>JANIJH010000224.1:43627325-43639797 GCA_024520975.1 Erythroxylum areolatum
TATTCAATATAGAGCACTTGCAACCAAATGGATGGAAGTAGGATATATTAGGTTTCCTTCCATTCCATAACTCATATGGAGTTTTCTTCAACAGAGGTCACAAAAGTATTCTATTTTGAATAGAACAAGCTGTATTCACAGCTTCTGCCTAGAAGTAGTTAGGAAGATCCATCTCACATAGCATAGTCCTTGCCATTTCCTGAATCATGTTGTTCTTCCTTTCAACAACTCCAATTTATTGTATGGTTCTAGGAGCAGAGAAATTTTGGAAAATTCCATTCTCTTCACAAAACATTCTGAACTTCCCATTTTCAAATTCACCACCATGAACGCTTCTAATACTAGCTATAGACATTCCTTTTTCATTCTGTAACTTTTTGGACAGCACTTTAAAACACTTAAAAGAGTAATCTTTAAATGATAAAAACAATATCCAACAAAATCTAGTGCAATCATCAACAATAATAAGACCATATTTCTTTCCGTCAAGACTCAATTTCCTAGTTGGACCAAATAAATCCATATGTAACAACTCTAGAGGTTTAGAAGAAGTTACAACATTTTTAGAAGAAAACGTTGTTTTAACCTGTTTTCCTTTTTGACAAGTTTCACAAAAGAAATCCTTGTTAAAACTTATTTTTGGTAAACCTCTTACCAAATCATGTTTAATCAACTTGGAAATATGTTTAAAACTAATATGACCTAGCTTTTTATGCCAAATCAGTTTTTCTTGATCAGTTGATATAAAACAAGAAATATTTTGATTTTGAAAATCTTCTAAATTGATTTTGTAAAGATTGTTTTGTCTTTTGGCAGAAAAGAATATGGACCTATCCTTGTTTTTGACTTTACAAGAATTTTGATTGAAAGACTCTTTAAAACCCTAATCACATAATTGACTGATACTAATCAAATTATGTTTTAAACCATCAACTAGCAGCACATTATCAATGCATGCAAAGGAATATTTATCGATTTTGCCGATTCCAATTATCTTACCCTACTGGTTTTCTCCAAAAGTTACCGATCCTCCCTTCTTATACTGAAGATCTAGGAACAAAGACCTTCTTCCCGTCATGTGTCGCGAGCATCCACTGTCCAAGTACCAATGGTTCTGGCTGCTTCTTCCAAGGAAGGATATCTGCAGGTGATATTATTTTTCTCTTAGGTACCCAGATTTTTTTGGGTCCTTTAGGGTTAGTTCTAACATAATTCATAGTATGATGATGATGCAACTGATGAAATTTCTAATGATGATGAGGCTGATGAAATTTCTTCTTAAAGGGAGCAGAGTTCTTCTTATGTTGAGTATAGTTTTTAACAAACCCTAATCCAGTTTTATCATTAGCATGTCTGTACTTTCCTAGCATATCATTCATTTTTATAGTACTCTCCGTAAATGTTGATAGATTAGCTGAAAGACTATTTATGTTTCAACTGATTGATCTCTTCAGATCTATCTACCACAACCTTTTTCTTCATCTCGTCTACTTGTTTCTTTAAGTAGGCATTCTCCTTTTCTAACACTTGTGTGTTCTTCAAGTTTTCTACATATTTTTTCGTAAGCAATTTGTACTACTTCAGAATAGCATGAGAATCTTCTAATAACTCTGAATATGCATCTTGTAATTCACTAAATTTTGAGGTTACCTCCTCATCACTTTCTCCTTCGGCTACCAGGCAAATATTTACTTGCAGTCAGTATCTGATTATCTTGCCAGGTTGTCTTCGTGCTTTTCTTGCCTTCTCTACTCTTCTTTGGCTTTCTTTTTAACAATGGGCATTCGAACTTGTAATGTCCTAGTTTATTGCATTCATAGCATATGATGGATGTTTTCTCATTCTTCCCTTCATCTTTGTTATTCTTCTTGAAGTAGGACTCTTTTTTTCCTTTAACCTTTTTCTTCCACAAGCGTTTGATCTTCCTCGAGATAAAGGATAGTTCATCATCTTCTTCGCTTGAACCACGATCTGATTCACCGGAATCGTCATCTTTGACTTCCTCAATCTTCAGGGCTTTCGATGATGAGCTCCTCTTTCTTTGATTCTTTTGATTCTTCTGTCCGACCTTCAATGCAATGGATTTGTCCCGTCTGGGCTTATCTTCTGCATCAAATTCAACTTCATATATCTTCAGAGATCCAAACAATTCATCAAGCTTCAATACGCTCAAATCTTTGGCTTCTGACACAGCTTTGACTTTTGGTCTCCATCTCTTCGGTAAACTTCTGAGGATCTTTCTAATGTCATCTTGATTGTCGTATGTTCTACCGAGAGCTTTAAGTCCATTGATGATAGTTTGAAATCTTCCAAACATCTAATCGATAGACTCTTCGTCCTTCATCTTGAACAGTTCAAACTAGTATACAAGAATGCTTATCTTGGATTCCTTTACTTGATTTGTGCTTTCATGTGCGATGGATAGTGTATCCCACATCTCCTTCGCAGTGTCGCATCTATGAACTTTATCGTACTCACTTCTGTTTAGGGCACAGTTTAGAAAGAACTTGGCCTTCGAGTTTAGCTGGATTCTCGCTTTTTGTTCTACAAACCATCTGATTTGTGTAACAGCATTTCCTTCTTCATCTACCGGTGTATATGGTCCATTTTCTATTATCTCCCAAAGGTCAATGTGAGTAGATTCAATGAAGAGCCGCATCCTGTCTTTCCAGTAATGGTAGTCTTTTCCATTGAACGCAGGAGGTCTACTGATGGAGGCACTTCAGCTATATATGTGTGTGATTCTGCTATGGATCTTTATCCACACTTTGTTACAACGGTTCTTGGACACTAAGATCAGATACCAATTGAAGTGAATCATACAATAGTATAGACTTAATATTTAATATACAAAATGCACAAGAAAGGGGGTTGAATTGTGTATCCTTTTTGAAAATCAATCCCTTTTTTAAACAAACTTCTTTTAAAACAAAACTTGCTTTCTTAAATGATTGAAAAACAGTATTATGAAATATAGAAATTCAAAGTTGAGAGTTGAGAATAAGAATCGACACAGCAGTTTTATACTAATTCACCCCAAACCATGGGCTACGTCCAGTCCTCAGAATTCTTTTTGAGATTTCACTATACTTCACAAAGATACAAGTATTCTTTTCACCAAGCCTCTTCAGGTCTCTTACAACAAGTATTCTTTTCAGACTTAGCCTCTTCAAGCTATTAACTTTTCTTCCTTCTACTGAAAGATGTTTTGAGCTTTGTTACAAACAATGGTAGCTCTAAGTTTAGTATAATAAGTAAGATTTCTAGCTTATAAATATCACTGACAAAATCACTAACTCTTTCAATCTTCGACTCCGACTAGTATTTATAGCCTTTTTCTTCAACTGCTTCTTGATAACTGCTTCTTTCTTCTTGTTTCTTGATCTTTAAAGAAACGGTTATTCAGTTGAGTTTTGTAACTAACTCAAACTGATTTATCATCCGACGTGGTATCGAGTCTTCATCTTCTATTCATTCGTCTCATATTCTTCCATCTCATTTTGCTTTCGTCTCATATTCGGCTTTCGCTTCCGTCTCATTTTTAGCTTCCGTCTCATTTTTTTCTTCTGTCTCATTTTTAGCTTCCATCTCACTTTCAACTTCCGTATCATTTTTTTCTGCATTATTATTTGGTCTTCATCAAAATTATTAATCGTAAAGTCATTTTGACTTAACACAAATTACAACCCTAAAAAGTCTTTTGATTCATGATTTTGCATATGAACATTAGTGGTGGAGAAATGAAATGATATGCAAAGTTGTAGATTATCATGATCATGAATGGTGTTAAGTGTACCCATGGATATATTTTAGTTAAACACATTTTTTTATTCTATCATTAGACTGCTCGGTTTTTGAAGATGATGAATGTTGATTGATCATGAGTAAAAGTTTGGAATGTTGACTTCTTGCTATAATTTTTGAAAGTCACTCATCTTTGCTTGTGATTATATATTCTTAGAACATTTGGGAATTGAGTCAATGTTTTGGGGTCTTTGAACTTAATTTTAATGTTTTGCCTGAGGACGATCAGTAACACCTCACTATCATAGAGCATGTACCCAAACATCTAGAGGACATTCAAGAACATATCCTATGAGAATGGCACGTTAGAGCAAACACATCAACTTATCATGGCATTATAAAGAACATAAATATTTTAAGTTCAACTAATTCCATTTCATTAACAAAACATAAATTACATTGTCATTTTACTACACACCAACTATATATTTACATTATAAAACCATCTGTGAGTTCACAGTTCGATACAACAAGTTCTACATGATATGAGTTACTAAACAAAAACATTATATCTAAACTCCTCAGATGTCAGCTGACTAGAACTTTGAGCCATTTTTTGTTCCCAAAATGGACTATACTAGACAAAGTTTCCTCTTAGTACCTACAAAATCATTGTTGCAATTTTATAAGTTTTGCAAACTTAGTGAATGAACCATCATCGATGTGCTCAGTCAAATAGAACATAAACATCTCATGTATTAAACATAGTTCAATCAGTATAACACCTCATCCAAAATCAAATCCTATATATATCAGACTACTCATCATATTTCAACAAGCATATTATGACTACAAGACTTCATATAGTCATTTCATATACAGTCCCGTACAAATTGTGGTTGCTAGGCTCATTAATCATTGAGCCTGTAGCTCTTTGTGCACATTTTGAGCTTTAAGCTCTTTTCACGTTTGTCAGTCCGATCATAACTCCTTTATCTAAGCATGTATACTCCAGTGATAGAGTACAAGATTCCATATAATATGCTATCAGTCACTTTCTTTTAATGGACACAATTAGTTATCACAATCATCAGATCTAAGTCTGCCATTCAACATATAGCTGAGAACACAATTTCCATATTCACATCCAGTTTGCAAACACTTCCAATACAGTCCCAAATGTTAACTCCTGGGACCAACAATGTCCAAAATATCACAATTATATAAGTAGAAATTTAGTAACCAAAATTTAGACAAAAACAATTCAATTATAGTGAGGATCATCTAAGTCAACTCCCAATAAGCTCCAAATAGCTATTGCCTTGACGAGCCAGTAATGTTTGGATTATGTCGGTCAAGTTGTGCTTCTAAATCATGCAATACACACATAAGTACACATTACTAACTTGTTTAATCAAATAAGTACTCAATCGTAGACATGTACATGTGTGATGTTTAATGCATGCTCAGTTGATTACCTCGGTTATGTAACTTTTTTCACAAATCTTGCTCATTCATTCATCATAACTTATATATTACTAGTTTTCCATTAGATTTATACTTTAATTAAACTTGATTACTCTCAATTCATCATTCATACATTCATCAATTCTTTCCTATCATTGTGTAGTCACACAATTTCCAAATTATCATTCAATCGTACTTAATTCATTAATTATATCCTTTGAATCACATTTGCATTCATAAGAACATCTTTATCCCATTTACAACTACTACGCCCCATATTCATATACATTGATATCAATCAATCCATTCCTTAATTTATAACCTTAATTAACAACTTAGCTTATCAAACACTTAATCACTTAATCAATAAATTTTCTAGGTTCATTTTACACCTTAATTAAGTCCAATTACACCATTGCAAAGTGCCTTAACCTTATATAATCCAACAATTTCCCAAAACCAACCATTTCTCCTTCCAAATTACTTTCCATAACCGTGGGAAGGACCCTTATAATTCCCACAATCGTTGGTTTACTCACCCATAACCTTCATTTTGCTTCCAATTTGTATTCCTTCATGCTTCTTCCTACTTGCCTTCACCAAAGTCCATGAATTTCACTTCAATTCTATCTTATTCATGCTTCAATACCTTATCAAATTCATGTACAAATCCAACTCAAAAATAATTTATTAGGTAACTTATAAATTATGATATTCCATGCATTAAAATCAAAACAGAATATGCCATTCATTTGATCATAAATGTAGTCCTCGTTCTTTCCTATTTCAAGATCACTATATTAGCACCTTTCTTTAACATCAATTCACCTTCCCTTGTACTTCAATTTCCAATTTAATTCAATCATAAAAACAACCTATAACATACACTTCATACATCAAAAACACAATATAACATATCTAAGTTCTCCATCAAATTCCAGCACAACCTCTTCATCAACATAACATGCAATCTATCCCCAATTCAAAAATCATAAACATTCCATTCTATCATGCCATAAAGAAAAATCTTTTACTTACTTATTTAGCTCCAATTTTAGCTCAATTTATCAGGTCAAATTTGCCTTATATGCATGCAAGATTCAATACATGCTCAAGATAGCAATAGGATGATTTTCAGCTAAGAGAAGAGATAACAATAATCTGAGTCTTTAACTATCTTGTGAAGGGTAAAATTTTGGATTATTGAGGTATCAATTAGACATAAACATAGCAAAAAATAAGGATGTAAAGGTTGAGAGGATTTCGGTGGTATGTGAGAAGAAGAAAAGTGAAGAATGAACATAGCCTGGATTACTACTATAAGAGCATAACACCCAAGGTGCTAGGTGTTCCCAACTTAATTTGACATTTGTACATAGACATGTTCTCCATTTATCAAGTATATATGTTTCCATATGTCACTTAATTATTTGGTACATTTGTCACACAACCATTGTTTCCATTTGTCAATTAATAACTTAAGCCAAATGTCACTCATTGATCTATGACAAATGTCATTTATTCATAGTCTTAATCATCCTAATTTTCTATGTATCCATTTGTCTTACCATTTGGAATTTTTCCTATACCAAATGTACATTTTAATTCATCAATTTTCCAATTGTACCAAATTTACCACTTGTAATCAATCAAACCAAAATGCAAGGCATAAACAATACACAATTCACATCATAATCATTTCAACGTTTATATACCTCAAATAAGTCAATTGAGTGCATATACATTCTTTGCAATGTGTATTAAATCATAATTCATATGTGTATGCTATTGATATGCATGTTAATGAAAAGCAATTCATTAATTTTCTATGCTATAGCTTTTATACAATAGTCTAGGGTTCTAATCCCTCAATTTGAAAAACCAGCTATTACATGATCAAAAGTTAAGTGTGGGGAAATTGATATGTGTTTAATTGTTGATACATTTAATCATTTACACTTAGCCATTAATGATATGAAAATGTTTACGATACTCACTTTAATTTATATATGATTTTAGGTACAATTTGGAAGCGAAGAAATTAAATTTAGTCTAAAGTACAGCATTAGGGACATTTTCTGAAGATCAATACTTACTTGTCTTCATAAAGTGAGAAGAAGATAATTGAAAGACAAGAAAAAGATATATAAAGAAGATGAATTAAAGTTGCTAAACTATGTAGGTCCCTTGTAAGAACCATACAATAGGTGGATAGCCAAAGCATCAATACGGTAGCAATAAATGTGCAAAATGCGCCAGTAGGTGGAAGCATGAGGAAACGTCAAAAAAACGCAATGCAGGAGGATAGCACCAAACAACAAAACGACAGTGGGAGACGTGAGAAACGCAGATCATGCATTTTACTAAATGCAAACAGCATCTACTTTTTATGCAAGAGTTATGCATGAAAACGCAGTCATTTGGCTAACATGTTTGCAAGGGTTGAAGACGTGAACAGTGATGGTAGTCGAAAGAGTTAATTTGTTACATCAAGATACAATAGTATGGAAGATACGCGTGAAAGAGAGCGAATAAAGAAAAGAGCTTTGTGAGAGAGTAGCGAATAGAGAAGGGAGGGTCAGTGAAGAAAGAATAAAGGGGTTTCGGCTAAGGATATATGATAGGGGTTGAAGCATTTTTTTCAAGAGAGATCTATGGAGGGCTAGATGTCTTGATGCTGGCTCGAATGCAACATTGACACGGATGGCTTGGGTTAAGCATTTTTAATTATTTTGTTGTTTCTTTCTCCTATTAGAAATTGATTGTATTATCCTATGTTAATTGATTTGGGTATTATGTATAGATAATCAGATATTCATTATTTTTCAGTTATTTGTGTACGAATCCATTAGGTATTTTGAAAAGATGATTTTAATGTTTTCCTTGAATCATTAAGTTACAAACCCATTGCTAGAATTTCGATATAATCTATAATTGTTATGTTGAAATTCATGTGTAGCAACTAATGATTTGTAATCATTAGGGATAACAAGACCTAGGTTAAATGATGCATCGTATGTGGTTGTTGCCTTAATTAATCAGTTTTCCTAATTCGTAATGCTTCTGCCTAATTAAATCTAGAGATCATATCCTAAGTTATTCACTGGTTAGGTTTAATTAACGATCACATCTCGATTAAACACTACCTAAGGTAAATCTCTGACTAATTATTAACCCATGATTAACAGTTGCTAGAAGAGGTTCAAGAAATACAAATCAAAGAAATATACTTAATTAGGGTGTAGGCCGAGATTGAATTAAAGAATCGAGTCCCTACTAAATTCCCAGCTTTTATCATTTTTTGCATATTTTCTTTAATTTGTTTTCATTAGGTCAATTTTATTCTATTTTTTATTCCAAAATCCAAACCCCTATTTTTCTTAAACATCGATTAATTCATTTTATAAATTTTGCACACACTTTCTGTAGGATCGACCTAGACTCACCACTGCTATAGTAGTAGTTTAGTTATTTTATTTTGACTAGCGTTACAATGCGCGATCACCAACCAAGTAGCTTAATGACAACATAACCTAGTTGAGTAATCGGATCTACATTCATCACAAATGTTTACCTCCGTATAAAAAAACTAGGTTCATGTCCTTAAAAAAATCAACAAAAAGAATGTTTTCAAAAAAGAAACCAACCAAACTTGTTAGTAGCTTGATTTTTCATGAAAACTTTTTGAGGAATAGCTACACTTTTTTTGGCTAAATGGTTATCAATGTGCGTGTGCAAGTGATAGAGGTGAATAGACTTAACATTAAAATTTGATTAGTTTGTATAATTAGTTTGATTAGTATAAGTTTGTATAATTAGATGTGAATTTCGATTATTAATAAGTTAGAATGACTTGAAGGATTGTGTTTATAGTTAAATTTGTTTCACTAAGTTGAAGCCATTGTCTCATTATTACATAAGCGTGTTTTGTGTTTTCTTGTGTTGTTTATTGTTTTATTTGCTTGAGGACAAGTAAATGTTTAAGTGTGGGAATGTGATAAGTGTAAATTGCATCATGTTTTAGGGCATGGTTTGATATGTGTTTACACATTAATTTGATCGTTTAGTACATGTTTAAGTTAGAATTGTGTTAGTTTGTTAATTGTTTGTGTTTTAAGGGTTAGTATGAGCTTTTGAGCTTAAATATTATGTTTTTAAGGTACCTTGAAGTGTTTGTTAATGTTTCAGCGATAATATCGAAGAATGGAGGAGTTTCTGAAGACATTCGGACCGAAACAACAACCCACGATCGTGACACAACAAGCTATGATTATGACAAAAGGCTTCGATGAAGGCCACGTTTGTGGTCTGCAGGGCCACAATAATGCCCTATGTCGAACAAACATGCAACCACTCCTAAACTTCTCTTTTCAAGGGATTTTTAGACCTTTTGGAATACAAAAAATCCTAGTTAAACCCTAAACACGAAAGAACATAAATAGAACAAGAAGAATAGAAAGAAAGAGCTTTTGTATCAACCACTTTTAGAGAACTATTGAGATATAGAGAAAGAGAAGAAGGAAGAGAGAAGAGGAGAAGAAGTTGACTTGATGTATTTCTTAGATCAGGAGCTTCTGACGTCACTGCCTACTGTCGTTTGTTCAATTTTTTATTTCATGCTATTTTCAATTTTATTATTGTATAAAATTGGAATAACAGTTGATGATAGGATTTTTTGATGTTGAGGATGTTCTAAACTTGCCTTTGGGGTTTTATCTTTGATTTAATGAAATCTAATTCTTTATGTGTTATTTGGATTTACTATGATTTAATTTTGGATGGGCATAATTCGATAATAAACTGAGAGGGTGAATAAAATGAAAAGTAATTAAATTAGGCTAATGAGAGTTAGGTCACTTAATAGAATAAGAATTAAATCTAATCGGTAAATTGTGTGAAGGGAGATCTTGCATAAGTTTTCGATAGTTTATTGGACAACTTAAGATCTAATTAGGGTTCTAGATAGGTTGTTAATTAAGAACATGCAACTTCCATAATCTGATTATGGTTTATAATTTAGGGTTAATGGTTATAGCTTGAGAGAGAGTAATCAACCCTATGATCGTCTAGAACTAATAATTCAGTAATTCATAATTGATTAGGTTATCGTTAAAGATAAGTCAAAATTCCTTGCTCTCAATGGGTAATTCTTTAGGTTGATTCTTGAGTGTATGTTACAACTACTAAATTGTTAATATTTTCATGATTAATTCTTGAATTGATTTGCTTGATTAAAATGAATTCACATTTTAGTTTTGTTACATTTTGAATTTTTGCGAATTATTCTAGCCTTAGATTTTAGGATTAGATTATCCCTGCTTGTAGGATCGACACCTTAGGTACTACGTGAAGGAATCATACGCTTGTAGATTGTTGAAGTTAATTAATTAAAACTTACACACATCAAACAACACTCGATCAGTATGTCACACCTGTGACAAACCTATTGCAGTTATGTAAATATAGTACCCTGGAAAGCAAACGTATTTATATGTAACTTAATCTTCTTCAGTTATAGTTTTGTAATAAAAATATTTATTATTAATAAAACAAAATAGTTTTGTTTTTATAAGCATTATATATCTAGTTATAAGGCACTGAGATTCTTTTGTAAGTAATATGCATATACATAGAGATGTATGGGAAACATGTATATTATAAAAATCTAAAATAATGAATTCACAGTTGAATAGTCAAGTTGGTCGCTTGATTATGGTTTAGACTGTAGTGTTGCGATTTATCTCCAAGTAAGTAAAGGAGTTTACTTAAAAGGGATGATGAATTTTATATCATAATAGTAGTCGACTATCAATAATGGCATTAGTAAATGAATCTGGAATCAAGTATGTTTTCAAGAATAAAGTAGGCTGTTACTTTAGTCTTAAAACATACATTTTATCATTTTCTTATTATAGACCACAATCTTGATGAGTGGTGAACTCATATGTGTTTCATTATAATTCTTGATATGATCGGAATATATTTTCACAGAGTATTAGTCCAATGTTTGCATGTTGGAATTATTAATTGAAACATGTATTAGGGAACATTTACTCAAATAAAGAGTTTATAGTGATATCATCACTTCCAGATGTTTTGTGGAGATTAGTGATTAAACTAGTATCAGGAGTTTTATGGACTAGTTACCCATCAAGTCTTAACACTAAGATGAGATCTTATGTGTTAATTACCATATAAAGTAAAACAGAAAATCTAGAAGGAAAAATCAACATAAGGGCAAATTGGTAGTTTTACCCTTTGTTATGTAGATGGCTATAATAAGGTTCATAATAGGGATTGCAATTAGAAATATTATTTGAAATATGTGTTCTCATAATATTTAGTAATTCAAAAGTTCAACTAATTTTCATTAGTGGAATAACATTTAGTTAAAAAGCTAGAAATGAGATTAAATTAATTATAGGCTTATTGGAGCTTGAATTATCTAAGTCTAATAAGATTCCCCACTTAGCTTCAAGGAAGGTTACCAAGTAAAGTAAGAAATATAATTGGAGGTTTTAAAGCCCATGATTGAATGTTTGGCTTACTTTAATTAATATTTAATTAGAAGCCCAAACGAAGATTTAGAAATGGGCTAGACTTTGGTTTAATTTAATTAATTAGATTAATTATATTAAAACAAAATTCTTAAAGAAATGAAAGGTAATTTCATTTTGTAATGGTTGGATATGAAGCTACACAATTAACATTGAATTGCTAAATAAAGATGGTATTTATCATGTATTATCATCGTTAAATGTAGTTATGATCTTACCATTAAATGGTTTAATGGTTATCTTTTAATCATGGTATGTTATGTAACCTTTTTAGCATTCATTTGATTAAAGATGAAAGAGGTGTATTTGATGGATGATCTTCCATCTTTCATCACTAAAATCGAAATTGACATGTCGTTTTAGGTTATTGATCTTTTCATATAGCCATCTTAAAACAAAAGAGAAGAGTCTCATTTAATAGCTTTTTTTTATGTTTGATTAAAGAAAGGTTTGATGCATTGGATGCTCTTCTCTTCTTTCTTTTCATGCATAACTGAATTGACAAGGTGAAAAAGAGATGTTCTTGCATTTCTGGACTCTCTCTCCTTTCTTACATGTGTGAGCCAAAATTTGCATGAGAAGTGTCTCATTTTTGGCTTCTTTCTTCTAACAAAAATCTACTCCAATGTTTTCTTCTCCTTTCCCACCAAAGGATCTTGTTAACCAAGTTGTCCAAAAAGAACAAGTGGTAGATCAGATTGGTT
>JANIJH010000224.1:43790374-43800390 GCA_024520975.1 Erythroxylum areolatum
GTATTTCTCTCTCTTCTTCATGACACTCTCTCTTTTTCTCTTCAATTTTCGTTCTTCTCTCTTCTTAAAATGCAAGAACACAATTTCTTCTACCAATTATAACCTTAATGAGTGTGAAATGCCCAATTTTTCCTTCCTTCCATCCCTTAGGCCTTTTATACTTAGGTGTCTTATCGAAAATACCCTTGACCATTCTTATAACCTTAACACTTTAATTCCATTAATCCATGCAATAAAATCCTACTAACCTGGACATAATAATTAACCCCAAAATTTTAATTTATCAAAACCTCAAAATTCATTTAAATCATGCTTAACTAGAGAAAAAAAATTTAGGGGCCAACAAGGTATGCTCTCCAAAGCTTCCACAAAAGGGAAAGTAATTTACAATTTCTTTAGTTTTTCCACGAACTTTGCAAATTGTGTATCCAATTTTTTCTTTTGAAATCTTTGTAAGAATGGTATTTTTAGTGGATATGGAGGAGGAGGAACATAGGGAGAATCCTCATTCTTATCTTCTGTTGATCTTTTACAAGGTGGGGTTCAGTTTGTTTTTCCGTTAGTTCTACTGGCTCTTTCCCACTCCTAAGTATGATAGTCTTAAATTGCTCTCCTAGATTTACTTCTATGCTAGAGGGGAGATTTCCCACACTTCTTATAGATAATGTCTTGGCTAATTGTCCCACTTGAACCTCTAAATTACGAGTTGAAAAGGTATGAGCCTTTGTTACTTGCTTGAATTATGCTTCCATCCTCTTCTGGGCCTATTCCATACTCTTAAGCTTGGCAAATTTTGAATCATCTACACTGGACTTATCTTGCTGAAATTCCAGTGAATCTTGGGTTCCTATTTGAGTCTCATTGTTAAACTAAGAAAATTTTAGATTGTTCTACCATCTAGTGTTATATGAGTTTGAATAAGGATTGTTACCTCTATAACCATTTTGTGCTCCTATGAAGTTGGATTGTTGCACAATATTTTTTTCCACTAAGTAGCAATTAGCTATGATATAGCTCTCTTATTTGTATAGCTCGTATCAATATTGCATTGCTTTAAGTTGAGAGAAAGAGATAGTTGTCAAGTTGTTCAATTGTTTGGTTAGGTTAGCGATCTCGACCTGCGATGATGTCACTAAATCTACAATAAACGTTCCTTTTGGATCCATGAAGATTGATTGATTTCTACTTCATTCAAATGTCCAAAGACAACTATTGTTCTCCATCTCTTCTAACAGGTCGTAGGCCACTTGCACTAGTGGTTATGTAAGTCCTTGATAATTGACATAGAACATTAGCCTCATCAAGTCTATAAGGGTCCTTTATTGCTCTTTGTGATTTAATACCTCCACCATCTTACTTTCTATTACTTCTTGGTATTTAGCTCTTCAGATTTCTTGTTCTTATTTTGTGGTGTCTAAAATAGTTATATCTTCAACTTCCTTTGGAAACTTTTTTTTTTTGGTTTGGGCACCTGTACCCATACATTAAAAGTATTAAATCCTTAATTCAAAGGGTACCCATACATTAAAAGTATTAAATCCTTAATTCAAAGGAATTCAAATCTTCCTAGTGCTAAATGTCCCCAAAAATAGTGCCAAAAACTTGTTGAGTAAGTTTATATAATAATAAAACTCTCAATACCACAAGTATACGAATCATATCTCGTAATATCCAAAAGTATCGTTCCGACAAGGACTATAGCCACCTAAAAAATTGAATAAGAACTTTGTATAAGGTACTGAGAATTGATGAGAATTAAAATAAACAACAGAAAGTAAAACAATTAATAAAACTAAACAAATACGAATTGATAAGTGAGCTTCCAATGAATTCGAGGTTGATCAAAGTTAAAGATTTAGGAGCTATTTTATCCTTATTTTTTCCCTTAATCTTGTTGATTTAATTTATGTCTGATCCAAGATATCCTAAAATTGTGATTACTCTCTTAAGATCTAATCAAGTAACCCTAATTGAATTTGAAATTTATAAATTTTTAACCTCTCGATTCACAAAACTATTCCTAGCTTATTCAATTAGATCTGAAGCAATCCTATAGATAATTAATTTCACAATTATAATCTCTCTTCAATTGATCAATAATCAGATAATTTTAGATTTATTAAGCTACCAACTTTCGTTGTGCACCTTAACACTAATAACTTGCTTTAGTCTCTCGATTTATGTTCAAGTATATGCATGACAATTATCATAAACATTCATTAATATATTGAATTCAACTAGAAATAAGTTTCATAAAATAATTCAAAAACAATCCCTAATTGGGATCTAGAAACCCATAATCATGTTAAACAACTTAAAAATTAAAATAAGCATTCAAAACACTGAAAGAATTAAAGGAAAAGAAGGACAAACTAGTTTGTGTCTTGAGCTTGAAATATGGAATTTCCTTAATCTCTTCTTGATGTCTCCTTTTAATCTTCTTTGATGTAGTGGTTGTCACCTTTTTTATGCTTTTCTTGTTCTTAAATAGTTCATTATTTAAAATTGTCTAGGGTTTTCACACTTTATTCAGTTCAAAAAATAGCTCCAAACCCTTAAAACACGAAAAAACTTGAACCTGGAAAAAGAATTGTCACGATTGTACGTGCTCCTTGATTAGCCTCCCTGCTATGATCGTGCTCAATTATGCATGATCGTGACACCTTCAATCTTCCTCCATCTTCTTCATTCTTCAATTTCTTGATTTCCAACACTCACAAACAGATTAAACACCTCTTGAAACATAAAATTAAGAGTTGATTTTTGCTTTAAACCAAACAAACACTTAAAGTACATAAAAACATTAACACAATTTGAAGCCTATACATATGATAATCATCTAGGAAATACTTAAAAACACACTTAAACATCTAGTAAAACAAATATAATCTACACCCATCAAGCCTACGTACTACTGGACCCTCTCAAACCTCGTGTATCAATGAAACTTTTACTGAATTGATTCTTTTGTTGTTATAAATTCATTAAAATTTCCATACAACTATTGTGTTAAATAGGAGTGTTAGGTTTTTGAACTACTTTTAGAATTTTTTTTAAGAAAAGATGAGAATTAAGTTTTTTTACAACTTTCCATCCACAGTTTGATAGCCAAATTAAGATAGTCAATAGGACTTTAGGGGCTTTGATGTGTGCTATTTTTAGAAAGAATTATTAGGAATTAAGAAGAGTCTTTGTCTTGTATTTAATTTGCTTATGACATGATTGTTTATGGAATTATAAATTTTAAAAAATAATTCAAGAACAATACCTAATAGGGATCTGAAAACCAATAATCATATTAAACATCTTACAAATATAAATAAACGTTCCAAACAATGAAAGAATTAAAGGAAATGAAGGAAAAGCTAGTTTATGTCTTGAGCTTAAATTTTGGAATTTTCTAAAGCTCTTCTTGATGTCTCCTCTTGATCTTCTTTGATGTAATGGTTGCTATCTATTTTTTGTGTTTTTTCTTGTTCTTAAATAGTTCATTAGGATTTTTGCACTTCATTCAAAACACAAAAAAATTGCATCTTGAAAAACCTCTGTCATAATTATGCTCCTTGATTAGCCTCTCTCAATTATGACACCTTCAATCTTCCTCCTTCTTCTTCATTCTTCAATTTTCTAATTTCTAACACTCACAAACACACTAAACACCTTTTGAAATAAAAAATTAAGAACCAATTATTGCTTTAAACTAAACAATCACTTAAAATACATACAAACATTAACAATAACACAATTTGAAGCCTATACACATGATAATCATCTAGGAAATAGGAAAAATACTCTTAAACATCTAGCAAAACATAATATAATACACACCTATCAAGGCTACATACTATTAGACCTTATCAGATCTCATGTATTAGTGAGACTTTTACTGAATTGTTATTTTTTATGTTACAACATCATTAGAATGTATAGAGTTCTTATAACTATTGTGTTAGATAGGGATGTTAGGTTTTTGAACTACTTTTAGAAGACTTTGTGAGAAAATATGAGAACTAAGTTTTTTTTCAACTTTCTATCCATGATTTGATAGCCAAAATAAGTGGTTGATAGGACTTTAAGGGCTTTGTTGTGTGCAATTTTTAGCAAGAATTATTAGAACATGAGAAGAGTCTTTGTCTTTTTTTTCAATTTGCTTATGACATGATTGTTTATAGAATTATAAGTTTTATTCCATTTGAAATTATTTATAGTATTAACTCACTATCTCTTTTAGATCTTGTGCATATTCCTTTAGCTAAAGAAATAACTTGAATGGTAAAAAGAAATCTAAATTGGTGAAAATTTTTCTTAAAAAGTCTAGATTAAACATTGAAAAGAGGACTCAATAATACATTAAGCAAGTCAACTAGGGGAGAAAATAAGTGATATTAAAATCTGGAGAGTGCATTTGGGTACACATATAAAGGAGAGGTTTTTAAGCAAGTGAAAATCTAAGTTACAACCAATAAGAGAAGGACATTTTTAAGTCATAGAAAGAGTGAGCAACAATACTTACAAGATCGACTTGCTAGTAAGTATGGTGGTCATTCTACCTTCAATGGTACTAATTTACACCCATTTTGATTTTGCAGATGAAGATGTTGTTTAAGGATAAAGCCTTTAAAGAAGAGGGGAAATGAAAGGAATCAAGCATCTGCTACTTACACATTGAAATTTATTGGAGATCCATTAAGGAATGTTGGAGGATCATTAATATGGATTAGGGAAAGGAAGTCTAAAGAAGTTCTCAATAAATTAATAGTGGATATTTATGTAAGGAATGAAGCAATGCTTCTTCAATAAGTTGAAGTTAGACATGTAATGTTAATTCAAGTGAAAGAGCAAGCTAAAATATAGTTACAAAATGTTTTTGGTACTGAACACAAAAGACAACATGAATCTTGCATGACCTATTGTAGGTTAAAAAATAGAATGTAATCAATGTCAAAGCCACGCTAGTGTCAGGTGCTAGTCTTAGGCTGGTTTTGCAGATGGGAGAAATATAAGCATATCGACACTATATTTGAATTTGTAATCAATGTTAAACTTATCATTATGTTTATGTTTTGAGTTTTATAACAAGATTGGTGCCAAATTTGGAAGTTGGATAGATACAATACTTATATTTCTTTAGTTTTTTATTTAGACGGGGATTGACTCACCTTCCAAAGTGATTTATTTCCTACCCTATTATCAAGTTTGTTACTTCTTTTGAGGATTCTAGTTTTAATGTTTTATCTATAAGAGACTTTCTTATTAATGTAATAAGAAGCTTATGTTCTTTGTTTAATTATATTACCTTGGAGAGGGTTTTCTTCATCCTTATTCTTAGAGAAACTCTTGTTTTAGATTCTCTAATAAATAATGATCTTATCTAATGTGCTAGTCCAATCAACTTCAAAGTCTTATCAGAACTATTTATTTTTCTCTAAGTTTGGCTATTCATATTCATCTTTTACATTTGTGTATTTATTTTTCTTAAATCAAACTTATCTTGATAGCATTTGTATCTAAATAGTCCTATTGGTTAGGGGTGTATCAATATAGTTTATAATTATTCTTGGCAATGATATAAAAGGCAAATGAGTAAGATAAAGAGCATAAAGAAGGAAACACAAGACTGATTACAAAAATTACATAATTATATAAAACAATGCCCAATAACCTAATATTCAACAGTACTTACAGTATACATAAACATGATAAGGAGTGTTTTTGCAAGAAATTAAGGAAGTTGGATTTAAAAAGTTTTAAGTTCTTCAATTAATTTCTAATATAGCAGCACATTAATGCAAAGATACACATGCTTCAATGGATTATTAAGATGTTAAGCTTTTAGCCAGTACAATTGTAGACTCCCACAAAGCTTAATATAATTGATATCCTTGACAACTTAGAACAACATCACTCCCCAGCACTAGAAAAGCTCTCAGAAATTACCTGGAATATAATTTATTCACGAAGAATTAGGGAAAAAAAAGGCAGTTGTAAATCCACTAAAATGCATCACTCTCCAACACCGCAAGTTGAAACCCTAATTTTCATGAATATAGGAAAGAATTGAAGCTTAGAATATATCAAAATCAATTCATATACCTTTAGACAAATGATATCTGAAAGTTTAGAAGAGTTTTGACATTTACATAACCATCGGGACAAAAAAAGCACCAATCCAATTTTACATGACTTCGTGTGCTTGCAATTCCACGCAAAATCATGTGTTACGTGGCACAATCAATAAGACAAAAATGAGAGAAGACATCATTGTTTTGTGTGTGTGCCGTACGTTTTGCTAAGAAAAAATGACGTAGAATAAAAATAATAAAAAAATAAAGGTGGAATCTCCAACAGGTGCATTTTAATTAACCCTGGAAATATTTAAAATCCTTTTGTTTTGGTCCGTGGGAAATGAAAATGTAACTACATCGTCGTGACTCCAAACTACCCTTTTATTCTCTAACGCTGATTTGACGGTGCCAACGGGGAAAAATAAAAATAAAAAAACCCGAGTTGCATTCTAAACCCCAACTGTTCGGCAATATTTAGAGACAGAGGAGGTCATAAAATATGTAGCCCCCGCAGAGTAATAATGAATAAAAGCTTCATATGAAGAGGATTTTACATACGTTGAATCTCTAATATACATAAGATAATTTATGTAACCGAATAATCTCTACTTCTCTCCCTCTGCATACGCCTCCAAAACTGAAGATAAGTGACCTGCAGTTTGAGACCCTTGGGAGGCAATAACCATTGAAGCATGTGGGTCTGCGGGAAGGTTGTGATCTTTCGATCTGGATTGTTTTGATGATGATCCCTTGGACTTTCTTACACGAGAATGTTTTGGAATGGAGGGTTGCTCAGTTGCAGGAGACTCCCCACCGCCACCAGCACTCGAACTCTGGTGCCGTCTGCTCCTGGTGCTACCACCATCTCGGCTTCGCACACTACCCGAATCCATTGAATTGTTTGAAGAACGATGTCGTCTGGACTGCTTTGGTGCATCGGAGCTTCTATTAGTTGGAGATTCCGAGGGTGCATCACCAGTACTTGATGGACGTCGCAGCCTGTGTTTCTTCTTTCCAGTCTCACTCTGGCATGCATCTATTTATTTATATATAGAGAGAGAAGCAACAAGAGCCAAAAGTTATACTACCACCACCATATCGAGCAAAATTCAATACATATCAAGCAAAGAAGCAATGTATATATATACCTTCCGACCGGGGATTCGACGAACGGTCGGCTTCGGCTTCTTCGGAGGAATTCAAAGGACCACTTGACATTTCAGTTTTATACTCGTTCATCTGCGTATCAGCTAATAAATATAGTTAACTATGTGGTGATAAAGGTCATATTTTTTGCTTTCAGATGCAACTTCAAAAAGAAAGAAAATTACGTTCTTTGTTTCTCTCTTTAATTTCTTTACTATACTTGCCATTTCTGCTCAACATCCCAACTGTTCATACTATCACTGGGAAGAAGACTTTGGTTTAACTCGGAAGAGACAGCTAAGTAGTAGCTGAAAGGAAGGAAGGATATACATACCCAACTTGGCTTATTGGCATCGGGACCATCCATTCCAATGTGTGCAACATGCTTTACATCTGTGGGTAATCCAATTTCCAGTTCTTGTTCTTTCTCATCTGCCAAATTGGGGTTGTAATTGATCAAATAACGCTCTATACACCATTTCTGTCTTTTGTCTCTATTTGATATTAATAGTGTTAATCAATAGCAATAGCTAGGTGTCTCAAAACGGTGTCTAGTTCCATAAGATAGTCCAGTCCAATTTATGTGCCAAAATGGCATTGAGATACAATTGGGATTTTTCCCCCCTTTTTTTTTTTCCTGCAATGTGGAAATTGTACTTACCAAATATTTGAGAGATGTATCTTAGACCTTTTAAGAGACCTTTCACTTTTGTTGACATTTTGAACAGACTAGACGACTACTTTCCCCTCCAAAAATTGCTCAATTTGCTGCTGGACGTTGGAATCACGCTTCTGAACTTGCAAACCAGGACCAAAAAATCTGCAATGGAAAAGAAAAGCTTCAGAAGGATAAACCTCAATTATATGTACGAAATGAATGCCCCCATCTGCTTTTCCTTAAGGTTTAAAAAATGTACGGTATCCTGAAATTAATTCTACACATTGAGTAACTTGAGAAAACAAAGTTTCTATGTTTTTCTTCATGTCCTCAACTAAACTGAAAAAGATATTCCCTAATTTAAAATTTGATAGTGCTGATATGTGATCAAAGACGGAGAGCGAAGGTTGTGCACAGAGGAGCAGACCTTGTCAAGAATAAGATGACAAGATAAATCTTGTAATATCACTCTCAGATCAAACATTCTCCGTTAGCTAGGTTCATGTAGCAGGTGCTAATCCCTCCCTGTTCTATCGAACAAAACACGTGTATATGGCAAAACAAAGAAGAAAAAGAAAATTTTGAGAAGTTGTCTTACTGTTCTTGATTGTTTGTTTGTTTGTTGTTTGTTGAATTACAATCAAGAAAAGAAGAGGGAGACTGTTAGATGGAAAATCTCAAATATTGCCTAATTCTAACTATTCTTTTTCTTCTTCTTTTTTTTTTTTTTTTTTGGGATGCATTGTGATCAAAACCAGTAGATGCCCTAATTTTCCGCCTAAACAATTCCCATTGCCATATTTGGCTTTTTTTGGTTTGCAGAAAATGGCCCATACATCCATTTTATTCTTGGTCAATCTTTCTTCTTCCTCACTCCAAACGTACATTCTTCCAGTCTTGGAGCTGATTCACACAATTTAAACTTTATTATCTTGTGTTCTATCCATTTTAAGGTAAATTTATTTAAAGCCTTGTTTTATTGTGTTATGTTTAAAAGATGTATAATCATTTACTCAAAATAAGGAAGAATAAGTGGTACCTTTAGATCATAAATAAAATTCCTATGCTTTAAGGTGCGTTTATACAAAATAAGGAAGAACAAGGAGTGCCATTACATCATAAATTCCTATGTTCTAATATTGTCACTAAATTTTGAGATTGATCTTTAAGATTTGTTAGTTTATAAAATTATCAAAAGACGGCCAACTAGATGGAGTCCCCACCTTTCTGTTCCCTGAATTTGTTAACCCAAGCATACTCATTGCCAGCATTGCAGTCCAACTGACCCTCACATCCATCTAAATCTCTGATCTTTCAATATATATATATATATATATATATACTCCTTTTGCAGATATATGTACCCTTTGATCCCTAATCATCTTCTTCTACAAAAGGAGACATGCCTAAATTTGAAACTAAATACAGAAGAATGATGGCCATGATCCTCTAAAAGTATTATTGTATATGTAAATGCAAATTTTTCTTAAGATTGTTGAACATACAAACCAAAATTTTTCATATAATTTGTAACATGTTTTTCTTATTGACATTTTTAGAAAATGAAAAATAAATGTTGTTGGTCCTCGAAAAGAAAAGGTTTACTTTTTTACTTGTTATCATTTGATATAGGGACCAAATATGTTAGTCTTCGGATGATAGTGATACATAAGAGAGGAGTATCTTGCTCCCACTAATGAACAAAGGCTCGATAAATGTATATATGCTCTCTTTAACTTCTCAAGACTCTTAACAAATTTTTAACATGCCAAATATTCTTCTCACAACTCAATTTTAATTTATTTACACTCAAAACTAACTCAAATAGTCATTTCACACACAAATTAAACATTACAATAACTAGTTTCTTAACAAGTTCAACTAGCCGATTACTTATTTAGCCAGTCGCACAACCACCAATTGGGCGGCATTGATTATGTTCTCCGGTGTTAAGTTTATTAATATGTAAAGAATGAAAAGTGAGTGGTTAGTTGTTGGTTATCATTATATGGCTAATAGTTTTATATCTACTTTTAAAAAATTCTCCATACTCTCCGTTTAGTAGAGGAATAAAATTCATTCCTTAGTAGTGGCGCTATTTTAAAAAAAATTAATATTAATTAAATAAATAAATTATAATTAACTAA
>JANIJH010000224.1:43800406-43819128 GCA_024520975.1 Erythroxylum areolatum
AAAATATAATTCATTCTATAATTAAAATATTGTAATTAATTAATTATTATTAATTAATTAATTAAAATATAATTATTCATTAATTAAAGTATTGTAATTAATAAATTAATTAAAATATCATTAATTAAAATATAATTATTAATTAATTAATTACAATATAATTAATTCAAATAATAATAATAATAATTACATTAAAATTAATTACAATTTAATTAATGAAAATTTAATTCATTCATTAATTAATATATTGTAATTAATTAATTACAATATTTTAATCCATTAATTATAATTAATTAATTAAAATATAATACATTTTTATTTTTCAATAATTTTTGCAAATGAACCACTATCAATAGTAATAGTAATTATTCCTTCCTCTTAACCAATCATCATAATTATAATGATAATATCCATTCTCATTTCTCGCTATATTTATCCTCATTCCTATTACCTTTCTTCTATGCAAACCAACCGCCCCCTTAGTTTAATTATAATTCAAATTATGAATTATGAACAAAACTCTAGATTTTCAACAAACTTGAATGTTGTATGTTAGAAATTTTTTAATTGATATGTTATAAATTTTTAAACCATATTTTCTAAGTTAATGGAACTCTTCAATAGATATTAATTACTTATATTTAACTAAATGAGAAATTCATGTATTAATCTAGTATTGATAGTTTTATTAAATTATAGAATAAAATATATTTTTCTTCTAAAAATTTTAAAATCTTAATAGGGAAATTGTGATTATAATTAATAAATCAAAGAAATGTATATAATTTGTTCTTCATCCATCGAGAGGGAGAGAGACAAATAGATGGTGATTTTACATTTTAAATGAGGAGGTGATAGCGTGTGGTCGTTTTGGTGGTCAGAATTTGATCGAAGGTGACGGGAGATGATAAGTGAAAGTTTGGTCTAGTTTTGTGTTTCTCAGATTATGAATTAGCAGTGGACAGTTTTGTAATTTGCGGACAAACTATAAGGAATTTGGGGATGGTTCTAAAGGCAAAATTGTAGAGTAAGAAGTCAACTACAACTTTGGGGAGGAAGTTTTTTATTTTGATGTGTGTGTGAAAAGTTATGGACAAGATGGTGAAACTAGTCAGGACAGGAATAATATTATTTCGGGAAATGAAGAAGAAAATTGAAAAAAAACGTGGAAGTTTTTGGAAAACTAACAAACCCTTGTTCTATTTTCGGTAAATAGATAACCCAATAGCAAATTGACTCTAAATTTGATAATAATACTCAAGATTTTTCATTCATAAAATTCTTCTCTTCAAAAGGAAACAAAACATGACTTAAATAGGAAACTTAACTAAAAGGAAGGTGGAGAACCACGGTTTCTCACCTCCTAATGGACTCTTAATGAAACATTCATAACAAAAAAAATGTCCATAATTGTCTACTATACATGTATTAATGTGGAAAATTAAGGATAGGAATTAAAACACACTAAATAAGCATGAAACACATTAAATAGGAAATTTATGAGCAATGAATTGCTCTTATTGAAAACATACCATAAGTTGAAATATTATACCTTCTCTTGGCCAAGTCAAGTTATAGGATAATATGTAACTTGATTTTGGCCGAGAGCCTTCTCCCTTGTGGGCTCCATTTAGGCTTCAAGATCATCAACTTGGACCAAGGTTTTAGAGTTCTCGAAAGGTTTCCAAAAAGCTTGGTATTGTAGGAGAATGTTGAGGCCAACTTCTTCTAACTCTTCATCCTCTTTGGCCGATTCTTCTTCTTGGGCTCCAAAGCAGATATTGGACATATCTTCCAAGGCTTTGTTTGATGGTCCTCCATCAGGAGGTTAATAAATGGACATAAATCTTTAGAAGATACCAAATTATTAAAAATGTTAATTAATTTTACTTGAAATTTTCATTTACTTGGTAAATTTGATTTTGTCATTTAATATCTTTGAACACTAAGCATTGTTTAAAATTTTTTATTTTCTTTGAAAATGAATTATATTAAATGGCCATAAAGGAGAATGCAAAGCCAAATACTAATAATAAGAAAACAAAGTAAAAGTAAAAAGAGGTTGGAAGATTGAGTAACATCTTGGATCCACGAGAAGTTAGGAAGAGAAGGTCCATTCTTAGATCAAGCCAAAGCCTAACGACTACATGGGCAGGCGTATGTACATGATGAGATTAAACAAGTTACGGTTAGAAATTATATCCTAAATGGTGATATCTCCTTCTCGTGCTAGTTGAAGTGGTAGGGCATATTGAATAATCCAAATCGGAGTCAAGATTATAATTCTAGTTATTACGCTAAGAAATTTATCTTAATTAAAATATTTGTAATATTATATAATTTATAATCATATAATGTTACAAATATGTAGGGAGAAGTAGGGTCACCTTGTCTGATCCATTTATAACTTTTGATAGCTCGAGTTGATTCACCATTTACCATTATATGAAAAATATATGTAGAGAAGCACTATTGCATCCATTCAACAAAGTTCACTAGAAAATTCCTAGACCTCATGATGTTTACAAGAAAATTTCAATCTATATTATTGTAAGCTTTCTTGAGATCAAAGTTGATCATGCAATTCTTGCCTCCTTTCTTTTTGGAATAATTTCTTAGAAGATCTTGCAAAAGAATTATGTTATCTCCCATGCTTCTCCTTGGAATATAATTAGCTTGGGATTGATCAATGTAACTAGTAAGCACCTTCTTCAATCTTTCATCCAAAACTTTATAAATTATCTTTTAGATTGAATTGTAATAAGATATGGGTCGATAGTCACTTAACTTCTTTTTCTCACCACCCTTAGGAATCAATGTTATGTATGTTCTATTGATTTCTCTCGATAGCTTTCTATTTCTAAATAACTTTAAGATAACAACCATAACCATGTCCTTCATCAGAGGCCATGTTTTGACAAAGTTAATGTTAAAAACATTAAGGCCTAGCTCCTTGTGAGCATCAAGTAGTTTCAAGGCTTCTTCAAACTCTTAAATAGTCACTGGTTCAGTGAGAAATTCTATCTCCAATAGGGTAAGACATTCCTTCATTATTCCTCTAACTAGTTCAGAAGATGGTAGAGCATTGGTAGGGGTATTCATCACATCAGAGAAATAAGTAGTAGCTTCCTCTAATAATTACTTCTACTAAGTGATACTTGTATCAACCTTTTCTATTGAGGAGATCCTGTTATACATTTCTCAGAAACCACAGCTCTATGGACGAAAGAAGAACTTTTGTCTCCCTCTTTAAGCCATTCATCCTAGATCTTTAGTTCATTAGAGAAGAATCATAAACAAAAGCTTTGGATAGGTTGCTTATTGCATATATGAGGAGGAAGGATTATTATTTAGAGAAATCTAGATAGAAGTCAACGTTTTGTTGGCTCTATGAAAGAGGTTTTGAGTGTTGCCAATATTTTGTTTAATGTAGAATCTTTAGCTCATCTTTAATGATCTTCAACTTTTGAACATATATGAATTGTTTAGTGCCTGAAACATTAGCTCCCTTTCAGATAGCATCATCAAAGCCAACCAAGTTAGTAAGAAAATTGTTAAGCCTAAAAGGAGTTTTGAGTCTTACCACATCAACTTTAGTAATAATAGGTGTGCAATCTGATAGGCTAGGAGTAGGAAAATGAGAGAAGCAATTCAGAAAAACTTGAAACCAATCAAGGTTAGCTAGGCTGTGATCAAGTTTTTCCCTAATTAGATTGGCTCTAATCTGATTGTTCCTCTAGAATAATTGTCACCTAAATATCAGCAATACATTGCCTAAACTCAAGACATGGTTTTCTAGAGGACCTTTTCCCTTCAGTTTCGTTAAAACAGGTAATATAGTTGAAGTCTCCCATTAATATCCAAGGTTCTTTAGTGTTAATTTCCATCTCCCTTAGTTTGTTCCATAATGAGATTCTTTAATAGCCACTATTATGAGCATATATGAAAGATGTGAAGCAACTCTTCTTGGTTCTTTTGTTTATTGATTTGATGTGTGTCAATTGATCAGTAATGAGACTAATACTAGCTTTCATAGATTGGCAATCATTGAAAACCATAATTCTCCATTAGGATGATAAGCATGAATGGAAATCTTCTTCTAATTTAGATACAGTAGTTGTAGTAAGTTCCATTTGTTTTGCTTTACCCTGGTCTCCAAAATGCCTATTATATCAGGCTTATTTTGGAGGATCCCTTAATGAAAGTTTCTTAAGTGGAGCATTAGCTGCTCTTATACTTCAAGTCATAATCTTTATGTATTGGTTTTAAGTGTATGAGGTTTCTTTTTCCTACCTGGTTTCCTGCTCACAATTGTCTCAAAATCATCATTACATTCCACATTTTTTGGATGCACCTCGTTCTCCACTTATTTCATTAGTAGTGACTTCTATAGTAGAAGTTTGTGGATTATTTTCATGTATATCATTCCTTTTGCAAGGTGTTTACATGTTCCCATTCTCAATCTTCTCACCCATTTGATGGTTATTATTATTGGGGTCTGATTGTATTAGTTCCTTCTCATAGGAGGTATCATCAGTCAACTCAACCCACAATTGATGTTTACTTATGTAGGAACCTTAGATACCTCTACGTTGTTAGTTACAGACTCCTTGAATGATTTTAAGTTTATCCTGTCTAGCTTTCTTGAACTTTCTTCCAGTAGGCTACCACCAATTAAGGGATTTGTCTTAGGTTTTCATGCACAAGTAACCTTCATCCTCAGTTGGTTGAAACTCCTCATGCGGTCCAATAATAGGAATATTTTTCATGTGAAAGGGTTAGGGCATTTTCCAATACACACAATTTGGAAAAGTTTATATAGAGGTCTCAACAGTGGCTTGACCTATGCAAATGGGTCTGCCAATAAAGCTAGCTAAGTAGCTTAGCTTGCTGATAGTCCAGCACTTGAGAGGTACTTCATGTACACTGATCCAAATTGGGATACAATTTTGTTTTATCTTGTTAATGTGTAACCCTAGTCTCCATGTCTACATTAGTGAAGGTTTGTTATAAACATGTCACGACCCTGTCTCTAAGATGTTCTTTTCTTCATCCGGGCCAGAAAACCTAAAGAAGGTGTTGTCATTGTTGACATATACATTAATTAAACCACGTTGTCTCCAATTTGCCTGAGCCCATTCTTTGATAACCAGGTGTGAAGCTCTTCTATCTAAACAAATATCCGGTTAGTGTGGACCTCCATCTTTGTGCAACGGCTTTAAAGACGTCCAAAGGAGGAGAAACTACAGCCAGACTTGCATATCTATTAGGGGGCAGTAGAATTTGCTAATAATTGAACGCATTAAAACACATTTGACCATGGAAATCAACGGTTATAATCTTGTCTTGTTATAAAAACAGGTTTGACTTTTATGTCCTGCGAAATGAGACTCTCCCGCCTACCCCGTCCCTCGTCTGAAACGAAGCCAACCATTTCCCCTTTAATATGAAAAGGGATTCGAGGAGAAAATGAGGCTGAAGAGACTTCTTTTCAAGTTCCAGGTACAGTTTGAACAAACTTTCAAAACGTTTATGAAAAGAGGCTGCTTCATTATTTTTGATAATCAAATTCTCGTTTTCTTTCCCACTACTTTTATTAAATCAAATGGAAATTTTATTTTCTTTTACGGTATTCATATTTTTTTATGGCTAGTCAGTAATCACTGTCACTCGGGCTTCAACGCTTTATATTACGGAAAGAAGGTTTCCTAAGGTCAATGGAGGATGCCATTGCCATGCCAGCCAATTAAGTCAGGATGTTGTGATGATAGCAAACGCTGGCATATGGAAGGTAAGAATAAGATACATTCCACTAAACCATAAACATAGAAGAAACTTACTCATCTATAACATATGCTGATATTACAAATCCCATTTCTTGAAAGCAATTAACTTAAAGAACAAAGAAAAATAAGCAGAACAAGTGTTGGTACAATGGACTCCGTAAGTTCTAGCGTGTTTCCACCGCAAGAAAATCCGTCAAGCTCGGCCTGCTAGCAGCAATCTGAAACAACCTACAAGTATCAACATATGCTGATTTACAAACTAATTCACCACAAACATTTCATAGCTAAATTGGATGTAAATCAACCAACTTTCCACAACAGAAAAGAAGACTTGGAAAATGCAGAATGTATACACAGATGAGCTTGCTGCCCCCTCACCTCCACACCTCCATGTATAACAGTATCATATGGCAACCCAATCAGCCTTTTTTTTCATTGATCTTGCTTCTGAATGGTGATAACAAAGAGAAATAACGAGAAGCTGCAGTGAAAGTGTAATTTTAGACAAATAGGATCTGAAAATGAAGAGGAAGTGATTAAATGCATGTTACATGTGTTATTACTCTTTTGAGGAGAAGTGCCAGCACTTAGACTTTCTTCTTGAGAGATGAGCTTCTTCAAAGTTTGAACTGTTGAGACAGTCAAATGGATGGTCATAATTTTCAGAGAGTTTATATTTCATGCTTCTCACCTGACATAAACATGTTTCCGACCAAGTTCCTACTTTACGGCCATTGAGCCAGACAAGTATGGGAAAAGCCAATGTATATTAACTTGCAAAAGGCTCTCAAAGCCTTTACTGTGGTGTAATATCATATTGCAGCATACAAAACTATTTTAAGAGATAGCTGACTAAAAGTGTCGGAGAATAAAATATTAGCATTTCAATATGAAATACAAAGGTTCATTGCAAGTCCATCAATATATGAAAAATTGCAACAATGCACAACAAATAGATTAAACGCACTGCTTAATCAAATAGCTGCAGAGCCCAACAGTGCTGTAGGCAATGCATCTAGCAAATGATAAATTGAACCCCTTGGACAAAAAAATTAAAAAAAGGAAGATTTTATTGAGCATAGCTTTCATCCAATTAAAAATGGAGTAAGCAGGTAATTCTAGCTGCAGCATGTATTACTAGGTAAAGACTTTTTAACGCATCAAAACACATTGCATGTGACATGGATCCACAATCATGAATGTTGTGGGAGATCAATTTAACACGAAAAACCAATAATATTGGCACGGGCAATCTCAATATAATGCAGTTTGACCTTTCAAACAAGATACTAGAATAATATGCCATCCATTCTCTGGCCTCAACCAATAGCTTAATTTTTTAGGTTAATCAGGGTGTTTATGTGGTTGAACTTTTGGGTTGAATGGTTTGTTGGAAAGAGATGCCCCATGTGGTCAAGTGGTTTAAGAATCTGTTCTTTCATTCCATAGTTCATTTTTTCGAGGTTGAAAGAGGGCAAAGAAAAACCCTTCTTGCAGTACAGAGAAGGCAGTTCTTAAGCATGGGATGTTTGCCACTAGAACATGGATCTTTCTACAATTTGTCAGTGGCTATTATATAAAGCAGACTTTGTAAGCAGCTAAAAGGATTTTAAATAATGACAAATAACATAATTCTTACCTTCACCAAGGCCATCGTTGGTAACACCAATGTCTGCCCCAGAACTTACACTGACATTGTCCGGTTCAGTATTTTTTTCACCTGCATCGTGGTTCTTTCTTCCAAACCTCAGTAGCTGTCTAATTCCTTTAGAGGGCTTATCTGCTGCTTCAGGGATCTTTTCTAATTTCAAGTTTTTAGAATCAGATACATAAGCTTTTAGGGTCTCTGCACCAGTTGTTTCAGTCTGTAAGTTCGCTGGAGGTGCTTTTCCATACTCAGAATTCCCAGTACAAGGGTCTTCCAAAGAAGAGATCCGAGCACAAGGGGGCTGGTATGGTCCAGTGGAGCTACTCCTTGAATGTTTGGGCTGCTTTTTCTCTTCATTAGATGCACTTCGAGTAGCAGTCTGACAGCATACACAGCATGAACCAAAGATCAACTCATCAATCAATCCCAAAGAGAAATTGATCCATTGATTTCCAAGATTCAAAATTTTACAAAAGAGTGGACAGAATTAATCTGGTTCAAGTTAAACAAAAAGAGTACTAAGCATTCACCAAGTTGAAGTGCTTCCATTAGTTTAGCACCATATGCAAATGAAACCTAAAATCAGGTCAAAAGTTCTAAGTTGAACCAAACACCAAGAAGTCAAATGCTTCCAAGAACATCTATGTCAATTGAAGAATAGTATATTATATGAGGTCATATGCTTGAACTCCACACTCACCTACCTCTAAAATATGGTTTTGGACTTCTACCTGATGTTCACCAGTTTCTTCTCCAACCACAACCATGGTGAGTGGCAAAACACGTGGACTACCAGCATGATCCTTTGCCATCTCAAGTTTCTCTCCAGTACTAGAATCACTTGAAAGCGTCACTTGTAAATCTTTATCTCCTTCCAATGTGTGCATGGAAGGAAGATGGAGCTTATCAGATTCTAGCACCACTATTGTCTTCTCGATTATTGGGTTATCCCCATCATGTGAAATATTTTCACAATTTACTTTGTATTCATTACCTTTAGACTTAATATGATAATTACTGCCACTTACCTTATCTAGTGTTTCTGTTATTGATTTTCCGTGGACATCAGGTTCCTTTACAGTTCGAATTTTTATTTCTGAAAGAGATGCAGCCTTGCTCTGATCATATTTCATTATTGCAGATATTTTTTTAATCTCAGGCCCATCAGAGGCCTTTGGCTTTGAAATGCGTTCCTGATTCCATGGTTTAACTGCAGAATCATAATGGCTGGTAGCTAACTTAGGTTCTGATAACCTTCTAATCCTGGCCATTGATGCCTTTGCATCAGGAGTTATAGTGCCATTCTCTTTTGTTGCTTCAGGCAATGATGAGACTGACCGGTTTAACCTGTTAACAGCAGAGCGACTCCCAGCAATCCGTTTGCTCGGTTTAGAGGACTTAAGATAATTGATAGATCCCCTCGAAACAGAGCTGATTGGGAATCTTTGCAGAGGTGAGGATGATCCAGGATTTGTATCCACGAATTTTGATGATTTGTGAGAACTCGGAGAAAGTTTTGTGGGTAAAGGATTTCTTATTTGTTGTAAGGTCGATGGACCAGGAATGGAACTGTTTCTAGCAGCAATTCTCTTTTGTCTCTCTAACTTCAAAGCTTCCAGGCGTTTTATCTGTTCTTCTTCCTGCAAAAGAGATGAAACAAAAAAGTAGAATTACAACATAAATATGCCTGATAAGCAAGGTGCCAAAAGATGATAGATGCAACTGGCAATGGACAGATATAATGCACCCACAAACAATGGTTCCTTCATAATAAATCATCAAACTTTTGACTGTAGTGAGTATAGTATCAGGCAACAAAATACCTTTTCCTTCTTCATTTTCTGAAGATCAGCTTTATACGTCCTCAAACGATTGGCACGAGCTCTTGCTTCATCCATGGGACTCAGTTTTGAAGGTTTTCCATTTCTTATTGGTCCCACTTTCTTCTTCTTATCCAATGCATGCGTTGCAAGCTTTGAATTCTGGTCTTTATCTGACTTTTTAGAACCCTTCAGGCCACCCTTCTCTTTATTTTGCTTCTTCAATGAACCACTCTTTTCAGTGTGAATTTGCATGTCATATTCTAAAGCAAGGTCGTATCCACTCAAATCCTTTTCTATCCGACGCTCTGGCATAAGATTTAACTCATCTGGCTGATATTTACTGTTGCTTCCATTTAAGTTTTCATCCTTCCGAACTGATGAGGGAAGCTCCAAGTCAAGGTTAATGGCATTTCTTACATCATGCCCTTGATCTTCGGAAATTGCCCGCAAAGAAACTACATAAGAATCATCATACATATTTACTGATGGCTGGTCCAAATCATTTTTTGAGTGTTCATATCCATTTAGAGCAGGTGGAACTGATGAAGAACTTGCATATCCGAACTGATTTTCCTGTCTATGAATCATAAAATCATTGTTTATAGTTCTTCTATACCTACCTTGTCTGCCACTTACTTCTGCAGATTGAGCATCAACTTGTCCAGCCATGAACCTTCCACTGTCATTGAACTGATCCATTCGTCTTGATATCAGTGATTCATCCTCTTGAGCTTCTCTTTGGGTTATCCTTTCACTAATTTTTTTAATATCTGACATATTCCTTTCATGATTGTTATCTATATCTCGTCCACCAAACACTGAAGGATCTTGGCTTGCTATATTTTCTCGCCTTTTCAGTTGACCTCCATTTTCTGCTGCAAACATATCATGATCAGCTTCATCAGCACTTCTCAGTAAGCAATTCTGAAATGCTTGCCAGTGTCCACCATCTGCCACACCAGAAAATGAGTTTCCCTCATATGGATCCAATTTACCCTTGGAGTTTGTTTCATCTCCTTTCATTTTGGTGGATCTTAAATATTTTTTATGCTTCAGATTTGCAGCAGTGGCCAGTAAATCCCCATTTTCTTCATCAGTTTCAGAACCACAAGTAGCATCCGATTCATTCTCAGATGAGTTCCCCCTCTTAGAAGCAATATAATTAATGTTCTTTATAACCACCATGTCTGATTGCTTTCTACCAGATTGACCACCTCGGTTTCTTGGTTCTTGAGATTCTGAAATTTCGTTCTCCAATTCTTCATCACTCCGAGACCTGTTTTTAAGAGCATCCACCTCCCAAGTTTCAGGTACAGTATTGCCATCCACTGAATGCCTTCTCCTTCCCCTTCTTTTACTAGAAGTAAGTCTAGGATCTTCACCCGTTGGATATGGTTGGAAGTATGGATTACCTCCTGGATAGTTCTGACAGTATGGGAAACCTTGCATGGGATAGCCTTGAAAGACAGGCATCGTCCCAGGTGGAGAATGCATTCCCCAAGGAAGAAACAGAGGACTTGGAAATTGACCAGGAAAATAGTCTTGGTTTCCTGGGTGTGGTTGATCTATTGTGGTCGTATCACCTGGTTTTCCATTTAAGTTTTTGAAGAAGAGAAGACCAAGTGGAGAATTTCAGAATACTGAAAGAGGAATCTAAAGCAAACAAGAGCAAAATAAAATGAAACCATGAGAATTAAGATGGAATGGAACTTTACATTTTTCATTCTACTACAAAATGTACCATGTGTATCCTTACAATAAGTAGTTAAGTTTTAGGTTAAACTTAACAAAATAATGGCAACAAGGAAATTCTGAAATATGTGATTTTAGACATAATATCTTTTAGAAATTTTAAGGCTTTTACATCCATGTATCCAAACTGTGCAAAAATCCTAGCTTTAAAAATAAGTCAGAATTTTATTTAATCAAGCACCTTTGAAGAATCTACTGTGCAACTACGATCACACAAAAAGCAATGTAAAAGATTCTGTAATGTTAATTGTGTCTCCAAAAAACTATCTAAATGGTCTTCAATCGAACACGATAGGTTTATATGTTGTCCACTATAATCTACAATAACAGATTATAGTAGTCAAAAGGTTTAGTGTTTGCATGATGAACCAGTAACCTATAAGAATGTCAGGACGTATGGTGATATTGATTATAGCTTCCTCCCAATCTTTGGAGACTAATTGATTGGCCCACCAAAATACTTAAATGTAAAAGATTGAAATTTAGCAATTTGAATATGACTTTGAATTAATGGCAACAGATAACCAGTTACCTCTTTTTATACTGTATATTCAAGTCAGCATCAGATTATGTTCAACAAAGTATATTTCTGTCAGATTCAAGCAAATGTCATGTAACAATGCAGCTGAACATGCTCTTATATACGGAGAAACATAAAAGAGGGTGAGAGACAAGAAAACATGATAATCTTTCCTGATGGTGATGGAAATAGAATTCAAAGCTTTGCAATAAACCTTAGCAATGCCTATCAAGTAATTCCAAACAGGTGATTATAAAGGTGACCTCTTTCCTAAAAGAAACAGATGGACTAGTCAAAGCATGATAACAAAGGAAAAAATAGTCTTTTGGACATTGTTCTTAATGCAGACCTGAACTTGGGTCAGCGCAGGCTTTCCTGCTTTTTTCTGAAGACGCATCCCACTGCTTGCTAGTGGTATTTGAAAGGAAGATGCCTGCCGAATCAGATAAATCTGAACGGCCATGCATTGCTTCAACTGCTTCAATTTCGACCCATTGGCCAGTTTCATGCTTTCTTTTCCATAGTTCCATAAATTTTACACATGCATCCCTGTTTAAAAAAATTATGTAGCAAATAAAGTAGGAATTATATACCATGTAACTCTGCTGCAGCCAAGACGAATTGATGCAAAGAGGATAGCACAAGTCAAAATCAATATGCTGGAAGATGGTGAAAACGAAGAGAGGTAGCTTACATTAAACGTGAAGCTCCAAAGCTTTCAGCAAAAGACATTAAAGGGGCCATGCGATCAATGTCAAAGCCAGCAGCCACAGCACGTGCGAAGGCCATACCTTGCTCTTTCTGAAGTGCAGTTTTCCGTGTCTCCAGAACTTTCATTAGTTGAACTCTGATCATACACAAATCAAATACACTGTGATTAATGCATTTGATTATGCTAATGAGACAAATGTTAAGAGTCACCAACATTCAATAGCATTTAGACTGTATATATTAATGGATTTTCAGTCAAGTCACTCATTTTTTAATATTAGACGTTTTGCTAATTAACTTGATCAAAATAAATAAATAAACAGGCGCAATTGTTTTATACTCTGATTTTATCTTTCAGCCTATTATGTTTGCAACTGTAGTACGGCTCAAAAAAAGTTAATTTTCCATCAGCCAATCAAACAGTGGAAACCATTTCTTGATCTTAAAGGAACCCCCATTTTGTGTGCTGCATTCATGGATCTCTAAATGCAACATGTAAAATTGCATCATGGTTTCAGAATTTTCAAGTAACTACTGAATATTTCAGTTGCAAAATTGGACTTACTTTAACTATATTGTTATTAATATTGCAGTTGCAAAATTGAACTTACTTTCACTATATTGTTATTTTGAGAGACATTTGGACTCCATAATCAAGCCATATTTTATAAGTTCTTTGTCATAAAGTTTTAGTTTGTGCTAATTATGTTGCGTACTTTGAATTCCTTTCCTGTGCAGTTGACCCTTTTCTTTCAGGTGGATGAGCTGCAGGCTGCCATACAGCAAAAACTTCAAATCATAAACTAGCTGACGAAGTAATTCTGATACAAGGATTATCTAGTTCCACTCACTGTGTAAAGGACAATTGCTTTTTCCTCACTAGGATCTGGTATAGGGTAGCTACCTGCCAAAATTCACTCCATATAAAGGAAAATTCATATTAATAACATATCTGCCAGGGAACATGTTTGTGTATGTAATAAAGACATCTTTTAGAAGCCCATTCCACTCCACAACCATAACCATAAAAACCAATTAAAAAAAATAAGAAACAAGAGAATATACTGACACTAAATAGAAGAGGTGTCGAAGAGTACAAATGAGAATGTTTCCAATTTAGGCAAAATATGGGCATGAATGTCTTTTCTAAGACGGTACCTTCTATGCGTTCTAAAGTTTTTGTTTTGCTTTCTTCCACCTGCAAGTGAAAAAAATTCTGAACTTCAAGACCTAAAATGCTGATTATAAGCTGCTAAAACTTGTACTTACTGCATTTAAGCCAATTTCATTGTGGCTTTGAATTGCAATTGCCTGCTCAATCTGCAATATCTCAGATTCTAACACGTAGACTCTTTCCAATATCTCTGGAGTACTGACAAAGCGAACAAACCTATAACAAAATACAAAATCAGCAACATTTATCTTGTGGATTCTACAGCTGCATAAACTGTGGCTCGGGACTGTTCAAACTCAAGTTTGGATGATCTGAAGATTAGCAAATATGGTAGAATAGGAAACTAAGTCATTCCCATTCCCAAATAGAGAATTCTAAATACTCTTTAAAGCTTCTCTAAGAAGCCAACAGTTAACATTGTTGTGTTCATAATATAATGCGAAAGATTTAACTCACTACTGTGGGTAAGATTTGACTAAAATTTCCAGTGGCTATTAATGAACATTTTCATAGTTTTCTTTGCTCGAAATACCTGTCCAGATTGCTAATCTCTATTACATAGTGGCAATAGTTTAATAAATTAGTAACTTAACCTGAACCTTGTCTATGCAATGCAAACAGTTATGGAAGGCAAACACATATATATGTTCAACCTAACTAGCGCACAGGCAGAAAAATGAACATATGATAAAAATACAAACCTTTCAACTGTTCCCTTCACAAACCACGATGAGTCGTGCCCAGGTGCTGGCTCAAGGACAATTGAGTAACCCCCCTTGGCCATTTGTTCTTGTGCTGTCTTCAAGTGAGCTAGAAATGGATTCACCAAACCAGATGCTATTTTCTCAGTCTTCCCATTTGCAAATATTACCAAATCACACCTACCATCATCAGAAAAAGTTGAAGTTCATCAGTTCATATAGTAGAAACAAATGACCTACAAATGAATTCTCTTTATTGAACCCTCCTCAATACAGTAGTCCCGTTATAAACCAGTGCCACCAATGACAACCAAAACTGCAAAATCTTCAAACAGTTTAATATCCAACCATTTCTTAGGAATGGAAATAAGAAAAGTCTTCAAAAGCAGGTGGCAAAGTTTCAAATCTAACTATATTCTCAAATGGGTGACAGTGAAAGAATTTGGGACTACCATAACTATTCCAGAATGACTGCAAGCCAAAGACAATGAGGTGTTATCACTAACAAAATTAAGCCACTCCAGGTACTACTTCGCTGTCGGTCAACCATATCATTCCGACAAATAAGAGCTCCCGACCTTGACGTATCTAGAACATTAGATGTCAATTCCGAGGTTTTTCAGGAATCGGTTCTGAAGTAGTACTGGAGGACTGGTTTGCATCTGAGATAACTCTATCAGGGGAAAATGGTGTATGCCCCAAATTAAAAGAAAAAAGAAAAACAAAAGAAACATGCATCTGTTCTCAAATTCCCATAAGAAGTATCCATGAAGCACAAATTAAGACCGGTTAAAAGAGAAAGCGGAATGCTCATTAACTGCAGGCCATATGAACATTAGACTAAAACACTTCGGTTATTTTTTCTTGCTAAATAAACCAAATTTAAAAAAACCACCATAACGTTAACACCGTGACTAAAACTTCCGATAAATAGGCAACTTAATGGAAGACAAAATTACCTAGTCCGGGTTGGAGTGAGTTGAAAAACAGCTGAGTCAAGTTGAGTTGAAGACTTCATCTTTCGCTCAAAAATCCGATCTTTAATCGTCTCCACAACAAAAACAGTAATCACCAAATGACCCTGAAACAAATAAGCGAAAAGATCAACAGAAATGAGCCTCTTAAGGATCAAGTGATTTGCTCAAATCTCTTGTGATGGTCATTTATATGTTTGGCTCCATGTCAAAGAAAGCTAAAAGCGGAGTTGCAGAGACCGAAAAAGCTAAAGCTTTACAGAGAGAAATGGTGGGAGAGAGGGAGAGAGACAGTTGTAAACCAAGTGCAGAGTGATGGAGACCTTTTGTTGGCAACAGAAAAAATCAAAAAAGTCTGACGTTGGTGTCGAATTATCTCTAGCAGCGGTAAATAAGGCAGCAGAACAAGGGTAGTCCTGGTAATCCAATTACGCTGACCAGACATTGGAAAACGTAAAGAAACGCAAATTGTTACTGAGAGTTGGCGGAGATCTTCTGTTCGGAGAATGAAATTACTTATATACTCTCTTGTAAAGTTTCCAACGTTCTATTTTGATAGCTCCAACCCAGATTATGCCAACTATCAAATATGACATGTCCAGAGTACAAACCTTAAATTAAAAAAATCTAGAAATTAATGCTTCACATTAATATCAACAATAAAACTACAATGTCATTTAAGTGGCGTAAAACAAGAAAAGCAGTAAGTTAATATAATTTACTTTTAATATATAATTATCATTAATAATAAAAATATAACTATATTTACCTCAACAACCAAATAGCTTTTATTTTTATTTAAAATAAACATATAAACTAAAAATAAAAAATAAAATCAAACGACCCCTAAAAATTTCATTACATCAAATTAAGAATGTCAAAGTTAAAGTTAAAAGAAAAAAATTAAGATAAATTGGAAGAATTAAAAATTGGCTTTTATTATTATTATTATTAAACATTTTTAACAATTGATTAAATTTCAAGCATCTTTCTTTATGAAAATTTAATGGTAACTTAGGAATAAATGTTTTTGTTGTTCTAATTATCGAATTATAAGCAATACATCCAAATTTAGTAGAATGACTATTCTTTCCGAGGAAAAAATAAGAGAACCTTGCAATTATGTGTAGGAACATAATAAAAATCCAATTCAGGGAGATTGACCTAAAAGCACTAAGTGGTGCATTACAATTTGAAATGTGTGCACATCAATATTATGAATATCGTACCTGCATTAATAACAAATTTGGTTTGAGTATTGTACTATACCAATATCGGTTAATACTAGAAACTATTTTGTGTAATTTTTAAATTTATAAAATAGTCCCTTAATTTTTTAGAATTGCAAAATAGTCCATCAAAATATTGTACTGTATACATCAATCATGTCTTTAAAAATCATAATAATAAAATTTGAAATAACAACAATATATTAATTTCTACTAATATTACTTTCCACATATTTAATATATAAATAATAATCATAATTAATATAAAAAGAGCATACAAATATAAAATTAAGGATAATATAAAGTACTTAAAATGTTATAATTTTATCATATAATAAATATTATTATATCAAAACATTAAAAAAAAGAATAATAAATATCCATAGCTCTCTAATATTTACAATTCACAACAAGAGTTCATGTCGAGGAAACAAACAACTAGAAGTAAAACCTGAAATAAAAATATTTATAATTATATTTATATTGCATATATAGAATTTAATATACATATCAAATATAAGTAAAATTAAAAAAGATAAATAAAGACCTATAACTTTATTCAATTGAATATTCACTCAAATTGCATTAACCGTAATTCTCATTTGGTACAAAATCCTCATCATTGAGAGGAACCTCATCATCACTATCATTCAAATTCATTGCATCAAATAACATATTAATACTTTCACATCTAAGATTATTTTCCAAATCAATCTCTTCTATAAAACTCGATTCCTTAAAAACCTAATCCGTTAAAAGAACATTATGGTCAAGGTAAATTGGATATACAGAATTACTTGGTCTATTAAAAGTCCTAATAAAAATAAAATAAAGTAATTAAGAAATTATATTTAACTTAACATTAATAATAGCATACATTTCTTGAAGCTTTAAGTTGTATCAAACAAAGATCAAGTTATTCAATCTTTTGTGTTTCAATCTATTCTTTTTTTTTTTGGAATCGTTGAGTTCAAATATACTTAAGTTTCTTTCACACTTTGTCACTCTCATGCATTGACTCAGAGTTCGAATTGCAAATCTTTGCAATTTTGGAACACCGGTCCTGAATTAGTCTCACTAAGTAATTGTTGGGCCCCGTTTCTGAAACCCAACCTCGGAATCAAAAATCAAAAAACAAAGTGGTAGAAACAAATCCAAAGCAAACGCGTGCGGAAGCAAACGAAAGAAATCAAATCCGAAAGAATGGAACACAAACGAAAATGGGCCAAAAGCAAAAACAAAAGTAGGTGAAAGTCAGATCAACAAGCGAAAGAATTCAAAGCGAATCGAATTGGCTCGGAAATAAAGCAAACAAACGGTTCAATCGAACTGAAACAAATTTTCGACATCCGATACGCGGACCTTAAAAAAAAGTGCGTTCAGCGTTAGAAACCTATAAGACAATCTTGGCCTAAACTAAACCAAATCGGTATAAATTTTTTTCTTTCATTTTATTCATCTTTATTCAGTCTCATACAAAGCAAATCAATTTCTCCTTTGAAAAATTCATTCTCAATCCAAAACTCAATTCATAAGATTCTTTTTATACGTTCATATCCCATCATTTTAAACTCTTACTTTTCATTTGCGATAAAAACTCACACATGTCAATATACCCACAATTCATACACAAATAAGCACTTCAATATTTCCAGCTCAATCAACATAATTCATCGGACCTCCTGTCCGGAATCCCAACACAAACAAGCACATTTATATACCTAGAACACTTCAATAATTCTCAATCAATCATCAGAATCATCAGACCTCCTGTCCAGAATCCAACCATAATCAATCCCATTCATAATCATATGCAATTTATATATGCAAAACCATAATTCACTTTCCTGTTCTATATACACATCCATAATTCATTAATACTCCAAAAGAAATACATCACCAAACAAAGGTGGCATTTTCAAGCCACGATACAACGTTAATCTCAAAATCCGAAATATATAAGAATACACAAATCCCAAAATCCTTATTATGAGTCTAAAACTTTATTCTTACAAACAATGAACTTAACCCTACATCATAAATACAAATGAACAGACGTCATCACTTTCTTTCATCCGGTCTCTTTCTTGATACCTGGAGATGGGGATGAAAGGGGGTGAGCTTTACAGCTCGTGAATAACATATTTATAACAAAAAATAAGCAAAAATTATTTTTTTCAAAACTTTTGCCATTTTGGAAATTTCACAGTAGAAATTTGACAAAATGCTTATTTCTTAAACTTTTCAACTTTTCAAATCATTCATAATCAATTTTAAAAATTTCACGATTGAAAACCTCAATTGCTTATTTCTTAAAATTCTCAAAATTTTCACAATTCATGAACAATTCCAAAACATGAATGCAGCACATTATAACACACATAAGCATATAGCACATCAAAAA
>JANIJH010000224.1:43886621-43897283 GCA_024520975.1 Erythroxylum areolatum
CTCTCCATTCCTCCTCCTAGAGGTCACAAGCTGATCCCACCATATTAGTGCATAATCTGTAAATTCAATAGCAGCAAATTTTACCTTCTTCTCCTCTGAGAAGTTATGGCACTCGAAGACCAAATCAACCTTTCTTTCCCACTCCAAGTATGCCTCAGCATCATTCCTCCCCTTGAATGTTAGGATCTGCATCTTGATGGATTTGAGGTCTCCATCTCGCCTGTTGAGAGATTCTCCTCTCCGAGCTCTCCTATGCATGCGCTCTTCATAGTCCTCCTCCTCCTCATCAAACTCCTCCTCCTCAGGCTCATACCGTGGTAGTTGTCTACGAGGTGGTGGTTGCCGCTGACGTACATCTGCACGCCTGCCTTGAGGTTCCTCGCGTCTCCCTTGTCTGAGCTCATTTAATTGTCCCCTAACCTCATTTAAGGCTAGATTGAACCTCTCAAATTGTTGCTGCACAGCTCTCAAAGTGAAAGCGATAGTTGCATCTCTCCCTTGGTTGTCATCATTACTACCTGCCTGTGACATTGTGAATAAAATGATATAACTGCAAAACAAGGTTAGTGATAAAGAACCTTACACACTCCCTCACGTGTTTTACTCAAGAATTGGTCACTCCCCTCGTGTTTAAGTCACAGCAATGACTCCCTCAAATAAGCTCACACACTCTTGCCTTTTACTACTCAATATTCTCTAAAATCTAAGCTACAATTAGAACCACAGCTTCAACAAATCAATGTTCTCAAATATAGCTCAAATAACAAGTAACAAGCAACCCAAAACAATAACCAATAACAAGCTAACAAATTTGAAAACTTTTGAAAAAAAATTTCGAATTTTTTTCAGTTTTTTTCCCAGATTTTTTTTCAGATTTTTTGACTTTTTTGACCTCTTTTTTCTAGGTTCCTTTCTTTTTCCCGACTCTTTTTTTTTCTTTTTACAGACTATTTTTTTAGATTTTTTTGTTTTTTTGTCTTTTTTTTGTCTTTTTTTCATTTTTTTCTGAACTTTTTTTTTCAATTTTTTTTGCTATAGGCTGAAAGCTTTCAACAAATAATTGAAAACTCTAACTAAAATAAAAATAAGAAGAAAGATTGAAATCCTAGGTCAAAAGTTAATTCACACTTGAATTGATGATACGACGATAATTAGACGGTGATGGCGGCGGTTTCTTGAATTTTGATGGAATTGAATAAGAATTCTCCTCCAAACTAGCTCTGATACCAAATAACACGCATCGTGGAAGGATTGATGACGATTTGATGGAATTTTCAATGGGTGTTTGTTTTGGTGTGTTTTCGACCTTGAGGAATTAAGAAGGATGAAATTTTCGAATTCAACAAATAAGAAAAATAAGGATACGCAAGGTTTGATTTCTACAACATTTCTTGGAAACTTGTTCCAAACAATTCCGATGATTAAAATAAAACCCAAAGAAATGAACAATCGATACGCCACAATTGGGGAAGCAATTGATAAGTGAAAGATGGTTCGAAACAAGAACAAGAAAATAATGTTTCTCCCTATTGAAGCCGACGACTTTTCAACAATTATGAGCTAAAAAGTTCTGAAAAGTTTGACCTAAAACATATATTTATACCTACGTTAAATAATAAAAGGTTGGGCTAAAATATATGGAAGCCTAAAAAAAACAAAGTCCAAAAACTAAATAAATAGGTATGATGTGTTGCGCCATTACTAGATCCATATGCTTTTGGGCTTAAGTGATGAAGCATTAAAATAGCCCAAATCTTCTTGTCTTTAAGCTCCAAGTGTATCCGGTCCAAGGATTTAAGTTAAATGGATTAGTTTAGGCTCAATTCCATTAAACTCTCCTCCAATAGGCTTGGAGCTCGCCATCCTCTCAAGATAAAAGTCCACATACGTATAAAGAGCCTCTTTAAGTCTTTTGGTCCTAGCTTTGGTCATGGGCCCTTCTGGCATGGCTAGCTCTCTACCTGGTCCTACTCGATGGTCCATAGTCCCGCTCACATTACTCACAATATGCTCTAGATAGCTATTGCCTTATCAAGCTGGCAATGTCTGGATGTTGTCGATCAATTTGCACTTCTATATCATGCAATACATATTTTTAAACATCACTAAATTGTTTAATCAAATGGATACTCAATTATACACATGTATATGTGTATGTTCAATGCATGTTCAATTGACTTTCCCGGGTATATATCCTTAATCACTAGTCTTGATCATGCATTCATTATAGCTTATATACATCTAGTTTACAATTAAGTAAGTTTGATTACCCTCAATTCATTAATCATTCATTCATCCATCCTTCCTAGGATTATATATTCACACGAATTCCCAATTCTGATTCAGTCATACCTAATTCATTACTTATATCCTTTGACTCACATTTGCATTTATAAGAACATCTTTATACCATTAACAACTCATAAATTCCAAATTTAGATACATTGATATCAAACCATCTATTTCTTAAGTTATAACATCATTTAATAACCTAAACTTATCAAACCTTTCACCAATTAATCAAGCAACTATCTGAGTTCATTTTAAGCTCCAATTAAGTCCAAATGCATCAAAGTAAAGTAACTTATCCTTATATGGTTTAACAAGAACACAAAACAGAAATTTTCCTCACAAAACATTGCCCACGATCGTGACAAGAGCTAATGCATCTTCCCATGGTCATGGGATGAGTGCCACGATCGTGGATTACTCATTTTCCTACGATTTTTCCCAGATTTATCTCCTTTATTCCAAATTCAAACATCTTCATCATAGTTCATAAATTATAACTCAAGTATACCTTAATTATATGTCAATTCCACACCAATTCTAACTCAAATTCATTCATTTGGCAGCTCATAACTATTGTCTTTCATGCATCAAAATCAGGAAAAAAAACTACTTTCATTTGATCATACATATAGTCCTAGTTCTTTCCCATTTCAAGATCACTATATTAACATTAACATAAATTCACCTTCATTATACTTCAAATCCCAATCTAATTCAAGTATCAATTTCCAGCACAATTCATCATCAACATCATATACAATCCATCTCAATTCATTCATTGTAGGATTTCTATTATAACATGCCATAAGGGCAATACTTTACTTACTTATTTAGCTTCCAATTCCAGCTCAATTCAACAAGTCTATCTAGCTCACTATGCATGCAAGATCATCCAAGTAGAAGATGAAAGTAGGTTGCTTTCAGCAAAGGTAAAATGATGATGGCAGATTATAGCTATCCTTGAGCAGAATTTCTTGTATGAATTTTGTAGTGAGTATGTACGAAATTGAAGCAAGATACAAAAGTTGGGAGGGTTTCGGTGGTAAGAAGCAAGAAAGAAGAGAAGAATGAACAAATTGAAATTACTCCTGCATAGCATGACTCATCAAATGCTAGGTGTCACCAAATTAAGTTCACATATGCCCCTAGCATGTAAGTCATTTGTCCCTTCCTTAAGCTGCCCAAATGTCACCTAGTTATTATTTGTCAGTCCGTAATCAATGCCATTTGTCAATTAATTAGCTATGCCAAATGTTACTTATTTATCTATGCAAAATGTCACTCAATTATAGGCTTAATCATCTTAATTTTTTATGTATCAATTTTTCTTACCACTTCGTATTTTCCTAGACTAAATATACATTTTAATTCAATAATTTCCTAACTGTACCAATTAATTCCAAATTTACTACTTGTAATCAATCAAATCAAAATACAAGGCATAAACAATATAAAATTCACATCATGATCATTTAAACTTTTATAAACTAGAATATGTTAATTGAGTGCATATACTATATTTGCAATATGTACTAAATCTCAATTCATATGTGTATGCTAATGATATGCATATCAATGAAATGAAATTCATGAATTCTTTATGATATAACTTATATGCAATGGTCTAGAGTTCTAATCCGTCAATTTGAAAACCAACTATTACATTGTAACTAATCCTGATTTACTTTTTATTAGCTTAATTCAATTTCTTTTTTCAAAGAAAAAGATTAGTCCACGGGTTCAATTTGGATGTTATCTTAGCTCTCATCGTGACTGTGGGCATTTCTATGCTTGTACATTGTCCTTCTTTTAGGAGTAATAATATTATTTTACAAAAAAAAGATACTCCGTTAACGTATTAGTGCCAAATTAAAGCAATTGTGAAGATAGATAGATGCTATGCAACAGGACAGCAACAGAGTGATGAATCTGTTCCTCTTCTGAGAAGGCGTGTCCATGGGTTTAACGGGCTTTATAATGAAATAACAGCCATGCCACTGACAGACGAGTTTATGTTATTACACAAAGGCTCAGGGACCAAATTGGATATTTCAAAACACCCACCCTGAAACCCTAGATGTACCCGTCTATATAATCATCTCAAAACGCAACTCTCGCTTTCGTTTTCCGTTCAGAACTCAAAATGTCGAAGAGAGGTTAGCCTTCTTCTTTCTTTCTTTCTCCCGATCTCCCTCTTTCGATTTAGATATCTTTTTCTATTTCCTTACCTGTTTTTCTTTCCTTAGAAAACGATGATTGAAAAGCTGTATCTTCTTGTATTTCAATTATTTTAGTAGTGGATTCTCGTGATTGTTATCACACATATTCATGTCTTTTGGAGTTTGTAATCGCAAATCCCAAGTTTTCCTTTTCGAAACTGTTTACAAAAAGGGTTGACAGGGTTTTGGGTTTTTTGAGTATAGGACGTGGTGGATCGGCGGGAAACAAGTTCAGGATGTCATTGGGTCTACCCGTGGCAGCAACAGTGAACTGCGCTGACAATACTGGTGCTAAGAACCTGTACATCATTTCAGTGAAAGGGATCAAGGGTCGTTTGAATCGCTTGCCGTCAGCTTGTGTAGGAGACATGGTTATGGCCACTGTCAAGAAGGGTAAGCCTGATCTTAGGAAGAAGGTCATGCCCGCTGTCATTGTCAGGCAGCGCAAGCCTTGGCGCAGAAAGGACGGTGTCTTCATGTACTTTGAAGGTTCTTTTACTTCACTTTTCATTTTCAATCTTTTATTATGCTACTAATATTATGAATTGTAGTTTTCGTGTTTTCGCTTTGTCCCCGTCTTGAACTATATATTTTATGTACATATTTTTCCTTGTCTTTCTGGTTCATCAGATAAGTGAGTGCCTATACAAGTTCCTGGAAATTGGATATTATCAATCCCTTTGCAGATAAAAAGTTAATTGTGCTATTTATTGAACCTTAATTTTCTTTCGTAGTTGAATCAGGGTGTTATCATTGTATGGAAACTTTTGAAAGTAAAACGTTTCTGCCTGTTTTTATTTGGTTCTGTTGTTTACAAGTTGTTTAAGTGAACCAGTGATGTTGTTATCTGTATCATAAAGGATACTTGTAGTATGATGGGTTCTCTAGTGTATGAATCCTATCAGGATTGGCACTTTTCCTTCTTTGTTTTCACCCATCATGTCATCCTTCATCCACATGCTCGAGTCCTAATCCTTTATTTAAAATATTATCGTTTTTGCTCTACCTCAAATATTAGTGTAGATTAACAAGGGCAGAATAACAAACAGTATTGCTGGTTTTGTGGCATCCAAAGTTTGTATATATCATTTTGTTTATGCGTAGCAATGATAGATTACCTCCTTGAACCAGCTACATTGAACTTAAAAGGGTGGAATATTATATCGAGTAGGTTTTCTCTGTTGTAGAATCTCACTTTTCGCAATTCAATATATTCTAAATGTTATTGTTAGGTTTCTGCATATTTTTTGAGCTGAGGCTAATTTACTTCCTGGAACCAGCTGCATTGAACTTAAATGATTGAAAATTATATTGAATTGGGTTTCTCTGTTGTTGAATTACACTTTTTGCAATTTGATATGTTGTCATTATTTTTATGTCTCTGCATATTCTATGAGCTGAGGCCAATTTAACATTGTTGACTTGCTGGTGATATAGTGTCGAGAATTGTTTTGTTTGCTTTCTCTTCACCTCCCATAACCAGCAATATCAAATTCACCAACGTTACCCCAAACTGGATGATAATCTTTAGTTATCATTCCTGTGAGGGTTGGCATAGTTTTAGCACTTCGATTCCATCTTTCTTTTCGGAGCTTTAAGGAAGTATAAAGGTTGTGGTGTGAATTTGGGTGAAGGGGGTTATTTTATCATCCTCTACCACTGTTTGGGTCTATTGTTACCCTCTCTGATGTTATATGTTAATGAGTAGACTGGAATCAGTTCAGTTAATCGTTTTCTACATGACATATGAGGGTGAGCAGTGTGAGCATATGGATTGTATATCTTGTCACCAGACATAAGTCAGGTATCCTCCTCAATGTTCAATGGTTGATACAGTTACACGTCTGGTAAATTGACTGTGTCCTTCGTTACAGATGTGCATGTGGTTTTTCTTCACATTTGTTCCATATGGACCCAATATCTGATTCACCCAAAAAAAAACAATAATTTTATGTGTACATTTTATGCATGCAGAAGGAAAGATTTAATGATAATTGGATCAAAAGTTATAATTTCTCCATGATAAAATTGGGAGCTTGTTGCTTTCAAATCAGTTGCTTTCTTCAGATGTGAGGACTATTGCTTTGCATGTTACATCTAATCGTATGAATTTGAGAAGAGATTCTACCAAGGGTGACACTTCAAGTTTGAGGAAAGATAAAATCTACCTTACTTAATATCTGACTGACTGTGTTCCTTTGCAGATAATGCTGGTGTCATTGTGAATCCAAAGGGTGAAATGAAAGGTAATTATATTTATATATTAGAATAGATATTCAGTTTATTTGCTGCTTTAGAATCGATGTTGAGTTTATTTGCTGCTTTATCTGATTGCTTAATAATTGCTATATTGCTGCCTGCTTATTAGGTTCTGCGATTACTGGTCCTATTGGTAAAGAGTGTGCTGATTTGTGGCCGAGGATTGCAAGTGCAGCCAATGCCATTGTCTAAATTTCTGGACGGCTTCTTTCTCATCTAAATTTAGAGCTATTGTCTACAGTTCAATTCACTAGGAGTTTGCTTTGTTTTGACTGTGAACATGAACATTTAACGTGTGGTAGATGGCGTTTCAGCCATATTTTAGCGTTTTGGAGAGTGTTAGTTGTTTGATTATGTCAAACAGTGAATAAACTTGTTTAGTTATCAGCCGGTGGGTTGGCTGATACAATCTTAGATTTTAAAAAGCTCCTTTATAGGAATGTTTTGGTGTTCAGTTGATAAAAATTATGCTTTAATGACGATGCCTGATACTTTAATATGCAAAACTTAAATTATACCCTATAAAGAATTGCTATTTTGCGGTAAAAACAGAACTCTCGCACGCATGACAAGAATTAGAGGTGATGTAAGTGTTAGATGTGTGAGTGACATGTGAATCTTTTGGTTTTCTCGTATTTTTTAAAATCATTTTAAGTGTTAGACTTGACAAAAAGTGTCATTGACTCTTTCTTTTGTTTTTTTTTTTCATTTTAATTTTTAAGTTTATTACTTATATTAGCCCGTATCATATTAATGCAATATTAAATATCTAGTGTAGAAATTGGAATAATTTATTCTGATATTAACTTCTTATTTTAATTTCTCAAAATTAAAGTTTTTAACAAAGATATATTACTTTGGAATTATTTATCGATGAAATTTTGTTCTTTATTAGAATAAAATAGTTTTTGGTAACATAATTTCTTAAAAATTAATTTTTAACTAAATTTTAACTTCCAACTTATATGATGAAATAGGATTTAAATAAATATGGATGATAAAGCTTCAATTAATACGATAATATAATATATTAATTTTTGTAAGAATTTGTCATAAGATATAATTCTAATTTTTTAAGACATTGAATATTTTTTTAATTTGATAAATTAAATTATACCTTAAAGATTGGAGATAAGATAAGAAATTTAAAATTTAAAATTGATTAATTTACTAAAATTGTTTAATTAATTTATAAATTATAGAAAAAATATTAACTTAAATTTAAAAATTTATCAATTTTTTAGTTATAATAATAATAATAATAATAATAATAATAATAATAATAATAATAATAATAATAATAATAATAATAATATTATTATTATTATTATTATTATTATTATTATTATTATTATTATTATATGTTCTATGCTTTTTTATTAGAATTATAAACTTAATTTTTTATGTAAAATTAGATATCTAAAATTTAAATTTTTATGAAAATATTCAAAGAAATACTAAGATATAATACTCATATTCTTATATATTTTTTAAAGTCATGCTCCTATGAGTCATTTTATACATAAACAACTAATATTAAATATTTAATTTTATCAAATATCTTTAATAAATAACTTCCGCTGATTAAATCAGCTATTAGCTAACCGTTGACAAAGAGCTTGTTTGGTAAACAATTGATAAGTTGTTTTTTAACTAATTGACCCAAATTAACTGTTTGACCCATATTAAAAAGTTATTTAACTGTTTAGTTATGAGCTGATTAGGTTGACTGATTCAACCCAACTAGCTAATTTTTCAAAAACTTCTCTACTGGAGCATTTGAGATTAACTGTTTGCCTAATAACAATATGGTCATCCACTTTATTCTCTACTCTTGGTCTCATTTCTCATTAGGTTCTCTAGAATCTTCTTGGCTCTCACATCTCCTGCTCTCATGTCTCCATTAGATTGCTAGTCGTTGGTCATTGTTTGACGAAAGAGGAATGACGAGAAATGAAGAGAAAGTGAGCTTCACGAGATGAGCAATGAGAGATTTATCGAATAGTAATGGAGGAGTCGGAAGGTTCTTGAAATCATAGAAGAAAGTTTGTTATGGATAAGAAATCGAAGGTTAAAGAGAGAGAGAAGACAAATGCACATAGTTATCAATCAAGCTTTTGCCATAGAGGACGTTCTTATTGAGGCCTTGCTTTGGTTTGTCTGACTTGGGTTCTTCTTCTTTGTCAGACTTTGGTGGGTATCTTAGATATTTTATTTGCTTAAACAAAATTCGCTTCTTTTTTTTGGCACCTTATAATGCTCAACCTCTGTTAATTTCTTCTTCTTCTTCTTCCCTTTAAAAAGTCCCAGAAACCCGAAGTTTTAGGTGTTAAAAAGAATGACTACACCTTCTCCTTTCATTTATACTTCTAATGCTTTATGGACAAGTCACTGCTAAGTTTTTTTTTCCTCTTTTAATTTCAATTTTCTCTTCAATATGGTTTTAACTCCTTACTGGACTGATTTGCTTTTCTTTTTTTTCTTTTCCTAAATATGATGGCTTTATAGAGTAGGATGTTTACAGAGCAGGATGTTTCCATTTATTTCAAGTAACTGAAAATGAGTGCTTTGATAGATTATTAGCTTTTGCTTTTAAAGCATGTTTTTGTTTGTTATTTCTCTACTTTTGTAGCAAATTTGGTCCTGTTGAAGATGTTAGGATCCCATGCCAACAAAAGAGAATGTTTAGAATTGTCACTTTTGTCTTTGAGGAGATAGTCAAGCAAATATTAGTGAAGGGGAATCCTCATTTTGTTTATGGGGCTTATGTTTTAGTGAAACCATACCGTGAAAAGTCAAGACTTGCTGATAAGTAAAATTTTTCTACTTGTGGAAAGATGTTGTCACATGATTTCTTACTAGAATGTGGTAGACCCTAGTTGTGTTGGTTAAATATCTTATCTTTAGGTTTGAATTGTTGTTGTTGTAAGATATATTGTTTGACTGAAATGATGCAAAGATTTTGAAATCATCACCTTAACATGCATAGATTCTTATCACTGCACATTATTTGGATTCTGTCTTTAGTGTGACACTACCATCTTTCTGCAAGTCATATTGAAGGGGCCAGGGATCTTTTTTGAAATTGTTTAGCCCCTACAAAAGTTACTCTCTTGTGGTTTACCTAGTGGAAGTGATAAGTTGCGATATTGTTTCACCTTGAATTAGTTACTCCTTGTTCTCTTAGACATTGTTCGATACCTTTTCTTTTGTTGGAATCATCAAACGTTAATAAGACTTGGCATCATCTGGCTCGTGTTCTTTGTTTTAACTAACCTTGATGCTTGCTTTATTTAGTTATCCAACTTTTAGAAAATCAAACAATCAGTGCTACTGTTGTATGTTCTTTAAATTTTTTCCATTTATATAAGTGATCAAGGGGATTTTTCAGCAAAAATGAAATCTTTAAAGTGAATAGCATAGGTTTGTTTTTTTATTTATGAATGTTGGTGTCATCTCCTTTGCATTAAAAGTCTGCATTAGTAACATCTTGGTCAGAATGTTGGTGTCATCTTCAATGCATTTAGAAGTCTGGATTAGCAGCGTCTTGGTCACACCAAAGCAAAAGATTACATAATTTGTAACACTCCACTCCCGCGCGACCCGAACTCGACATCGACGGTGATATCCGAGTCCGTGCCCTGCGAGGATGGCGTGCTAAAACCCTCATTTAGTATTCGGTACATTTTTTTCACATAACAATATATACAGAATTCAAAGCCCAAGTTGGGTCCTCATTCAATCATATACAATTTCATTATACACAATTTCCAATAACCACTCGGGCCTATTTCCCAAATACAAATATACACTTCATTACATAAATAAAGACATGCAATGCAGATGCGAACTGATCCCGACTTCTATCCTTCACTTGAATCCTGCAAATATA
>JANIJH010000224.1:44035229-44047983 GCA_024520975.1 Erythroxylum areolatum
GAATAGCAAGTTTATGAAATCAAGTTTTGAAAGCGCATATGAAATATTGTATGCTCATGAAACTCAAGTTTTCAAAAAGTGCCATTTTGGGCAACACAAGTTTACAAGTCATGATATATGTGTTATGTGGGTTTGTGGTGGTCCCCTAAGTTAAGTCACGTGCACGTTGACCCAAGTTTAAGGCTTCTCCCACCTGTTCGCTAGTGGCATGGAGCTCCTTCATGGACTTCCATAAATTCGCGGCTACGCAAGACCATTGCGTGGGATTGCGTTAGTACGTTCTGTTCATGGCTACATAGGACCCTTATGGGAAATGTGTAGTACGTTCTATTTCGAATCCACTCAAACCATTCTGATGTGTTTATGTGCTTATGATATGTTGACAAGTTTGATGCATACATGATTTAAAACTATTCATAAAGTGTTTGATGATATTTTGAATATGAAATTACTTTGGTTTCGAAAATGTAAAATGGCAAAGAGTTTATGAAAATGGTTTCAAAGGTTTTGCTTATCTTTTTATTATAACTGTGACCCACGAGCTTTCAAGCTCACCCCTTTCTGTCCCCACCTCCAGATTATGAGCAAGAGATGGAGTGAAAGAGAGTCAAGGCATCACTCCTAATTTGCTTATGATGTATTTTGAGTTGGTTTTGGAAAACACAAGGCTTTAGTCACTTTTCAAGAATTTGTAATTCATGTAACTCTTGTATTTTAAGATTTTGGATTATGTTGTAATGTGGCTTGAAAGGCCATTATAGCTTTGTAAAATCCTTTGTTTCGAGGGTATTGAAATTTGAATGATGAAAATTGGTTGTTTGTAATCTATTAAAGAGTATGATAAAGTAAAGATATGAGAGTCTTATGATATTTCCGTAAGAGTTAGACTTCACTTTCAGAAATAGGATCTAACATTAGAGTAATAAGTTTGCCTTTGATGTTTACTTGTCAGGGGCACGCCAACCTTATAGAATGATGTCTAATAAGGATTTTTTGAAATAACCCTATCGAATAATATGCTCAGGCTTCATGATTAGTTTCATGATATTCGCAAGAGTTGGGTTCTGGAAACGGTGCCCAACACTTTTATTTAATCATGCATATTCATATGATGGAATGGATCATTTCACATATTATGCTATCAATAACTTTCATTCAAAGTGCACAATCACTTATCATATTCATCGAATCTGAGTCCAACATTCAACATACAATTGAGAACACATTTCATATTGCGCATTCAATTTGAAAACACTTCTAATATAATCTCAAATATCAAACTCCTTAGACCAACAATGTCTAAAATATCACAATTATATCAATAACAATTCAATATATGAAATTTAATAAAAAACAATTCAAACATAGTGAGAAAACATCTAGGTTAACTCATAATACACTCCAGATAGCTATTGCCTTAACAATCTGGCAATGTCTGGATGTGGATTCTTAATTTAAGCTTCCATGTCATACAATACATACATATTTACACATTACTAAGTTGATCAATCATATGATTATTCAATCATTCGCATGTTTATATGTCATGTTCAATGCATGCTCAATTGACTATACCGGGTATGTCTCCTTATTTACAGATCCTGGTCATTCATTCATCACAGCTTGTATATAACTTGTTAGCAATTAGGTAATTTCTTGAGTAAGTTTGATTACTTTAAATTTATTAATAATATACTCATCAATCCTTTCCTAGCATTAAGTTTGATTACTTTAAATTCATTAATCATATATTCATCAATCCTTTCCTAGCATTATATATTCACACAATTTCAAAATTCTCCTTCAATCATACCTAATTCATTACCTATATATCCTTTGAATCATATTTGCATTCATAAGAACCTCTTTATACCATTAACAAATCATACTTGCCAAATTCATATACATTGATATCAAACAATCCATTCCTTAAATTATAATATCAATTAACAACCTAAACTCATCAAACATTAAATCAATTAATCAAGCAACTATCTAGGTTCATTTCAAGCCCCAATCATGTCCAATTGCACTTAAGTAAAGTAACTTATCCTTATATAGTTTAAATATCACAAAAAACCTAAATTTTTTCACTTCCATGCATTGCCCACGATCGTGATGATCGTGGGATGAGTGAACCAAAGGTTCACTATCCTTTTTTGTCAATTTTTTCTAGCTTTTAACATCTTCATACCAAATTCAACACATCTTCATCATAGTCCATTACTTATACCTCAATTATACCTTAATTATATGTCATTTCGTCATCAATTCCATATCCAATTCCAATTTGAATCATTCATTTGGTAGCTCACAATTTATGGTATTTCATGCATCAAAATCAAAACAAAAACTATCATTCATTTGATCTTGCTTGTAGTCCTAATTCTTTCCCATTTCAAGATTACTATATTAACACATTTCTTTAACATAAATTCACTTTCATTATACCTCAAATACCATTCCAATTCATCCATGATACAATATATAATCTACAGTTTTTTATACATCAAAAACTAGGCATAAAAGTATCCAAGTTCAAATATCAATTTCCAGCACAATTCATCATCAATATATATACAATTCATCCCAATTCAATCATCATAACCATTCTATTATAACATGCTATAAAGATCAATCTTTTACTTACTTTTCTAGGTAAAATTTCCACCTCAAATATCAAGCTAATTCATCTCTCCATGCATGCAAAATCATCATAAATTCAAGGTGGGAATTGGATGGTTTTCAACTAAGATCAAATACTATAACAAGAACAACTATGTTCTTATTCTTTACCTAACTTTGTGAGGGTAAAAGTATGGATTTTTGTGTAGCCATTTAGTAAGACTTCAACCAAAAATGTAGAGTTACAAGACAAGTGCAGGTTTCTGTGGAGAGAGTGAAGAAAAAACACAACAAAAACTTTTCCAGCATTTGTTTAGTTCAACTAGGTGGAAGGTGTCATTATCTTAGATTAACATGTGTCCTTAAGCATGCTAGCTACTTATCCTCTTTATAAGCCACCAAATGTCACCTAGTTATTAGTCCATTTGTCACTCATTCATTGATGTCATTTGTCAGTTAATTACCTATGCCAAATGTCACTCATTTATAGGCTTAGCCATCCTAATTTTCTATGTCAAGGCTTAGCCATCCTAATTTTCTATGTCAACTTGTCTTGTCACTTAGCATTTTTTCCTAGTTTAAATGTACATTTTAATTCATTAGATTTTCAATTGTAAAAATTAATTCCAAATTTACTACTGATAACCAATCAAATCAAAATTCAAGAAATAAATAATACAATTCACATCATAATCATTTTAACCCTTTCATACCCTAAAATATGTCAATTAAGTGCATATATTATCTTTACAATGTGTACTAATTTATAATTTATGTGTATGTGCTAATGATATGCATGTGAATGAAATGCATTTTCACGAACTCTCAATAATATGACTCATACACAAAATTCCAAGGCTCTAACCCTTGGTATGAAAAATTGGCTATTACAATTAGAGAATAAATTCATTGAATTAACTTGACTATAAGTATCCCAAATGGAATATTACTTATATGTTTGTGAATTTTTTTTCATAATGATGGTTATATAATTGATCTATATAATTGAGATTACCAAGGTATTTTATGTGAGAATTATTGTGTTTTGATGCTATTTATGAACTGTCCTAGAATAATTCAGTTGGTAGTATTTACATGCAGTATGAATTATATGAATATAGTTGAATAAGTTAACAAAGGATTCGTTACTCTAAAGTAATTAAAGAAAATGTTGTATTGTTCTTGATTAGTAGTAATTTATAAAATTCTCTTACCAAAGTAAATTGACATTCGAAAAGGTATTTTCAAATATCAATTATAAATCAATTGTTATTCAGTAAGAACGAACATGATTGGATATAAAGAGTGGACTTTATATCCATACATTTTCCAATTAGAACATTGGATAACAAAAGGATTAAAATATACATCACAATTATGAATAGATATGTTAAGTCAAGTTACTTTGACATTTATGATATTTGGGTAGTTATGACATATTGCTATATGTCAATCTTAATGTACGACTATAAATTGTTTAATTGGATAATTAAAGATCAATTAAAAGGAGTTTTAATTTTTTCATTTCTTATTATGAACTATACTACAATTTATAATCATTGCCAATGTATTAAAAACTTAATGGGTCACACATAAAAATTAATTTATGAAAGATAAATCAATTTCTATTAAATTGAACTTAATTATAAAGTATGAGAAACTTTTAGGATCAAATATGAGATATTTGATTTTATTGCAATTAAAATAACTATAATTAGAGATTGAATTTAATTGTAAATGAGGTATTTAATTTCAATAGGAATTGAAAAACCTTGATGCTTTTTCTATAAATAGGAGTAAGCATAAAGGAGTCAGCACTCCTCTTAATTTCTCTTAAAGATTGAGAAACTACTATGTAGACAATGTTAGAGATTGGACGCGTGAATAGCTCGTAATTGACACATCGAAAATGTTTTGAAAGGATTTTAGTAGGAAAATATAATTAGGTACAATTTTATAGCTAATGATTCAAATTTAATTATTCAAGTTATTCAATTATCGGAATCCAATCGAAAATCATAAAATTTATTTTTCTGTTACACCCGCGATTCGATTACGATTGATTCCCAACATATTAATATGCTCATGCTACTTGGAAGGAACCGGAAAGAGCTAACTTTTAGATACAAGACAATGTCCAACATAGATACAAACATGATGTGGAATTATTTGGCCAATAAAAAGATTATTTGCATGGCTACCGAAAGGGACGGTGAAGCTAACTTTCTAAAAGGTTGTTCAACTTATGATTTTCTCTCCTCATGGTGCAAGACTCGCTGGATAAGCAGATGGAAAACCGTTGTATGGATCTCCTAACGCCAGAGTGTTGCCTGGACGCGAGAATACTATCTGCATAAAGATGATTGAAGTATCGCTTCAATTAAACTTGCATAATTGTCGTCTACAGGCGATTTATATAGGAAATTCGAAAATTCTTTTTTTTTTTGTTTTTTTAACTTTTAGTATTTACAATAGGAAAGAAACTCTTTCCTATTGTAACTAATTCATTGAAGGGAAGGGACTTTGCCTGATAATCTCCGAGTGTATATGACTTGAATCCAGCGGCACAGTAGTCGAAGTAATATTCCCATGTTCTAATAAACTTCTCGTCGAATCCCATGTCAAGAATTTTACTATCAACAACATTTAATGAAAATAAGATGACTTCAATGAAACATAATAAACAGGAGAGACAAACAGACAGCCCCAAGTATACATTCCAAAAGGCGAAATGAGCAATGACATGTACATTATGATGCTACTAATATCTTTAATTAAGGGATATTATAGCAATCTCTACTTTATATTAAGGAAGCAGTAAGTTAGAAAATTTGTACCTCCGATTGGCTAAGAAATTTTTCCTCCACCTTCTTAGTGTATGGTAGTAATGACTTCCTATGTTTTCCACATGCTCCACACTGTAATTTTAATCTTAGTTGGTTGAAAATGTAAGAAATCTGAAGAAATAAGATCATGTAAATTTGAAAGAAAAAAAACCTTGTAATATAAGGTAAAAGAAACACAGTTTTTTTGCAATTTAAGAAATCTTTAAAAAAACCACTTATCTTTAAAATTTTTAAATTTTTTCAGTTTTCAGTTTCATAGACTTTGATTAAAAAATAAGTCAAAACACATGTAGTATGATCATTAGTCATGAAGTAATCAACTTCTACTTATATGACGATTCAACCAAGCTCTTAAACTCAAATCGAACTAATTAAATCTAGCTCAAACTAATAATTTATTATAATTAGGAGGAAAAATATAGATCTCTCGTGTAGTTTAAGAAACTTTTAAAAAAATTATAATGTTTAAATTTCTCAAAAACACCTTCTCTTAAACTTCAGTTAGAAAATAAAGATGAAATATGCATAATATGAAAATCAAATATGGACTAATCAAATGTCACTAATATAATAACTCAATTTAGCTTTTAAACCCGATTCAAACGAATTAAATTTGACAGAAATTAATAATTAAAAATAATTAAAATAAATTATTTGTTTGTGTATAATTTAACTATTTCAGTTCAAGTTTAAGAGCTATATTAAATTGTCATATTAATAACATTTGATTAGGTTACGTATGATGTTCATACAATATGTATTTCATAATTATTCTTTATCCAATATTTAAAAGAAGAGATTTTTCTTTAAAGCTAAAAAGTAGGAGTTTTTTAAAAAAAATTAAAAGATCAGGAGGTTTTTCTAATATTCCTTAAACTAAGGGGAGGTTTATGTCTTTTACTTTTATAATTATTTGAAATTATTAATTTAAGTCGAATCCAATTAATTCAAATCGAGTTTAAGAACTTAGTTCATATTACATATGTTTCGTCGTTATTTTTTAATCGAATTTTAATTGAAGATTTTATTTTTGAAAATTGAAAATTGTAAAGAATTTTTTTAAATTTTAAAAAATCAGAAAATATTTTAAAAACTTTTATAACTACAATGGAAAAGTTCATCTTTTACCCATGTTTATGCGAGAAAGGCTATACCATAATGTCGATGCAGCAGCCATGGCTGATGTTATCCTAGCCAATGAAGGCAAGCATCCCCCTGGAAATATGTACTCCTTTATGAAGTCTGAACTTTTCCTGTAGTCTTCATACCTCTCATCCGGAATCGATATGAACTAAGATCAGTAAGTTTTGATTGTGTAAGACAACTAGGAACATTATAATTTGTGTTTAAAAGCACATATAGGTTTAAAGAAAACAATCTGGTGGTTAATTACCTGCAAAACAAAAAGTCCATCTTTTGCTAGCAATGTGTCGCAGCAACGGAAAAATTCCTCCATGTATCCATGCCCAACATGTTCTATCATCTCACTATATATATATATAAGATATTCTTGAGAATCTAACTGAGATGTCGTAAGACGCTGTAGAAATTGGTGTGATTGATAGTGAGGGAACTTACCAAGAAACAATTCTGTCATACTTGACATCTTTAGGTAGGCTGCGGTAGTCACACAGGTAAAATTTGATATGTTCCTGATGAAAGAATTAATTATTTATCATGAGCAAATTTTCCTTCCTGAAAATTTCAATTTGAAGCCATGGTCTGGGCTTGGGTTGGGTTTAACAAGGCAAGTTCAGCCGAGGATCATGCAACTTTACGTAAAGCTTGTAAAATATTCAACTCAGCAACAAAACCTGACCGTACAATTTAACGGGCTGGAACAGAATTTAGGCGTACTTCACTAAAATTTTACGAGTGGGGTTTGGACGTCCATTTCGATTGAGTTTTGATCAAATATGATTAATCCATCGCCCAAAATCACTTCTAAATTAAGGTTGATGGCTACTGTAGGAGTGCAGTTCAAAGGCAAGAAAACAACTCCAAATGATCAGGCAGCTTTCCGTTTCTCATTTTAAATATAGTTTGGACTACGCGATGTTGAAACTTATTGATGCTTTGCCACATTGCTGGCAAAAAGAAAAGGTTTATGGATATCCAAAGGGTATGTTGATATACTTTCATTATTTGTTCAGACTCGAGAGAACAATTACCTCCAGGCCTGTTTCCTTCACTTTCCTTTCTGCATGTTCAAGTTGTTTTTCAGATAGAGTAATGCCAGTGTATCTGCATCCAGTTCGTTTCACAACTTCAATGGCAAAGCTTCCCCATCCACAACCAATCTCAAGAACTTCATGCTCTTTGTTGATTCTTGCCTACATTCATGTATTTGTCATAGGTCTAAATGAAGTGTCAAGTATATGAAACTTTTCTCCCAAAAATTTGTGACTAGACTTCCCTCTCAAATATTTGAGACTGGGTGAACTTACTTTTTCAATCAATGTTGAATACTTTCTCAATTGTGCCGCTTTCAACTCTTCATCTTCCTTCTGTAGACAACCAAGTAGACAAGCAGACCCCAGTTCAGTGATACGAAACAAAGCAGACTCGTTTTCACCAACGCTTGCATGATTCAAGGATGTGTCACTGACCTCAAAAATTCCGGAGGAGTAAGTCATGGTTTCATCCAAGAACAGGGCGAACAGTTCATTGCTCTGTAAGCACAAATTCATTTAGTCTATATAGGCTTTTTGTTTTCTAGTAAACATAGGGTGAAAGTCGAGATGTACAAAAAGGTTCAAGTTGTCCTAATTACCACACCATGACTAAGGGGATAAAGAATGTTTGTGGACATCAGAAAATCTAATTCAAGACTGCATGTTTCTTCCAGTTCTAAGACTAGAATTTCTGCCGTCCCAGTGCAGATGACAGAACAATAATAGTAATAATCAACATTCATATGAGAAAGCTACTTTTGCATATCCCAGATCCAAGATCACCTTTCTATGAAGTTAACAACTCTTTTGAAGTTTGACGCTATCATAAACGATCGGAATCAGGACTCATTTATACTTGGAAATATTGTAGAAATGGTAGAATGTAAACAGTCGTTTTATTGTTATCTGTTATGAACTCATTGCTATTTTACATTAACCGAAGATTTTCCTCCTTCCTAAAGGGTAAGTAAAAAGCATGAAATGTCAAGGGTAAGTAAAAAGCATGAAATGTCTTACTTGTGGAGTAAAATAGAATGATGCTGTGACATCTTTCAAGATGATTACTATTAAGATATGCAATTATTATAATGTGAGAATTGTATGAAATTTCTTCCTTAAGCGTTTCTTTATTTTGCCAATAATGGAGGGAAATCATTCAATTGATCACGGAATTAGTCTCGTACCATATCATAGTGACGAGAAATATTTCTGCGAGCTTGAGTGAGACTATTCGACCTCAGTACATGTTGGATGATAAGTTTCGTAGCAGCAAAGCCGGCGGTGAAGAACAACGGACTCAGCCAACTGCTGAATCAATAAAAATATAAAAACAACAAAATTACTTAAAAAGCAAAGTTCCTTCTCTGGTAGTCATTATTTACCCCTTTCTTTCGCGTTTGTTTTCATCTCTGTTGGCTATCAAAACCTGAAATTGGTCGAGTGTACAAGAAAACATTCAACAAATTTGAAGACAGATGAAACAAAAACTTCTGTTATTCCATCTCACCAGGACCAGATTGAGGAGACCTTCATCTTGGTCAATCAACGAAAAATCTCCATCAATATAAGCATCCGCAAGTCCTATATCAACTCGAGTCATTACCTGAAAATTTCACAAGGGGCCCCAAGGGTGGGGAGAATGTAAACCATTTTCATTCCACTTTCACAATACGCCTTTTGCTCCTTTTCTTGTCGTAACCACTAACCAAAATGTGTACATAAGTTACTACCTTCCAGTAAAATTGAGCATTATGAACTCTTAAAACACATTTAGCAGGACAATCTTTGGTGCTTCCCCCGAATGTAAAGTTGGTTCCTCCATCCTCCGTTATACTACAAAATCCGAAGCACATTGAGTAATCGTTCAACGTTGCAACACGAAATTAGTTTCGTAGTTTCTTCAAACCAAGATTTGGCTGTTAATTAATATAAGATTTTGTTGTCCATAAGAGTTCAAATACTAAGCAAACAAATACCTAAGGAGAACATATTGTTAAAGTCATGGGTCCCTCTTCATGGAGGGAGCCATATTTGACTCAAATATTGCGGCACCGATTTCGGTACCGCATTATTTGAAAGATTTGTAAGAAGACAGATGCAAGGCTGCTGTCTTCAGGCGGCGGAGTGCCTATATAAGGCACTCCCTGCTTCAGAAAATCATATAGAAAAATTCAGAGAGAAAAACCAGAGCTTTGTTTTGCTCTGAAGTTAGAAAATACATTCCTAAAGTGTTGGTGAGTGACAAAATAGTGAGGTTAGTATTTTTAGGTTGAGAAACACTTTATGAGCCACTATTTTGGTTTTATCTCTGTATACCCATTATTTGTAATAGTGGAAGAAATATTCTGAGTTTTGTCCGTGGACGTCGTCCAAAGTTAAGGGTGAACCACGTTAAAAATCCTGTGTCAATTTTGCTCATTTTATTTTTCCTTTTCACAAAATACACCCACTGCGCCCCAACACATATGTACTTTGTTTTTTCTATGAAAAATAATAAAAGATTTTGTTGTCCATAAGAGTTCAAATACTAAGCAAACAAATACCTAAGGAGAAAATATGTACTTTGTTTTTTCTATGAAAAATATTATAGTCGATCTAGACTCAAATTTTTAACGTAATACTATTAATATTTCATCCCTTATTTTTACAAATCAATATATATATATATACATCTTCATATTAATTGCTAACCAACGAGACGTATATATATTAATTGCTAACCAACGAGATGCATATATTAATTGCTAACCAACAAGATGTGTATATAAAACTACTGGAGCCCTTTGTTATGATAGATTTATCAAAGACATTAATCCATTATTACAGTCGAATGACAGCTCAAGGTCAAACATATATACGTGCAAGTATGGACAACATAGTTCTTTTTTATTATCCAATCTCTTTAGTTGCTTAGAAATTATGTATCCCATACACTTAGTTTTTTTTCTAGTTTTGACTTCCAAATTAATGAAATGCAATTGTTTCTATATGCAATTTATTCATTTGTAGATGTACCTACATTCATATATGCAATTATCATAATCTAGACAAGTATGCTACTGTATCCAACAACCCAACTTAGAAATTAACTTTGAACGAGGGATACGTTTTACTATTGGAGCATGAAAACACATCACGATTCAACTTGGTAAGGTGCAAGACGGCTTTATGTAATGGGAAGAAGATGTTTGGAATATAAAACAGCTAGGTTGCATACAACATAGAACGTCCCTTGTGGTGAAAATGACAATAACCTACCAATTTCTACCGACAAAGAAATATATGGTAAGATTATGTTCTCGGAAAGAGAGCTCACATTAAAGAGCCGGTAGATATAAAACCCCTGAGATATTTAGTGATGAGAAGGCGAGCTCCAGCTTCTAAGCGAGAGAACACCATGCCCTTGGAATCACTTTCTCCAGACGAACGCAACACCCCAGCAGCAGTAGCCATTATTTAGACGTTGAGCTGCAAGGAAAATTGATTAAGGAAGTAATTATTATTTTTTGGAAAAAAGAAGCGACCTCCGAAATGTAAACAGAGAAAGTTGTCCATATATATATGTCTTGTTGCAGCAGGGACTTCTCCAGTATTACCTTTCTTGAAACTTTAGAAATTAAACAGTTGGCTACGGCCGGCGTTAGCTCGTACCGTTTTTTCACATTTTAACAACCAATCAATGTGTAACGAATAATATTGCAGAAGGATAAGAAGGTGACGTGCAGGAGTAATTGGGATAAAAATTAGTTGAAACAATAGGAAGTGCTAACCTTTCAGCTGTTGCCTACCTTTCCAAATCAATATTAGCCTATTCGCAGACGTTTTATCAACCCAAGAATCCTTCACAGCTTTTCGCTTAACTGTAGGAGACCAGCTTTACAGACATGTAAAAGAGTGGCTTAAATTGTGGTGGGCATGCCTTGGAAGTCAAGGACGATGGCCTTCACACCACAGCTAGTTTCTCGTAATTTAAAGCAAAATTCGGATACATGTGCATATTTAAAAGTATATGTCAGCGAAGATTGGCAACCTTTGCTAGTTGTCATATTTAATATTTTTTTTATTAATTTTTTTGTTGCCTAGCTATTGGAAGCATTTCACGTTCAAGATATGAAGTAACACAAACATTTAGACTTAACAAAAGCTGCCCCCCTGTGACACTCAATAGATAATTTTTTTTAAGAAATGATAAATTGAATTAAGCCTTAGAAGGCACTCAAAATGTACAAGTTGACATGTACTAGCAAAATAAGAAATATAATGTGCAAAAATCACATGTGACCCAAGGCTTGATCAAGATAATTGTATAATTCTATTCTTAATGAGTTGCAATTTACACATTCCAATTACTTCTAAGATATTCCATGTCTAGAAATTTGTGTTTGAAAGTCCTTACGTAGGTTCTGATCTTCTAAAGTAGAATAGCTCCTTGCTGAGGCCCTTATCCTGGATAATTTGAGTGTTTCTCTCATCCCAAATGGTTGTAATCAGAAATGACCACTACAAGAAAAATGTAAATTAGCGACGAAAACTTAGCAACAGAAAAGTTTTCGTCGGTAATTAGCGACGGAAATATGCTTTCTATCGATAAAATTGAGTGATTTAGCGACGGTACTAATATTCGTCGCTAAATTTGGAGGGAATTTGTCCCGGCAAAATTTGCAACGAACATTAGCAACGGAAAAATATAGCCGTCGGTAATAAATTTTCGACGGAAAATATACCGTTGAAAATTAGCAACGGAAAACATATTTTCGTCGCTACAATTGAGTAACTTAGCGACGGTACTAATACTCGTCGCTAAATTTGGAGGGAATTTGTCGCGGCAAAATTAGCAACAGAATTTAGCAACGGTATATGTTCCGTCGCTAAAAATGGAGGAGAATTTTGGCGGAATAAAAAATTTTGAGTTTACCTACGGAAAATTCCGTAGGTAAATTAATTTAGCGACGGAAATTTTCTTTCCGTCGGTAAAAAAGCGGGAATTATTGGCGGTATAAATTTTTTTTGAATTTACCTACGGAAATTTCCATCGGTAATTCCGTCGGTAAATTCTTTTTAAATATAAACTCACCCGACATCTCCCTCCCACTTCTATCTTCTTTTTCC
>JANIJH010000224.1:44233813-44247156 GCA_024520975.1 Erythroxylum areolatum
TCATTACAAAACTGTAACTGAAGAAGATAAAGTTACATGTAAATACACTTGCTTTCCAGGGCACTATATTTACATAAATCCAACATATACTTGTGAATGTTGTGATATATGTGTACGTTTTGCATAATATAGAGGAACAAATTGAGCACCATCCTCCAGACGTTGTCGGGACTTCGAGGCAATAGCTTCTGCAGCAAACAGTGAGTAACCTAGACGATCTCACTTAATTATTTGTTTGCTTAATTTATGTTTTGAATGATAATTGAATGTGCTTAATTGTAGATTCCGGACAGAAGGTCTGTTGAATGTAAATGTGGATTAAGATATTGAAGTGCTTTATAATGTGAGTGTTTGTGGTACATACATTCCATACATGAATGCATAATCATATAATGGCAGTTGTGACCAGAGTAGCCACCGATCAGAGCTTAAAGCTCAACGAGTGAAAATGAACCTGGAGCTCAAAAGTGATTAAGATCCTAAGGCTCACTATATAAAATGAACCCTATATCGCCCAAGCGGATAAGGGACAATAATTAATGAGCCCAGTATCTAAAATGGATACGGGACAGTTCAGGCACTCGATCATAACAACGTAATAATTGGAAAGTGTCTCATAAGCATTTCATATGCATATTATTAAGTATGTTTGCTGGAATGAAATGCCAAATTTGCCTATGCTTAAGGGAAAAATGTGATACTTATGTAAAGTGCAGTATGTGATTATGTGTTATGTGAAATAATGTGTTGCATGAATTGAGTGAACCATCGATGATGGTTACCTTATTGAGTACGCAAAACTCACCAAAATTACAACGTTGTCTTTTCAGGACCGAGAGACGACTCTAACTACTGAAAGGCTCTACCAGTCATGTGGATTATGATTGGCAAGAGAAGTCATGGCTCAAAGGTCGATCAGCTGGGGTTTTTAGGACAAATTAGTTAGATTGTGTATAATTTCCTCTTTCATGTAGTACTTTTGTATTAGATTTTGATGATGTACTTGTAGGAAATGTTGATAGATATAATGTAGATATTTGGGTTTTTTTTTAGATGAAATGAGGAAAAAGTTGGTTTTTAAAATATTGTGGTTTTTATCTATTGACGCTTTATAAATGAATATTGATATGATGCCATACGAAGTGAATGTAGTGATCGAACGTAGCTCGTCCTTATTGTAGGTTATATATCAGAATGACCTCCGGGCGTCCTGGTGTGTACCCTACGATAAGTAAGTGCTACAAAAAGAGAGGAAGCAGCGGCAGTGACGAGGCGAGCGTGATGATGAAAGGCAGCAAGACGAGGCGAGAGAGAGGTGAGAGCCAGAGAGACTGCAAGAGAGTGAGAGAGAGAGAGTGAGAGGTAGCAGTCGGGGTCGGGGGGGCAGGTTAGGTTTAGGGTTTAAAATTTTTCAAATTTGCAGAAAGGTCCTAAAACTTTCCAATTTTTCGAGATCCGGCTAGTATTTTCCAATATGTTGGGTACCGACCAGTACCCAACAGAAAACCCCAGTACTGGTTAGTACCGAGGTTAGTTATCACCATGCCGTTATCCGACTGGTACGGTACGGATCTCAAAACATTGGTAAGGTTGATAAAAATTATCATAAAATTTTTAAAGTAATTAATTTTTATTTCAATTTATTTTAATAATTTATATTTTAAAATTATTTATTAATTAATTAATTAGATTCATAACTAATAAGTTTTATAAATAACAATAAAGTAGTTTATTTTTATTTAACAATTTCATTATTTAACTAAACTTCAACTTCTTGCAAAGACACTTTTTTTTCTCAATCTAATTTTACATTATTTATTTTAATCCAATCTTTACCGTATATTAGTTTTATAACAATTTAATATTAATTAAATCTATAAACATTAAACAACTAAACTTATTGGTTTAATTTCAGTCCTTTTTTAAAATATTGATAAATATCATACCGAGCTCGATACTAGATTTGGTTATAGTATAATATGGCACCAATAACGATTAATATTGGATATCATTTCGAATAATGTTTTAAAATTATAAAATAATCCCTAAATTTATAAACTTACAAAATTAGTCTCTTAATATGTTGTACTATATAATTTTTAATTTTATGTCAAACTTGTATAAAAATTTATAATAATATAAATTTAAAACAACAACTATTTATTTATTTCTATTAATATTATTTTTCATATACTTCACATATGAATAATAAAAAAATTATTATAAGAAAAAGATCATTAAATTATCATATAGATATAAAAACTAATAATAATACAAAAGCTGTTAAAATGTTACAATTTACATAAAATAGTAAAGAATAATTACATCAAAAACATCATATATTAAGAATAATATAGGTCCATACCAAAGTAGAAGTAGAACTTGAAATAAAAATACTTACTGTTAAAAGTTTAATATTTACATATATAGAATTTAACATATATATCAAATACAAGTGAAATCAAAAGAAAAGAAAAAATGAAAACTTTACTCAATAGAATATTCACTCAAATCGCAATGATCTTATTTTTCATTTAGTCCAAAATCCTTATTATTGAGAGGAGTTTCATCATTAATATCATTCAAATTCATTGCTCTAAATGATATGTCAATACCTTTCTATCCAAGATTGTCTTTCAAGTCACTCTTATCTATCAAACTTAATCCTTAAAAAGTCAATTCGCTAAAAGAATGATATGATCAAGGCCAATTAGATTTGTAGAACTAATTTTTCTATTATGAGTCTTAATAAAAAATTAAATTAAATTATCAATAACTTATAAGATATTATATTCAAATTAAAAATGATAATAAAATATCTTTATCGAAACTTTAAGATGTATCAAACAAAGATTAAAATCATTCAATCGTTTGTATTCCAAATTGTTTCTTTGCTTGGAATGGATGAATTCAATTGTGTTCCAATTCCTTTCATACCTAGTTGCACTCATATATTGACTTAGATTTCAAATTGCAAAACCTTTGCAATTCTGGAACAACACTTCCGAATTTGTCTCATCAAGCAACTATAAGATAATAAAAATAACCCTATAAATAAAATAAAGGAATCATTAATTTCAAAAAGGTAATAAAAGTGAAGAAACATATGTTTGGATTAAGTTTGTCTCTTTGAAAAATTATAATGAGCATTTTAAAATCATCATACGCATCTTTGTATACCTCTATTTATAAGTTAAAGAGAACTTGCATCATCTCATGTATAATATTTATTGTAATAGTTGATAACATTCCACTTTTAAGTTTTGCTTTCTTTGTGAAATTTATTCTAAAAGAGAAATTAAGATTAAAAATGTCCCAACAGTAAATGAGAGTAATGTTGCCTTTCCCACCTTTCATTAATGACTACAAGATAAGGTGTATATAAAGAAGACATATTTTTTAAATTGGCCTAGGTTACTTCCTTTGCCATCTCCATGGCATCATAGAAATAACTAATTTTTTCCTTCTCCTCATTATTAGCTAGATGAAGTACTCTTTTAAAGCTCACTAACTCAAATGATAAATTGACATTGAGACATAAATTCATTATCTTCAAGTATAATTTTAGAAAGCTTTCATTCCAACATTAAACCTAGCATATTGAGATGCAGCCTACTATAATCATCAATTAAAGGAGCTTTACATCCTCAATCATGAGAGGAACATCCATCATAAGTTAGTAATAATAAGAATGAATAACATTAAATGATGCAACTTCATCATAACACCATCTAGCTATATCCACATTTTGAACTGCTTTTTTAGTTTGTAGAGCACTACGAATTGAAGGTTGAGCTTCAAAATTTTTTCGTGCTACAAAAATTTAGAAACATGTCTTCTTCTCTTCCTCATATCTAGTGCAATAATCCCTTCTTTTTGGGTAGGGAACACCACTTTCAACATCTTTAGTATCATTTTAACTACCTCAAAAAGAATTTCCACTACCAATTTCTTAGTTTAGTCTTTACCTTTTGTCTTTCTCATGTTGATAATTTTTAAATAAAGTTTTCACATGCCATTTACCATCATGGCTAACTTTCTACAAGGCTTCACATCATCTTTGACTTGATCTAAATGCTTATTTAATCTGGTGATTCCTTCACCTTTACAAAATTTATTGCAATACAAACAAATGACATGATTCATCATGCTAGGAACTAATCTAGCATTAGCCTAAGCTGGATCATCAAATCTTCCTAAAATTGAAAAGGCTAAATTATTAAGAGTACATAGACTTCCCTCCATTTATGTGTAAAATAAATAAGGAAATATGTAAAAGTTAAATTAAAATTTTCATACTAAAATAAAAATTATTGCAAATGAAAGTAAAATTACTCGTAACATATTGACCATAGATAATAAATCTAAATCTTTTCAGTAATAAACCTGTAACATGTCGACTGCAACTCATAGATGAAGCAACATCATCTTATTTTAGAACTTGGTGATATATGTTAAGCAATCTACTTACATTTAATTCTTTCTTACTTGTATGGAAATAAAATATAACATGTTAATCTAACTTGTTTCCTTTTTTATATTCTTAAACTCAACTAATTAAACATATTGTACATGAATCCTCAATATCACCAAAAGTGTATATTTACCCACAACTAACTTCCGAAATTTAGACAATTAAATATAGTAGGATAAGTGTTTGATTAATTTATAAATATTATATCTATAAGACTCATTACATAAGATGAAACAATTGGTTTGTAAATAAAATTTTAATCTATATACCATTCCAAAAGACCTAAATAATTAATATTTGAATATTATAAATTTCAACATGAATGAATTTTAAAGTTCAAAATGCCATTAATAATTCAAATGAAAACATAATGTCTTATATGTCTTCCATAATTCAATTCTACAAAAACCCAAACAAATAATTAACATAATTAAATAAACAAACATTATATATAACCCTTATAAGTTATTTTTCATTAGCCACTTAACAAGCTTTATTAGTAAGCCTCTATGTATGGATCCAACCCCTACTTAAGTTAAAAGAATCAATTTTGCTAGAATATGCATCTTATTCACCTCTATGGCCAATTTACCTAAAGGTATTCCTATTACTCGACTTAATGAAAACATGGAGCCAGTAGACGATCAATTAAGGGTATCTTATGCATAGAAACCCCAACCTATAAGTAAGAAGATATGGTAACCCATTGGAGGACTTTCAAAACAGGTGAATATCAGGAAGTCATAAAGTTGAGTGTATTTATATAACATCCCATCACCTATGGGACGCTAGAATAGTAAATATGAGTGATTAATGAGAGCTTTAAAATGCATTTTTCATACTCATGCATAATATGACATACAAATACACATAAATAGTAAAAGTTTTGCACATGAAAATAATTGTATATGCGTTTATGAATGATTCCGGGTATAATTGGATTTAGTTGTGATTTTTGGAAATTTTGAGAACTTTGAATATATTTATATTGGAAATTTTATTGATTAGTGGAATTGTTGTATTTTTTTAATTTTGGTGAATTTAAGAATAATTTCAAAAATTATGAATTTTAGGGAAAATAGGAAAAAGGAATCAAAAGAATATTGGAGATAATTGGATTGTAAAGATGAGAGTTGAAGAAATTAGTTCAAAGGGAACTTGGTTAGAGCTTAGACATTATGAAAGTGACAAGTGTCACTAACTTAGTTTAGTGGCTTTGGTAAATTGTTAGAAGTAAGTTATAGTATTTGAGAATTGAAAAGGGGGCTTTTGGGCTCACTAAGGGTAGAAATGGAAGAAAGAAATGTAGTCTTGCTTTTTAAGAAGGAGAAAACATGAATTAAGAGAGAGAAAGAGAAATTAAGAAAGAAAAAGAAGAGAATTTCGGTGATTGAGAGAAAGAAAAGAGTTGAGCTAGGGTTTTAGCACTTCTTAGTCTTGAGAGAGATTTTGAAGTGGGTCAAGAAGAGAAAAAGGAAGAGGGAGAGAAGAGCTTCAAATTGAGCTAAAGATCTCTTCATTTGGTGAAGAATCAAGGTAAGATCATTTGAATCTTTTGGATTTTTTTGGAAAAATTTTAGGCCATGGAGTTAGAAAATACATGAGTTTAAGTATTCTAGAACCAATTTTTTGATTGTGCATTGTGGGATTTTTCAATTTGAAAACCTTATTGAGTTGAGATTTGAGAGTTTAATGAAGTCAAATTGGTAGCTGAATGGCTATACTTAGGATTTTCCAAGTTTGCATAGTGTAAAATTTCGAGTCTTCCTTAGGGGTAAATTTTGTATTCTGACTTCAGGGCAAAATCTGGTTTAATCTAGGCTAAATTAGACAAAGTTGTCTTCTGAAAAGTTGTAGCTTATCTTTTTAGCTTTCCAACAGTATATAATATGAAATTTTTGAACATCAGAGTCAAAGGTTATGATCTTTATGAGTGGAGATGCTCAAGAGTGTAATCTGCTTCGTCTTAGGTTGACTTCTGCTTCGTCTTAAGTTGACCATCTGCTTCGTCTTAGGTTGACTTCTGCTTCGTCTTAAGTTGACCATCTACTTCGTCTTAAGTTGACCATCTACTTCATCTTAAGTTGACTTTCTACTTCATCTTAAGTTGACCATTTGCTTCATCTTAGGTTAACTTTCTGCTTCGTCTTAAGTTGACCATCTACTTCGTCTTAAGTTGACTTTCTGCTTCATCTTAAGTTGACCATCTGCTTCTTCTTCATTGTTCATTTTTTATCATCTGGTCCAATTTTGACCCCTTATATGATAGAATTTATCTTCATGGTCTTCATAAAAGTTATCGAGAAGCCCTCTTCTAAACCATCTAATAATGACTTTGATCTGACACCTATAGCGAAAGTTATGCTAGTTGGCCCGAAATAGGTTCAATATGATTGCGGACAAAACCTTTTTGATTCTTTCAGCCATAACTTTATCATCCAACGTCCAAATGTAGTGATTCTTAGACCAATAGATTCCTAACACATATTTCTATCTCTCCATAAAAATTGGTAGCATTATTAGTTTATTTGGAAAAGTTTGGTTAAAAGAAAGTGAGGGAATCTGTTGGAATATTATGAACTGGTGTGATTTCACCGAACGTGTTTGGCTATTTCGGTTATAATGGATCTATAGGATTCTAAATGAGATGATTTTTGATTTGGAGTAAACTAGAATATAGGCTTACAAATTATCTGAAGAAGTCGAATTGCGATTCAGTCTCTAAGATGTTTAATTTCTAGAAGGACGTTATGCATAGTATATTGTTTTGGATAAGAGCAGTCTAAAAATGTTTGAGTCATATCTTCCAAATTACTGAACCAAATTGAGTGATTTTAGGGTCAATAGAAACATAAGACATAGAGGAACACTTTTCCAGAAGAGGGTATGACCTAATTACATCAATTGCACTCTCTGATTTAACGTGAACAGTAGACCCAAAAATGTGTCTTGGAAAAATCTGAAAGTAAGCCAATGAGAAATGAATTGTGATTTCAATGATTTTAGTGAGGCATAAACCTAAGTACAAATTATACTTAGATGAGTTTTGATATGAGAATGATTTTTGTGATGAAATTGATGGAAAGATACTTGGGATTGTCATGAACATTCATTATACATAATTCATTTCCTACATGTGCATTAGTAAATACTTATAATTTTGCAAAGTGTGATATATGTGTATGTTATTTAATGTAGAGGAGCAACTGGAACGTCAACCTCCAGACGTTTCCAGAACTTCCAGGCATTAGCTTCAGGAGTAACTTGTGAGTAACCTAGACGGTCTCACTTAATTACTTGTTTGCTTAAATTCTGTTAGAAATGATTGAATGAATGTGTTTTGATTGTTGATTCCAAACAATGAAGGTTTGACGACTGTGATATTGGAATGGGATATTGAAGTGTTGCTTGAATGCGAATGTGACGAACCATGTCCTTTATAATATGATTGATTTTGATAGATGCATTCCATACATGAATGCACAATCAGATAATGGGAGTTGTGACCAGAGTGGCCACCGATCAGAACTTAAAGTTCAGCGTGTGAAAAGGGCCTCGAGCTCAGACAGTGATTAAGAGCCTAAGGCTCACTATGTATAATTAGCCATGTATCCTCCTCGGATAAGGGACAGTTAGTAATGAGCCCGATATCCAAAATAGATACGGGACAGTTTAGGCATTCAATCACAACAAAGTAATAATTGGAAAAGTGTCTCATGAGCATTCCATAAGCATTTTGATAAGTATGTTTGATGGATTGAAATAAGTAACTACCTGTGCTTGAGTGAAAATATGATACATGACTAATTATGTGAAATGATGTGCTGCATGAATTGAGTGAACCATCAACGATGGTTACCTCACTGAGTTCGCAAAACTTACCAAAATTGCAACGTTGTCTTTTCAGGACCGAAAGACAACTCTAACTACTGAGAGGTTCTATCAGCTGTATAGATTGTGGTTTGACAAGAGAAGTCATAGCTCAAAGGTCGGTCAGCTAGATTTTAGGGACATATTAGATAGACTTTGTATATTTTCCTCTTTCAAGTAGTACTTTTATACTAGGTTTTAATGATGTATATGTTGTAAGTGTTGAAATATACAATGTAGACTTTCGGTTTTGTGAAATGAAATGAGGAAAAAGTTATTTTTAAAATATTGTGATTTTCTTATAATGCCTTATAAGTGAATAAAGATATGATGCTATGTGAAGTGAGTATAGTGATCGAACGTAGTGCACTGTTATCGTAGGATATGCACCAGAATAACCTCCAGGCGTCCCAGTGTGTACCCTGCAGTAAGGGGACGCTACAATTTACTTATACTATTCAAAATCCAATTTTTGTTAATTTGGGTGAAGAAAGCAATCACAAGCAAAATGGAGAAGAGATGGTCAAGGAGGATAATGGTAATATACTCACTAGCATACTATGCTATGTTGAAACCATTAGAGTTTTTGCACAAACAATCGCAATATTCCCAATAGAAAGTATCAATCTGATCATAATGAAACCCCTACTAGAACTCTAAACAAGGTTACTGAAGGTTTAGATAACACTAAACAAGGATTTGAACTTATCGTTAAAAGAAGATCAAATAGGAAAAAGAAGGCTCCACCTATGGAGTTAACCATATGAAGAGTTTAACATACAATGTCAGAGGAGCCAATACTCCTTGTAAAAACCTTGTGATCAAACAAATGATTCTAAATCGCTAGCCGGGGTTTGGAAGAATAAACTACAAATTTAGTGTAACAAAGGTGAGTGGAAGCAATTTCATAATGTCTTACAAGAGAGAGTACTTACACCTCCCATTAAGCTTCTAAAAGCTAGTTGACATTAACAGTCACTTTTTACAAACACACCTATAGCTCTATTTTACATATTTAAGAATACTTCAATAACACCTATCTTTACCATGAATCCACCTTCATTTATACTTCAAATCTCAGTCCAATTCTTCCATAAAATAACATAGAACCTATAGTTTTTATACATCAAGAACAAAACATAATAGTATCAAATTCATGTATCATTTTCCAACACACTTCATCATCAATATCATATACAGTCCATCCCAATTCAATCATCAAAATCTTCATATTAAAACATGTCATAAAGATCAATCTTTTACTTACTTGTCTAGCTTAAATTCTAGCTCAAAGATCAAGCCAACTTAGCTCCCTATGCATGCAAGATCATCACTAATTCAAGGTAGAAATAGGTTGGTTTTCGGCTACCACAAGAACAACAATTTTCTAGTTCTATGACTATATTGTAAAGGGTAAAAGTATGGATTTGGTGTAGCAATTTAGCAAGACTTAAGCCAAAATACAGAGATGTGAGATGAAAGCAAGTTTCGGTGGAGAGAGAGGGAAAAAAACAGAGAAATGAACTTAGTAGAAACTTTTCCAGCATTTGCTTAATTCAACTAGGTGCAAGGTGTCATTTTCTTAGATTAACATTTGTCCTTAGGCTTGTACTCCATTTGTCATGTATATATGCTGCCTTATGTCATGTTGTCATTTGTCAATTAATTAGCTATGTCATTTGACACTTAATTTTCCATGCCAGATGTCACTAATTCATAGGCTTAATCATCCTAATTTTTCATGTGCCAATTTGTCTTACCATTTGGCATTTTTCCTAGACCAAATATACACTTTAATTCATCAATTTTCTAATTGTAACAATAAATTCCAACTTTACTAATTATAGTCTACCAATCCAAAATTCAAGATATAAATAATACACAATTCACATCATGATCATTTAAACCTTTCATATCCCAGAATATGTCAATTGAGTGCATATATTATCTTTGCAATGTATACTAATTCATAATTCATGTGTATATGCTAATGATATATATATGAATGAAATACAATTTATGAATTCTCAATGATATAGATATGTGCAATATTCTAGAGTTTTAATCGTTATTATGAAAAACGGACTATTACAAATTAACCTGAAAAAGGATCAAACTTAGAAGTTCACACTGATATAAAAGTCCGAATACCTTAGTTGCAACCCTAATTAACTAGTCAAGTCTCTCACCACAAATAAGCCCGCCATTGGACATATTAAAGTATTTTCTCTTAACCTTTGTGTTCACAGTGTTTTAAGCAACTTTATTAATTTTGTTTTCAACCCCTACATATAATCCACTTGGAACTTGCTCTTCCTCGTAACTCAATTTAGAGACTATTTTTTATTAATTTAATTTATTTTAAAAATATTATAATATCTAGAAGAAAAATTTTAATAGTCATAATAATTATTTTATCAATTCAAAAACTTGGTTGGCTCTAAGGGAACTCGTACATAATGATTTAATTATTCTTGAAGTATTGTGTCCTATGGGATTGCCTTTTATGACTTTTTTTTTTGGTTACAAGTGAGAAAATTAAAATTATCTCATAAAAGAAATATCACAAGCATCAACCCAAATAATCAAGGAGAGGGCGTCAGAATTCTCCTCCCAAACTTGAAAAGTTGACGAAATGCCATGACCTAATTTAGTTAGACAATCTACTGCAAAATTACCTTTATGAAGCACATGCGTAATAGAACAAATTCAATTCATAGCAAGTAAAGCTTGAATATCCACAACCAAAACAGATAGAGGATGTGAAGAGATAACACCACAAATCACCATCCTCACTGCCTCCATGCTATCCGATTTTACCATGATCCCATGCAAAAATCAAACTATCTCGAATGGACCATAACTCCCTCACTAAGATAGTTGAAACACCAATTCGAAATGAATACCTCCCTAGCCAACGACCAAATGAATCATGCAATAACAATCTACCACTAGTCAGCCCAGGATTAACAATAGAGCTACCGTTACAATTCAACTTCACCCAACCAGTAGGTGGCGTAATCCAACCAATCCAACGCCACATATCTTGAAGCTTCGGTTTTGAAATAGAAGTCAAGGATACATCCATTACAACTTTAAAGACACAACCAGTCAAATTTGTTAATGAAAGAAACTCCTTTTGAAAGACCCATAAGTTCCTAGCCTTCTACAGCAACCAAATATATGCCAGAAACCAATGTGCCTAGTCAAAACCAAAAGGACCCATAGCACGAGCATGCAGATTCAAAGCTAGCCAATCAATCAAATCTGCTATAATAAAAACATCATTAGGAACACCCCACTGCTGCCACCATGCAACTGCACGATTACAATCACGTAACAAATGTAAAGGAGACTCAGCATATAAAGAGCACACTCCACATAAATTAGAGGTAACCAAACCCTGTGAGAACAGCAAAGTATTCGTCGGAAGACATGAGTGCTCAAGTAACCACAAGAAAATTTTCAATTTTTGCAGGCCAGCCACCTTCCACAACCAAGAAAAAATAGACGAAACTAAAACATTAGACACCTATTCTGAAAAAAGTGCTTTATAAGTTACTCGAGTCGAATATGCACCATTCGAAGAAAAATTCCAAGACATATTATCCTGCACTGAAGTAAATAAAGGCAAAGGAATGACCTGAATAACCTCCCTGAGATGATCCGAAATTACAGAACGTAAGTCCGAAAAATCCCAATAACCATCATTAATTATATGTGCTACCCGAATATATTCTTCCCCTACTGTCAAACCATCCATATGATCCACTAAATGACCTCTCGAGCACCAAGTATCAAATCAAAGGCTAATATGAGAACCATCCCTAACCATCCAAACCGAAAGAGGAAACAACAAATTAAAACTTTTAACAACCCCCTTCTATAAACTGGAAGCCGAACCCTTATTAAAAAAGAGAATACACCCACCATTACAATATTTCTAACGTAACACTTCAACCTACAAAGTAGAATCATTCAAAAATAACTTCCATCCCAACTTACTCAACAAAGCAACATTCATCAATTTAGAACTTTTTAAAACAAGACCACCATAATTCTTTGGCCAAATAAGCCAATTCCAACCAACCAAATGCAGCTTATGCCTCCCTTGCGAGGAACTCCAATAAAAATTACTAGCCAACCAATTTAAATTACCACAAATAGAGGAAGATAACCAAACTGTTTGCATTATGTAAATTGATGGCGAAGAAATAGAAGACTTAATACGCACTTCCTTCCCAGTGGGATTTAGAAATTTAGAATACTAATTAGTTAGCTTAGGCTCTACCGAACTCTCAATATGCTGATAATAAGCAATTGAAGTACGATCATGCAATAACGGTATACTCAAATACCTACCCAAGTCCGAAGTAACTGCTACTCCCAGCAACTCTCATAACTAGGACTTCCGAACACTAGAAATAGAATTTAAAAATTAAATTCTTGACTTAAAAAAATTAACCTTATGCCTATTCGTCATACAGAACACATTTAGTACCTCACAGGCCACTTTAGCTGGCTTAGCTAAAGCCTTACCAAAAATCAGTAAATCAATAGTAAAAAGTAAATGACTAATACTTGGCTCAACTTTAGACACCCTAATTAGCATTCATTTTTTACTCTTCAGTGCTCTCTAACAGCTTGTTTGGAAAGGACTGAATTGAATTCAAGTATGTAATTGAATTCAATTCAGTCGTTTGGAACAACAAAAAGGCTAGTGAATTCAATGCTGCATGGGTTGAAACCCTCTTTCCTTTGTGAATTCAATTCACTTTGTAAAATGCATGAATTGAAATCGACAGATGCTGGGTTCTTTAATAACCACTTTCACCTCTTCTCCTATTCTCCAACCTCCTTAATAATTCGACCCAAAAAAAAAAACCTCCTTAATAACAATAATAATTATAATAATAATAATTATTATTATTATTATTAAGGAAAAAATAACATACTAAGAATATAAATAATATTAATAATAATTCGGGTCATAGTAATA
>JANIJH010000224.1:44252470-44262744 GCA_024520975.1 Erythroxylum areolatum
GATAGACTTGTCTATATTTTGGATTGATGTTTATGAAATATTATTATTGTGATTTTAAATTTTAGTATTGCACGATGTGGTTTAATTTTAGTGATGCCATGCGAGTGTTTAGCGATCGTTCGCAATCGTAGCACTTCCTTGCTGTGGGATATGCGTCGGAACGACCCACAGGTGTCCCGGTGTGTACCCTACGGTAAGGGGGCGCTACACTAGGAGTGATTGATCTTAAATATATGGGACACACTTTCACCTGGTTCAATAAACAAAGCTCCAATTGGCTCATTAGAAAGAAGTTAGATGGAGCTCTTGTCAATGAAAATTGGCTAGCTTAATTCCCTGGCAGCATTGCCAAGTTTAAAGACCCCCTATTCTCGGATCATTCATCAATTATAGAGGAAAATCTACCCCAGAAGTCTGTTAATCACTATACCTTCAGGTTCAACAACTTTTTAGTTCATTAAATTGGTTTTTCAAAGGCCTACAAAAGAGGTGCTAATTGTATTTTTATAGGGACAAGCAATTTATTTGTGTTTAAAAGCTAAAGCCATAAAAATGAACTCAAATAGGTAAACTCTTCAAAAGGATCGTGCACTAAAGTAGTCCTAAACTCTACTAGAATGGAACTTGAAGCTATTCAAACACATATTGTTTTTACACCAAATAATTCTAAACTTTTAGATAAGGAAAAATAATCATTTCCCATATTCATTCAAGTTTTTAGGAATCATGCATCTCTACTATAGCAAAGCGTCAGGGTAAATTGGATTAAAGATGGTGAAAATTGTAAAAAGTGCTTCTTCAACATTATCCTTGCAATGAAAAACCACAAAAGTTCTATTCCATAACCTCCAAAGAAGACCTAATATTACAGAATCACCAGGACATGTAGGATGAAGTTATAAGGTACTTTGATTTTCTTTTTGGCACTCTTAGTACTTCACTACTACTTTCATTGAAATTTGTAAAATCACCACAAAGAAAGTTTCACCAGCAGACTTGGATTTATTAACTAAGCTCATGAATGACAAGGAGAATGAGGACGTTGTCTTTGACATGGATAGAATGAAGGCACCAAGTCCATGTGGCTTTAATGGACACTTTTTCCAAAAGTCCAGGAATATTATAGGTCAAATAATTTAAAAGGCATTCCACGAATTTTTCTCCAATGATGCTCTCCTAAAGGAAATTAATAAAACCTTTCTATGTTTGATCCTGAAAGGTCCGAACCCCTTTAGTTTAGGAGACTTTAGACCATTCATGCACTAACTTTCTCTACAAAATTATATCCAAAATCCTTGCAATTAAATTAAAGAAAGCAATAACCCTCTAATCAATGACAACTAGGGAGCATATTTGTGTGAAAGGTGGAGTGGTGAAAATGTTTTTATTATGTAAGAACTCTTAAAAGGTTGCTCTAAATCTAACTACACTCTTAATTGCACCATGAAAATTGATTTTCACAAATTTTTGACAGTGTAAGTTGGGATTTCTTATGGATGATGCTAACAATCTATAATTTTCCTGATGTTTTCATTCGATGGTTAAAGGAATGCATCTCTTCTGTTACCTTATCTATGATGATAAATGACAGTCTTAAAAATACTTTAAAACTAATAGAGGGCTTAGAAAGGGAATCCCCTATCCCCTACCTCATTATCTTTTGCATGGAAACTCTCAATTCAATTATCAACCAAGAAGTAGAACTTAACACCAAATTCAAACATGATTTTAAATGCAAGAAGATTGGTTTAACTAACATTTGCTTTGCAAATGATCTCATCTTATATTGCAGGGCCAACATTGACTCAATTCAAACATTCATGAAAGCTCTTGATACTTTCAGAAAATTTTCTAGACTATGCATCAACTTAAGCAAAAGTCACTTCCTAATCTATAAAAAAGAGTCTTATATTATAGCACTCGTTAGAATGCAATGTAAATGTCCTCCACTCCTATATTTAGGGCTACCTGCTTCTACTAGAAGGCTCAACTTCATAGACCGCATACCCCTTATTGAAAAAATTTAGAAAGGAATCAAGTCTTAGATGAACAAATTCCTATCTTATACGAGTAAGTTGCAACTTATCAAACCAATTCTTAACTCACTTCACATCTATCGAAGTTCCCATATATTCTTGTCCTAAAGTATCTTTAAATCAATTGAGAGGTTGTTTAAAGATTTTTTTTTGGAATCATCCAAATGGTTTAAAAAGAACAACAAACGTGAAATGGTCTAATTTGTGCTTCCTTAAAGAAGAAGGAAGACTTGGTATTTCTTCAATCAAGATAACTAATTATGCATTGATCCTTAAAAGATTCTGGTGGATAGTAGTGGATAAAAACTCATTATGGATAAGATGGTTACACTCATATTTCTTCAAAGGTAGATGCATATGGGAAATTAGTAAAAACACTTCAAATTCCCACTTCCTCAATCGGCTACTGAAGTTGAGGGACATGATCCAAGCTTATTTCACTTGCAGAATTGGGAATGGTAAGCTAATCTTCTTATGGTTCGATAACTGGTTAGGTCAGGGGCAACTTCTTGACTCTCTAGAAACCTCAGTGATTCTTGACATCTTTCCACTCTACACTAGGATTACTTTATTGATTAATAGCAATGCTTGGTATTTCCTTAACAAATTGTAACACTTATAACCCTCATACCCATCTAATCCAACTATTCCAGATTCCTTCTACGGGAAAGACCAACTTGTACACAAATTATCCAACAAATACCAAAGACCTACTAACAAGAAGATGCTTTAAGGTTAATTGGAATATGAGCATTTAGAGTAAGGTATTAACACGTAGAATCTCTTTTCTTGTATGGCTCACCATCAAAAATAAACTCAACACCATTGACAGAATTCCATAGCTACAAGTTGACAAAAAGTTTCCTAGATGTTTGGTACATGAGGAATCAACAAACCACTTATTTTTCATATGCCCTTTCACCAATATGGGAATCTATCACAAAGGAAATGTCTATGGCTTGCTTTAGGAAACTCTCCTATAATCATGACACAATGGCTTTCTAACCATGTTACTACATCGAAATTTGACAAATTAATCTTCACACTTACTTAGGGATTTTATGTGTACTTCATCTGGAAAGAAAAAACTCTAGAAGATTTGTAAACAAAACCTCTTCAATAAAGTCTCTCGTATAAGATATTATCAATGGAATTAGGGAGATCGTATTGCTAAAAAATATTAAAAAAATCTACAGCTCAAGCTTGCTATCTTCTCTACATATTTAATCTTGAATCTTCTTACACTTGTACTCACTTCATGTAAACATATGCAAGTAAGTTTGTAACTTGATTAAGGACACCCCTTAAGCTCTCTACTTTGTTTGTAATACTTTTATTTATTAATTACATTGCATTTTCCTTTTAAAAACTCTTTAGGGCTGTTATTAACAATAAACACATATATGTTGATGGCTTGTTTAGTTCAGTAGTTGAATAGTGGAAATAATATGTCTAACCGTTAGCCACCGGCTCTTAGTGCAACTTGTGTTATCAAAGCAAGTGATATTGTTGAGAGATAGTATCATTCTCTTTAGTAATATCATAATAGTATCACATAATTACAAATAACACTTATTCTAAAAATATGCTAATGAGTATTAAACAAAACATGTTAAAGTATTAGAGATAAAATATGTGCTTGAATGTTTAGGACAATGGTTTTACCTAGGTTTTAAAAATAAATAGCTAAAATTATCCCCATAATTTAAAATTAGAATCACAGCAAAGGGTTGACCATATAGGAGTTTATAATCTTAATTTAAAAATAAAATAAAATGGAATGCTTAGAAAGGATATTAGGATTTAAAATAGAAAATGTAAAGAGTTGTGTCTTATGGTTTGGAATAAAAATGAAATGCATAAAATATTTCATAAAACATGAAATAAAAATGAATTATTAGAACTAGATCTTAAGATATAAAACTAAAATGAAATTCTTAAAACTGTTTCTTAAAGCTTAAAAAGAGAAAAAAATTTTCCAGAGATAAGTTTTAGGACCTATGATTAAAATTAATATGTTAAAACTAGGTCATAGGGCTTTAAATGGAAAATGCCTAGAGCTTAGTCTTAAGGACTACAAGCAAAATAAAATTCCTAGGTCTTTGGGATTTTGAATAAATATACAGAACCTAGAATAACATTAAAAAAACGTATTCGAAATACTGATCCTAAACCAACTATTAACACAGAAGAACTTCAATCAGTAAATAATGAATTAATAACTATAAGAAATCAACTTACATATTTAATGAAATGAAATAAAACACTTACAAAGAATCTGAGGTGCTTAAAATGGATAAAATGCCTAAAGTTGTATCTTAGGGGCTGGACTTAAAATTGGTAAGAGATTAAAGATAGTGCCCATATTTTATGAATAATATCTAGAACTTAGAATCAATTTTAGAATTTATTTACAAGTGGGGAAACAAAATGAATTACAAGCTTAACACTAAAGGCTGATCTTTAAGCTTTTGTGAGCTGATGGTTTATGCTTGACTTTTTAGTCTTACCTTAACTTTTATTAGCTGGTTTTATCGAGTCAATTCTTCTCTTGTGTCTTGCAATCACTTAACAATTGAATAAATAACAAGCAAATTAATTAATTATTCTTAGTGCACTTAGACAGATCTAGTTTAATTATTTAAAAAGGCTTATTATGTTTGAACTCTTAAGAATTGATGGTTTAAAAGATATTTTAATTTATTTTGAAAAATATACGATCTTGATTAAACTAGGTTCAAAATAAAATAAAACATAAAATTTACATGATACCAAAATCACAGCATAAGCTGACATGTAGGGCTTAAAGGCTGATAATTATTTTATATTACTTCTTTACTAATCCTTTCCTATCAACTTTAATGATATTCAAATCTAATTTTTTATATTTTTAAGTTACAAATTTACTGAATTTTGCTGCAAAGTCAAAATATGGGAAAAGAGAAATAACGAAAACTAAAAAATAAAAGACAACAATAGAAAATGATGATGCATTTGAAAATGAATAAGGTGATAGGAAATTATGTTTTTCAATGTTTCTTTTTCATATTGATTTATCACGTGCCAACATTTTTCATTTTTGATACACCCACGAAAACATCTAAAATGTTATAGATGTTGTTAAATAATTATCTAGAATTCTCGTCCTTAACATCATCCTTAAATCAATTACCAACTGCATAAACTCCATTTTTTCCCTTAGTATGAAAAGACTTTTTATTCTTAAAAGTTGTATACTTGTAAAAAAAGCCATTTCAATTCCCCTTCAAACACCACATTTAAACAGGTAAAACATTATAATTTTGATCATTTTTAATTGTTATTTTTTCTACATTATCTTTGTCACCACCACATTTAAAAAGTACAATATGAATAGCTGAGTTGATCCTAATGAAGTTAAAGGAAATTTTCTCTAAAGGTGGTTTTGATGAGTCTATAATGTAACTAATTTTGATTTTTCTTTTTACAAGTGCAGTTTTCCCTATTGACACCCAAGAAGGGTGTGAATTGAGCGTTCACAAAATTTTTCCTAAAAGTTATTTATCATAAAAATATAGTGACATAATTTATAAAAGATGAAAGTATAAAGTAAAAAAATAAATTTAATTATAATTGTGAGTGATAAAGTAAAAGTGTAAGGGAAGCAAGATGCAAATTGATTTACAAGAATGCCCTTTAAGAACAGATGAGGAACTTTAAGGAGGAGAAGAAAAACAAGGAGCGTAGATGGAGAAAGCGTAGTATTGAAGTGGAGCTGAGAATCAATAAGAGTACATGAGTATAGAGGCACAAGGAGAAAGCAACAGGAAAGGTGGCAACTGGTGAAGAGAGGAGGATGAGCTTCTCACACTACCCCATCATTCTATTTTGAAAATTGATCAAAATTACCAAAATAGTTTTAAATTTTATTTTTATTAGTACTACAACATGATTTTATTATTAAATTAATTAAATATAATTTTATTATTATTTAATTATTTACTTGATAAATATTAACTACAAAAAGTTTATAACTAATTAATTTCTGAATAATGAATATTTTAATTTATTGTTCAAATTGTTTTATGATTTTTGTTTTAAAATGAAATTGATTTCTTAAAATAACTCACAAAATTAGGATCATAAGTTTTTCAAATTTAAATTGTTTGCAAGAATATTTAAAATTAAAAATATGAAACAATATTTTAAAACATAAAAATTTTCAAATTTAATATTTTATATATATTTAAAATGAAAGTTTTAGTTATTTAAATTTAATAATTTTTTGTTATTGATTAGAATATGATACATCATCAATAGGTTGATGACTTATAATATTCAAATGGAAAATAAACAATTTAAATAGAAAAATATTTCTTTTCATTATAAAAGCAAGTGAATTGAAAATTATTAACAGTTCTTTTACAATGATTTAATTGAGCCTCTATAGGCTAATACCCACTCCTTGATGACTCTTATGGACATGTTTCAGGTCTTTAATCTTCTCTAAGGGCTTGCCATCAACATAACATTAAAGGCTTGCCATCAACATAACAAGATGAGCTCTGATCTTGTCTATTAAATCTAGGCACCAAACTAGTTAGTTTAACTTAATTTTTAGGCTAAATGTTAAGGACCATCCTTTTAAGTTCATAAGGATACCTCTAACAACTAAAAAAATTTATGGCTTTCATTTAGAGGAAGGTTTTAATTTATTGTTTCTATCTTGAATAAGATACAATTATATTAGATGTCTCACTTTATTATGCCTCAAACCTCATTAAAGAAATTAAGAAGTTGATTAAGTATTTCTCTTGGATAGGGAGTGCACATAAATATGATGGAGGTTAAGCAAAATGGCACAAAGTTTGAAAGCCAAAAGATGAAGGAAAATTAGGAATTAAATGTATTAGAACCTTCAATACGGTGCTAGTAGTAAAAATATATAGAGGATACTTAATGATACAGAAGCAGTTTGGATGAAATGGATTAATATGCATTGCTTAAAAGGAAAAAAGTTTGAAAAAAAGAAACTTTTTGAACATTGACGCCTTTAAATAAGGGAAACTTAGGGATGTGATCAAAATCAAAGTGAAGAAAGGAGAAAAGACTTTTTTTTGGCATTATAACTAGAATGGATTACATCAACTTTGCAACATTTCATAGCTATTAGAGGAATAGGACCAAACAATGCAATGAGAAAACTATGTGTCATGTTTGTGATAAGGTTTTAAAAGAAAGTGTGGAACAAGTTATTGAGGCTCTTGATGGAAAGCCTAAAACAAGTTTCCAAGGATAACTAACTTCAAGGCCTAAAGGGAAAGCAATACAAGGAGGTGAGAGTGAGGTTAATCCTATCTCAAATATTCTGCTAAAGAATCACAAATCAACAATGTGATAGTGGTGACATACTAGACCTTAGTTCTAGTAACTAGAGAACTAGGAAAAAAGAAGGGTAAAACCAATAAACATTAATGAACTTATTAGTATGGAATATTAAAGCACTAAACTGCCCAAATAAGCACATCATAATCATTAAGAAGACACATTTTGTTGGACTCATTGAGACCAAAATAGAGGAGGACTCTTTAAAAAAAGGTCCATGGTTTTTGCAAAGGGAGTGAATCACCTTGAGCAACCACTCTTCCCACCCTAATGGAAGAGTAATAGTGTCTTTCTCTACTTAGTGTTATCAATTATAGTATCTCATATCAGTTGTACATTATAATGTGGTATTGAAAAAATCAAACAAAAAGATAGCTATAACTATCATCTATACTAGAATTGTGAATTTCATAGAGCAAGATTATGGAATGACCTACAAAGTATGGCCCTAATATTAATACCACCTGGATGTTAGTTGGAGATTATAATTTTACATTATATCTTAATCAAAGATATAGTAATTTCTAAGATACTGTTGGAAGGTTCCATGAATTGCTTAATATCTCCTCCATATTGGGTTTTTTGGACCTTAGATTTACTGAATAATTATTCAAATGGAGCAATCGACAAGGTAGAGATAAATTCATATAAAGGAAGTTATAAAAAGCCGTAGTAATGATTTGTAGTTAAACAACTTCTCTCATAATTTTTAACACTTTGGTAACTTTCTAATTTATGACCATTCTTTGATTGAAATAGAGATAAATCAAAAGTTATATAAGAGGAAACTTCCTTTCAAATTCTTTAACTCTCTTTTGAATCATCCTCAATTTAAACAAGCTACAAATAAAGTACTAAACAAAGAGTGCGATGGATCACAAGCTTATAAAAGCGTTATAATGTTGAAGGAAATCAAATTAAAATGAAAAGGGATGATGAGATCTAGTGTAGACACATTATATATTGGGGATGATGAGATCTAGTGTAGACACATTATATATTGATAAAGGGATGCTATAAAGGCCATTAACTCAGTTTGAGAGGCTATTAGAGATGATCCACAAAATCCAAGTCTTAAAATTCAATGACGCAATGAAGCTCAGGAATTGTTACAAGACATTAGCGATTTATAACTCTTAGTTAAGGTAGAAATCTAAGATCATGTGGCTAAGAGAAAGGGATAGGAATACTAAAGTTTTTTATAGGGTTATTTAGGGAAGAAGAAATAAAGCAAGAATCTTAGCATTAAAGGACACTAATGGGAATTTAGTAAGGGAATAGAAGAAAATCAAAGAGATAGGATATAATTACTTTACCAACCTACTATGAAAGAGTAATGAAGTCATAACCTTACTTAAGGAGCTCCTCGATTCCTTAGGGCTCCATCTCATCACAACATTCTTTATGCTTCACTAAAGAGGTCAAATTGGAGGAGATAAAGTCTACTCTATTATTCTTTAACCCTAATAAGGCACTTAGATTATATGGATTAAATGCCGAATTTTTTCAAGCTACTTAGAATCAGACTGATACCTTAGTTGCCATAGTTATGAAATTTTTTGAGAAGAGTTCCCTATTGCTTAAAATGAATATCCTATATATGTCTTAAACTATCTAACCTTACTAATATAAATGATTATAGAGCTATTTCCTATTATAATGTGGTATGTAAGTTGATCTTTGATATGATTGCTAATAAACTGAAAGGCACACATTTTAGCTTCATCAATCCTTACTAAAGGGCCTATATTTGTGGCAGAAGCATTGGTGACAATATATTTCTTACATAGGAACTTTTTAGAGTTTATTCTTCTAATAAAAATGTTAGGAGTTGTGCTTTAAAAATTGATTTCATTAAAGCATTTGATTTGGTCAATTGGCAATCTATTCCAAACATTAGGCTTGCTCTTGGATTTCCTAACAAATTTGTAGGTTAGATCAAAGCATGTATTTCTTCAATTTATTTTGCAATTACGGTGAATAGAGAGCCCTCAAATACTTTTAAGGTGTAAAGGGGACCTAGGCAAAGTGACCCCTTGTCCTTTTACCTATTTGTAATTAAAACGAAAGTCATAATTAGAATAACTTTTTTGAGCTTTGTTAAATACCCCAACTTCAAATATCACTATATAGCAACAAATTACAATTTCCCGACTTGTCTTTACTGATGATCTACTTATGATGAGTGGAGATAATGAGGAGTCAATAAGAATACTAATGACATCACTGGAGTCTTTCAAAAAAGTTTAAGGGTTAAGTTTCAATCCAAGCAAAAGTTCCATATATGCTTCTAGTTGGAGTTATGTAAATACAGTGCCCTCGAAAGCAAGTGTATTTACTTGTAACTTAATATTCTTCCAGTTAATTTTTGTAATGAAAATATTTATTATTAATAAAACAAACGAGTTTGGTTTTATTTGTATGAGCATAATATAACTAGTCATAAGGTACCAAGATTCTTTTGTTAGTAATATACATATATATGGAGATGTATGGGAAACATTTATATTATTAGAATCTAAATTAGTTGATTCACAATTGAATAATAAGTTGGCCGCTCGATTATGGTTTAAACTATAGTATTGCGATTTATCTCCGTGCAAGTAAAGGAGTTTACTTTAAGGGAATGATTAGTTTCATATCATGATAGTAGTTGATTATCGATAATGGCACTATTAAATGAATCTGGAATTGTAGCACCCCAGTCCCGCGAGACCCGAACCCGACATCGACGGTGATATCCGAGCCCGTGACCGGCGAGGGTGGCGTACTAGAACAATCACTACCTTTTAAAAAATCGTTATAACATTTTTCCTTTCTTTCAAAACGGTTGAGTGCACATAAACAATAATTGATTTGGGCCCAAATTTATAT
>JANIJH010000224.1:44283373-44302688 GCA_024520975.1 Erythroxylum areolatum
GCATGTGCAAAACAATCATCATTTATAGAGGCTATATGATGTATGTTCATGCCGAGTTATAATTCAATACTCCTAACACGTCCCAATTTACTAAAATACCCTTCCCATCGGTGATGGGATGTTACAGGAATCATATATGTTTTTAAAGAATAAAGTAAGCCGTTATTTTAATCTTAAAACATACACTTTAGCATTCTTTTATTACGAACCAAAATTTTGATGAGTGGTGAACTTATATATATTTCATTATAATTCTTGATATGATCGGAATTGATTTTTACAAAGTATCAATCTGGTATTTACATGTTGGAATTATTAATTGAAACATGTACTAGGGAACGTTCACTCAAATAAAGAGTTTATAGTGATATCATCATTTCTAGATGTTTTACGGAGATTGGTGATTAAACTAGTGCCAGTAGTTTGATGGACTAGCTACCCATCAAGTCTTCACACCAAGATGATATCTTGTGTGAATCAACATATAAAGTGAAGCGTGAGATTTAGAAGAAAAAACTAACAAAAAGGTAAAATGGTAATTTTACCCTTTATTGTGCGGATGGCTATAATATGGTTCATAATAGAGTCAGTTAGATTCCCCACTTGGCTTCTAGGAAGGTTATCAAGGAAAGTAAGAGAAATAAATAGAGGTTTTCGAAAAGAAAAATGAGACAGAAAAGAAAGGAGTGACCGAATTAGATTCGGAATATAAAAACTAGAACAATTTAATTAAGAATTAATAAATTGGGTTTCAAAGCCTATGATTAAATGTTGGGCTTACACTAATTAATTGTTAATTAGAAGCCCAAATGAACATTTAATATTGTGCTGAATTTTGGTTTAATTTGATTAATTAGATTAATTAAATTGAAACAAAGTTATTAAAGAAAAAAGGAGGGCAAGTTTCAGTTAAATGGACTAAATGGACAGTTGTACATTTAAGGTGGGTTTTTATCATGCTTTATCATCATTAAATGGTTTAATGGTGTCATCATTAAATGGAGTAATGATCTTATCATTAAATGGTTTAATGGTTGTCTTTTAATGATGGCATGTAACCTTTAGCATTCATTTGATTAAAGAAGGAAGAGGTGGATTTGATGTACTCTCTCCCTTCTTTCATCTCATAACTAAAAATGAGAGGGTCTCATTTAGGTTATTGGTCTTTCCATATAGTCATCTTAAACAAATGAGAGTGTTTCATTTATTGGCTTCTTTATTTTTGATTAAAGAATAAAGTGATGCATTGGATGCACATCACTATCTTCTTTCATCTTTAGCCAAAATTGAGATGTCCCATTTTGCTTCTTTTTATCTTTTCATCTAGTCAAATTAAAACAAATGAGAATGTCTCATTTATGTTTTTCTTATTCATTTCTTAAGTTTGCATTTTTTACTCACTCTCTCGTCTCTTTCATGAGTTAGCCGAGACTTGTAATGAGATTTTCTCATTTTGGTTTTTTCAACTAGTTGATCTAAAAGGTAAGCCTCTTCAATATTTCTTCTCCTTTCCTACCAAAGGATCTTGTTAACCAACGTTTCTAAAGAGAACAAGTGGTAAATCAGATTGGTTGAGGATACGGTAACGAGGAGAGGATACAAAAGCGATGAGTCAAAACTATAGCAAAGAGTTGATATAATTTTCATCTTTTTCTTTTGCTATTTATTTTTCTAATACTGTATCATGTATGGATTAAACATGTTGATTTGGTTATTCTGCTTCCACTGCGTTTTGATTTTTAAAAAAGTTTTTAAAATCTACCATTTATCCAAATATAATATGCTTTTGTTTTCGATCCAACAATTGGTATTAGAGCCATTTTATTATGCATGATTTCAGTTCCTATATGTGATGCATGGGTTGGCAATTAAATTTTGTATGTTGCATATTTTTATGTGATAGAAATATATATGGTGTATGTTTTTCTCTTTTAGTTGTCTATGGAATATAGTTTTACCTTATAAGTTTTCTTCGTTTGGTTTGTAATAAGGAGGGTGGCCTATCATCGTTATGTTTCCTCCTTGGCTTCATTTTTCTATTTTCTTTGATTTTATAATGTACAAATTTATGTAATATTGAAGATGGAACAACTATGGATTGAAGAAAAGGATAGGTAATGGTTTTGGTTTTTTGTTTTGGTGCAATGGTTTTTTCAATTTTATAAGTTTTTTCAAATGCTGGAATTTTGTATTCCTATTGACAATTTCGGTTTTGTAAGTTTTACATACGTTAGAATTTTTTATTCCTATTGACAAATTTGTTTTTGTGAGGTTTACAAATGCTGGATTTTTTGTTTTCCTAGTAACAAAATTTGGTTTTAAGGAAAATAAAACTTATTTAAAAATAAATGCCATTAACATTTGTTTACCAATTAGACCGGGTCATGTGAGCGAAGAGTTCGAAGTGGAAGATCCAAGTCCAAGAAAAAAAATTTGAGCCTAAGTGGCTTATTAGTTCATGAGATGAATGGATCAATGGATTCAAATAATATGCAATTTTATGTGAATGTATGCCATTTAGAAAATTGCTAACCCTAGGCTTTGCCATGCATTCATTATTTATGAGATATATAATGAAATAATATAGGATGGATAATAAATTGCATCTAGACAAGATAGTATTTATTAAAAATTAAAGACCAAAAAGATTAAGTGGGAGAGGCTGCCTTTGTGAAAGTCCACAGTCTCCATGTGATGACCCATTTATATGTGGTGAAGTGTTACTCCCCACCGGAGGACACGAATCCTAGATTTTGCATTGTTTGTGTCTCCTAAAGGATAAGTCCACTCATTGGTAGCAAATGTGACCTCCCGCCGAGGTATGGTTTGTAAATACCTTTTAGTAGATGAATCAAATGGTTACACACTCAACATAGTTTATCAATAACCTACCCACCGTAGCTCTGTTGATAAATGTATGGACCAAATTATGGCGCTTCTCAAAAAGTTAGGCATGAAGATGCTTGGTAGTTTTTTCAATAGGAGGGTCCTATTTTTTCTTTTAATGGATAAGATGGCCCATCGTCATTTAGTCCACTATAGATAAGAAAAATAACCACTGTATAATGATTTAATTTTTTAAGTTTTGTTAAATCTATCATCATGCATACATGCATCATGATTTTGTACATAGTTCCAATATTGTTGACTAGTATGCTTATTCTTTAATAATTTGTTTTTCATACATAATCACCATAATATGAATCCACTCACAATGCTCTTGACTAATAACAAATTGGAAAACAGAGAGAAATTTAATGAATGGAGATGTAACCACGACATCGTTCTAAAATACGAATAAATTTTATGGCTATTAATAGACAATGAGCCTGCACCTCCAGGTGATAAGTAAACTTCTGAGCAAGTCCAATAACATGAGTGATGGCAGAATGCTGATAAGACTACTAAGTGTTATATTCTGGCTTCTGTTAATGGAATGTTGTAAAAGCAAATTGCATGCATGAAAACTACCAGTAAAATGGTCCATCACCTACATATGATGTTTGGTTTGAGGACCAGGTCTGCAAGGGTGAAATCTATCCAAACCTTTCACAATCTTAGAAAAATGCCTAGTGAATCGGTGTGGGATTACATGCTTAAGGTAATCTTTGTGGTTACTAGGTTGAGATGCTTGGGGCAAATATGGGTGTGAAAATGCAGATGATTATGATTATCAATAGCTTAAACTCTTCTTTTCAGCAGTTTAAGTTAGACTATGAGCTCAACACCAAGGATTACACCTTGAGTGAGTTGATGAATGCCCTCCAAAACACATAGGAGATATTAAATATCAAGGCTAATGAGCCTGAGGCTAATATAGCATCTTCTTCTAAGCCTAAAGATAAGGGCAAGCAAAAGAAGAAGGGTCCAATGAAAAAGAAGGCCCAAACAGGGGTTAAGGTCCAACCCATGAAAAAGAAGACCAAAAAGAACATCAAGAGAAAGTGTTTCCACTGTGGTGAGAAGGGCCACTAGAAAAGAAACCATGCAGTATACCTTGAGTCCCTAAAAAGCAAACAAGGTATGGGTTTCCTAAGTTTGTTAGGAACTAGAAATGTGACAGATTCATCTTATTCTTAGATATTAGATTTAGGAGCCACTGACCATGTTTGCAATTCTTTGTAGGGGTTTTCAGCAAAGAAAAAAAAACTACCTAAAGGTCAGTTTCAAGTCAAGATAGCACATGGATCCTACATTTTAGCAAAATCAATGGGAGTAGTTATCTTAGACTTTCTTAATGGTCACAACTTATATTTAAAGGATGTATATTACATCCCAATGATTATAAGGAATATGATTTCTAGTTTTTGTTTAATAAAATATGGTTATTCCTTCTATTTTGAAAATGTTGTTTCAATATATTAGGATAAGAATTTTATTTGTAATGCGATAATTAAATAGGGATTTTCTTTATAAAACCTATGGTGGCTCACTAAACACTATATTATTAATAAAACTAAGTCAATCCAATGACTCAACATTAATTCAAAATATCTGTGGCACTTAAGAATGGGTCATGTCAATCAGAAAAGACTTGGTGAAGGATGAGAACCTTGCAGGTTTGGATAATGATCCATTACTCACTTGTGAATCTTGTATTGAGGGGAAAATGACCAAGGCCTTATTTCATTCCAAAGGAAACATATCTGAATCCACGTTGGACCTAGTACACACTGATGTGTATGGGCCCATGAACGTACAAGCTAGAGGAGGTTATGAATACGTCATAACCTTTATAGATGATTACTCTAAATATAGCTATTTGTATTTGATGCATAAAAAGAACAAGTCCTTTGAAAAGTTCAAAGAATTCAAAGCTGAAGCTGAGAACCAGTTAGGCAAGTCATTAAAACAACTTTGATCGGATCGAGGTAGTGAGTACTTATCTGGAGAGTTCCAACGATTTCTAATTGACAATAGAATTGTTTCCAACTTTTTAACTCGTCGAATACCTCAACAAAATGGTGTAGCAGAGAGGAGGAATAGGACTCTATTGGAAACAGTAAGATCAATGATGTCCTATGCTAGCCTTCAAGAATCGTTCTGGGGATATGTCATACAAACAACAACTTATCTTCTTAACTTTGCTCCATCCAAATTAGTGCCTAAAACACCTAGGGAGTTATGGACTGACCGAGTGCCTTTATTGTGGCACTTAAGAACTTGGAGTTGCCTAGCCCATGTTCTAAGGCTTGAATCCACAAAGATGGAACCAAGGTCAGAAGTATGTTTGTTTGTAAGATATCCTAGGGTAGCTTGCACATGAGGGTACTATTTTTACAGTCCTCAGAAGAGGAAGGCATTTGTGTTGACAAATGCGACCTTCTTGGAGGAAGAATTTATGCGAAATCAAAAAGGAAGAAATTAAGAAGTACTAAAGGAGTTAGCTATTTCATCCAAAACAAGAGCTAATTTGGATATAACAGAACAAGATGTCGAAGTACATTCAAGAGTTGAATCAAAAAGCAACATGAACATCAAGTAGTGCCTGGACATAGTGGGAGGCTTGTGAGACAACCAAATAGGTATCTAGGTCTAGGATAAGGCATAATTACCATCTCAGACTAAGAAGAAATGAATCCCATTACTTATACACATGCTATTAAAGATGTTGATGCAAAAAAATGACTCAAGGTGATGGAATCAAAAATAGATTCTATGTACACCAATGAAGTCTAGATCCTTGTAGATCTACCACCAGATGTAAAAGCCATCGAGTGAAAATAGATCTACAAAAGGAAAAGAGGACTTTTGCCACATCATGATCATGACAGACGCTCGCTAGACACAGGGATCTACTTCTGTTTTCATGTTTAGAGGTTATGTTTAGACAAATTGATGTGGGTAAGACCTAGACTTTACCTTAAATGACTATTGAACTATAAAAGATCATAACAAGGCCAAAGAAACCTAGCCTCCATCTTTCCAAATTGAGAAAGAGCTAAGGAAGATCAAGAGGACAGGAGAACAGTAGCAGCAATGTTCCAACCCCCCTTTCATCCAAGTCCTTTCTATCTTTCATCTTGATGTATAAACTGGGATTGAGAATGTTGAACATGTTGATGATGTTCTAATTTCATTTTAAGATTTGTTCTTAAATCATTTTGTGACTTGATTGCTTTTGATTTCAATGAAATGTTTTAGATGTTGTGATATTTGTGATTACTCATACTTCAATAATAAATAGAAAGATTGAATCACTAGTAATCTGATTATGTTTGGGTAATGAGAGTTAACAACCTAATAAGTCATATAAATATCAAATTGATAATCATATGAAGAGAGATCTTGTGTGAGGACCTGATTATTCGATAGATTGCTTAAGAACTAGTTGAAAACATGAGTAGTAGTTTGACCTCAATGACTACAAGTTTAGGATCCTTATACTTGTGGAACATTGAGTTTTACATTAGGTAAAACTTACTCAACAAGTTTTTGGCACTGTTGTTAGGGAGTTAGTTTAGGATTATTTGAATTCCTTTATTCTAAGGAATTTTTCTCCTTTCTTATGACACAAGAGTTATTCAGAATTCAAGTAGGGTCACCGAAAATTTGGCTAAGGATTTCCCAATTCAACACTAATTGAGAGCAATATAATATTCTCCCTGATTACTTTAGGGTAATGAATTGTATCTTGAACTCTAAACTACCTCTAAATAGTTCATGATATATCCAATGACTACAGACTGAAACCCATAATTACAATAGGTCATAAGTAGTATTAACGCATAGGATTCTCTATACAAGATAACTTTAGAGATTTCAAGTCAAATGATAACTTTTACAATCATCACAATGAGAATTTTCATTGACAAACAAACAAGTAATGTTTCAAATGGATTTCTCATATCGAGTTAGTTCAGTGAACTTACTCGATAATAAGTACTCACATGTTTGTTAAGTACCTCCATACTTTAGTCTATAAGATCAATTATTTCCTTTATAAGGAAAAACATATTGTGTGTTAATTTTTTTATGTTCTATTAATATTCAATCTTAATAAAACAATGACTATGAACAATTTAGGGGTAAAACATAAATGCGATATAAATCTCATTATAATTTTATTTGCAATATATAATTATCACCAGAACTTTATCATATATATCTAAATATGTACAAGATAAAGAATGTCTTTAAATAACTGCCGCTAAACTACAACTAAATTGATTGGCTATAGGGCATAAACTAATATATTCATGAAAGTATATCTTTAAAAGGATGAAACAAGGCTATATTTATAGAGTCCCAACAAGAATTCAAATACAATTAAAAAATTCTAACTAATAAGAATCCTAATTAGTATTTCTTAATTAAAGAAATATTGAAGTTAAATATAAATTTTTAATAGATTTTTAATACTAATAATTACTAAGAATTTATTATAAACTTTTAATACTAGTAATAATAATCTACGATAAACTTCTAATATTAAAATAAATTTTAGTAATTAAATATTAGTATTAGTAATAGTAATAAAAATAAAAATAAAAATTGACAATCCTAAACTTGGGTTTGATGTTTGATCTAGCCTTATAATTTGGTCTTTTTCATTGTTCGTTATTCTTCCCTAGTAAAAAGAACTTAATCTAAAAAGTGATATGAAAGTTTTTAAGTTCAAAAGGATGGACCTCAACTGCTAAGTTCATTATACTTAATTCAAGTATTTTTAAAATTTGGACGAACACTCCATTGGATAAGAAAGCGAAGAAAAACCATCTTTTCTTAGCTTTAAGATGGAGAATGAGCAACGAGAATGAAGAAATGTCGGGTTATTCTTGTCAAATCTGACGACTGCAACGAATAAGTTATTGAGCTGGGGCTATTGATTAGTTGTGTACCTTTATTAAACAACTTCAGGCTTTTATAGCCTTTACATGATAAGGATACTAATAACAACCACGTACAATTCATGATATTTGTTACAGACTAATTTAAAACTAGTTCAAACAAAGTCTATCTACTTGACTCCTAATAAATAGGAGCATACTAGCAGAACACTAACAACTTTGAAATACTTAGACCTAACAATGCCTTCCTAAACTGAACGCAGTAGCATTCAGTTTAAGCTCAGTGGTACCTCACACACTCCAAGATCTTCTCGCAGTTTTAAGAACACATCAAGCTTTAGGGGCTTAGTCATTATATTAGCTACTTGCTCCTTTGTGCCACTTTGAACAAGCCTCATAACTTCCTCCTTCGTAAGATCCCTCAGAAAGTGGATCTAACTTCAATATGCTTACTCCTGCTATGTAGAACTGGATTTTTGGATAGTTTAATTGTTGAACAATTATCACATAATATAGTTGTGGGCTGTCGCTATAGACAACCAAGTTGCTCCAGAATCCTTTGCATCCAAACACATTGACAAGCAAAAGTTGTTGCTGCAATGAATTCAGCCTCCGTGGTTAATAGCGTCACCACCAGTTACTTCTTTAAAGCCCAAGAAATTGCCCCTCCATTCAATAAAAACACATAACTACTTGTGCTCCTCCTATCATCAATGTCCTTGGCATAATCACTATCTGTATAGGCAACTAGTTCTGTTGCATCACCTCTCTTGTAAAGCAAACCCAAAGACACAAAACCCTTTAAATAATGCAGCACCCTTTTGCTGCTTGCATACGCACCTCTGTGGGACTGGCCATATATCTACTTAACAAACACGCCACATACATTAAATATGGTCGTGTAGTAGTAATATACAAAAGACTCACAATTAATTGTTTAAACAAGGTTGCATCCACCTTGGCTCCTCCTCCTTCCTTCGAGTATTTAGAACCTAGTACAATCAGATTCTTGATTGGATTTCCATTATGCAAGTGAAACCTCTCTAACAACTCACCAACGTATTTCTTTTGATTTAGATAGATGCCTTCTAGTTTTCACATAATCTCAACACCAAGGAAGTATTTCATCTTCCTTAAATCCGTCATCTCAAACTCATCTTAATAGAGCTCTTAAACTTCTCAAAGGTCAATTCATCAACGTACAAACTTACAATTAAAAATCTCTTACCTCCTTCTTTTAACTTGATAAAGAGAGTATGCTCATAATTGCACCGTGGAAAGTCTTCTTTAAGAAAATAAGCCTCAATTCTACTATACCAAGCATGTTGTGCCTGCTTTAATCCAAAAGTGCCTTTCGAAGCTTGTAAACCTTATGTTCTTCACCCTTACAAACATATCCCAACGGCTGCTCCACATACACATCCTCATCCAGTTCATCATGAAGAAATGGACTTTTAACATCAAGTTGGTACACACTCCAACCTTTTTGTGCTGCTAATGCTAGAATCATCCAAATTGTATCCGATCTTGCAACTGGGTCAAAAACTTCATTATAATCGATCCCATGCTGTTGAGCATAACCTTTAGCTACCAACCGGGCCTTGTACTTGTCCACCTCACCATTCTCATTCAATTTGGTCTTGAAAACCCACTTTACACCAATTTTCTTTGCCCCAATTGGTAGTGGTGTAAGCTTCCAGGTCTCATTATTTTCAATGGACTCCATCTCACATTCCATAGCTTTTCTCCATTTTTCTTCTACTGCTGCTTATTCAAAGGAACAGGGATCTTTGTAGGAAGCAAACATTGCAATATTGTTTAACTCATCTTCTTCTTCTAAAAGACCTTCTCCTGATACGTAATCTTATAAGTATGAAGGAGATCTCTGAAATCTATTTGCTGTCAAAAGTATTTCACTTGGTGCTTCTTGATTGACTGCCGGTACAAAAGCTTCTTGGTCTTCATTATTAGTTTCAATTACAGCTCTTCTTCATTCTCGGACTCTTCAATTTTATTTTCATCACAACCTTCCCAAACCAATACATTTTATCTCACTTCTTCTGCTATTCTTCCCTATTCCAACCCTTATCTTCTTCGAAGCTCACATCTTGACTTGTCACTATTTTCTTGGTTACTGGGTCAAACAACCGATATGCTTTCGACTCATCACTAACTCTCAGTAAAACAGAGGGGAAACTTTTATCATCTAACTTCTTTCTTTTCTGGTCTGGCACGTGAACATGGGCTAAGCATCCAAAAACTCTAAAATAATCCACTTTAGGTTTAACTCTGTTCCACAACTCCTCTGGTGTTTTCTCTTTCAAGATCGATGTCGGGCTTCTATTGAGAACATGTGCTGTCCATCTCACAACTTCTGGCTAGAATCTCTTTGGTACCTCTTTGTCAAACAACATACACTGAACCATATTCATAATAGTTCGATTCTTACGTTCAACTACCCCATTCTATTGTGGAGTGTAAGCTGCTATGAGTTGCCTACTTTTGCCATTATCTTTATAGAAATTATTGAACTTATTTGAGGTGAATTCTCCTCCTCTATTAGTGCGTAAACAACATATAGGTACTCCATACTCTTTTTCAACAAGACTCTTATAATGTTTGAAATTTGTGAATGCCTTAGACTTTTCAATCATAAAATATATCCACATCTTTTTACTATAATCATCAATGAATGTTAAAATGTACCTTCTATCACTATTAGAAGATGGTGTGATTGGTCCATAGATATCAGCATGTACGAGCTACAATTTTTTCGAAGCACGCCATTGACTCCTTTTTTGAAACGCCTCTCTGTGTTGTTTGCCTACCAAGCCATCAGTACATGACTTATTTGTAGCTTTCAGAGGTGGAATGTCCTTTACCATATCTCTATATCTCAATGTCCGTAGCCCCTTATAGCTCAAATGTCCATATCTCTGATGCCACAGCTGTGATTCATCTCTTGTCATTGTTTGTAAGCAAGTAAAGCTTTCTGGTATCATATTAGACAACAACACAAACATCCTATTCGTTGTCATCCATATCTGCATAATTAAACCCCTTCTTGATGATAAAGCCTGCATACTCCATGCTTTATAAAAATAGCTAATCCTCTTTCTTAAAGTTGGCCTATACCAAGCAAATTATTTTTCAAATATGGCACATAATAAACATCCATAATCACTTGAGTTGTGCCTTTGATTTTCAGATATATATTTCCTTTCCCCATCATTTCCATTCTTGTATTATTGCCCAGTTTCACCGAATGTCTATGTGTACCATCAAAATCCGAGAAGCATTGTCTCTTTCCACACATATGGTTGTTACACCCAAAATCTAAGTACCACACATCTTCCCTTTTTGCATTGTTAGTTTCCATAAAAGCCATCAAAAGCATCTCTTCTTCCTCTTCAACCTCAACATAGTTGGTTTTCTTGTCCCTACTAGAACATTCGTATTGAAAATGTCCTAGTTGATGGCATTTATAACATTCCACGGTGTCCTTGGTAATTTGCCTCCCTTTGCCTCTCCCCCGACCTCTAGTTGCAACTCCTCTACCTCTGCTTCCTCTTTCATCATAACTAACCTTTAGTGCTTACTCCTCTCCACCACTCCTTCTAAACTTCTACTCATGGACCAGTAGTGAACTTTGTAAGGCATCAACTGAAAGACTATTAATGTCCTTTGACTCCTCAATCGAGCATACAATGTAATTGAACTTCTCGATCAGAGTACGTAGAATCTTCTCAACAATCTTGACATCTGGCATGTCTTCACCACAGTTTCTCATGTCATTAGACACCATAATCACTTTCCCGAAATAATCATTGACTGTCTCTCCGATCTCATCCCCAGTAGCTTAAAATCTCTGTAATGAGTTTTAAGTTGAGCACGTTGTACCCGAGCATTCCCTTGATACTTAACCCTCATTGAGTCCCACAATTGTTTGGCCGTTTCCCTTTGAGCAATTTTTTTTCAAAATGGTCTTTTCAATAGAATTGAAAAGATAATTCTTGACCTTCAAATCCTTCAGCCTCTTTTTCTTCTAGGATCTTCCTTTGAGCTAATGTCAATGCTTCTTCATTGGCTGGTTCTGTATAACCTCCTTGGATGACACTCTAATACTCCTTCGATCTAAGAAGATTTTCCATGATCAAACTCCAATGATCATAATCCCCATCAAACTTGGGAATGCACGCTTATGTTAAGTTGTTAGTTTTAGTCATCGTCATACACTCACCTACACTCGCAGTGTTTCACTCACAATTAGGCCTCTTTCAGGCTCTGATACCAAATTTTGATAGGCTCTTAGTCAGATACACACAAAGTTTTGGAAATATTACCATACCTTTATTAAACAACTTCAAGCTTTTATAGCCTTTACATGATAAGGATACTAGTAACAACCATGTAGAACTCGTGATATTTGTTATGACTAATTCAAAACTAATTCAAACAAACTCTATCTTCTTAACTCCTAATAAATAGGAGCACACTATCAAAACACTAACAATTTTGAAATAGTCAGACCCAACATATACTATCAGGAGTTTGGGTTTTCAGTATTAGCAGGATAATTTCCTTAATTTGATGTATAACTTCGTCGCTGCATATTGCGTAATGGTGGCTTGAACTTCTCGAGGAGTTTTTTGATTGAGAGCTCTAGGACAGAGAAAAGAGAGACGGGGAAAAACTCAAGTCAAATTTTAGTCAACATAAGTAGGTTGTTTATCTTTAGGGCAACAGCTTTAGGACAAGATGGAAGCAATCACAAGCTCATTGGAACAAGAACAAACAAAAGGAACCACTCCCAGCTTGTTATGTTAATTTTATGATAATTAAATAAAATAGTTTGTATTTTCCAAAACAAGACCCTGTAGCAAAAAGTGATTTTATGTCAACCAAAATTATATCTGACTTTACTTTGGGAATGAATGAAATAAATTACATTATAAAAGGAAATTGATCCTAATTTACGTTATTTTTTATATACAACAATAAGTTCAAGAATAATATGTAAGTACCTCGATTAGCCTATCCTTTTAACTGATCAAGGACATTGAATTAATATAAAATTTATACTGTTATGGTACTTCCTCTCTCAAATTTCTAATAAGAGTTAAACTTGTAAAGTTGAGATAAGAAACAACCATATCCAAGGTTTTCTTATAATATTAGTATTCCCAGTTTGGTTACCAGCTCTAATCTACATTTTAAATTAATTGATCCTAACCAATGATTTTAAAACTAGATCGGACCGGCCAGTCTGATTGAAATAAATATGTATATGATTGATCAGTTTGATTGGAATAAGCATGAACCGGTCTGATTTTCTATCTAGCTTATATTTATAATTCTTATGAGAAAAAACTGCTAGATTAAGTAATAAATCGGCCAATTTTTTTAAATAGTGAATAACCAAAATTTTGAAAAAAGGAATAATAAAGAAAAGAGAAAATAACAATAACTTTGTTATGAATGATGGTGAAGAAGATGAAAAGAGTAAGAGACAGATAGATAGAACTATTGATTTTTATTAAAATAAATGATATTATTTATTGGTTTTCTCGCTCATGTATTAATTAGGTCATTCATAAGTTTCCTCTTTCCTAACATGAGATATTGCTAAAGTCTTTTCATATATTTTTGACTTTTCAATAAATTTATTATTTTTCTTTTCTTTATTCTCTCACATAATCTGACTAATAAATTATATAATCTTTGTTTATTTATTTATTTTTAATTAAAAATTTTGTTTAAATTATTATTGTTAAAATTAATTACTGTTTTTATTCTTAAAAAATACTAAATTTGTTTAATCTCACTAATAAATTCTATTTGTTAAAATTTAGGATCTTTATTTATCTCTTTATACTTTAATTGAAAATTTTGAATTATTATTGTTAAAAACTAATAATTATTATTTTTATCATAGATTTGTTTAATAAATTGAATTATTAATCAGTATATATAAGTAATTTTTCCTAAAATAATTTAAGGATATGTTAAAAAATAATATTTGAACTATAAAGAAGTATGTTTAAAGGATATTAAAAAAGAAGTTAGAATCATTTTCATTGACTATTTTTAAAGATACTTCAACTTTTATAAGTCTTTGAATAAATGATAATTTAGAAATGCAAGTTTTATTATTATTATTATTTTAAATTTTATGATAGATTCATTCTTATTGAAAATTTTTAGATTTATTATATATTAATAGTTATTATTAGTAAATTTTTCTTTCAATAAAATATTTTATTTATACTATATTTTTACTCATTCTTATAATGTTTACATTTTATTTATTATATGCTGATTTTATAATAATTTAATACTAATTAAATTTTTAAATTTTAAATCAATTATTTGACCGATTCGATTTTAAAACATTGATCCTAGCAAACTCAAACAGTCGCTTGAAATTCCCATTAGTAAATGGAAAAGAAAATCAATATGTCGGGGTGGGATTGTTTTTGAAGTTTCCAGATGAATACAAATAAATACAAGAAGCACGTAACCTCTTGGCTCTATATTCTGCGTTGCGTAGCTTCCAGAGTATCTTCTTTAATCTCCGAGTTGGGTGCCTAAAAAGCTTACACTAAAGGTTGTTCACCTTTTCACTTTTCAACCACTCTACCACATTTTCTTAAAGTTCAATTCATGTGGTCGCTGATTTTTTTATAACATTTTTATTTTTAATCTTGAACTTTAAGCTCTTCAAGATTTTCTAATTTATTTATAATTGATTCACATGAATACAAGTGCAATGAGTTATGGGCATGCATTAAACTTTGGATGAAGACAGAAGACCCATAGTACAAGTGCCGATATAAAACCAATTTTGATTCCAATATTTTTGTTATTAATTTTTCTATGTTTTCGAGTTTTCTTCTATTGGATTTACTGTTTTAAATAATTTTTCATAGCATTTAATTAAAGAGTCTAGTATTTTATAAGCTTCATTGATTTCATTGAATTATTGTGATTGATAATTTTGATTTAATAATTGTATTAATTCTTTTAATTGATTTTCAATATTAATTTGTTTATCTAATAATTCTGATGATTGCTTAGTGACACTCATAATGTATTTTGAAGTTGACTTTTTAATTCTTGAAGTTGTGTTTTAATATTAATTAATTCATCAACTAATTGTTCTAAATTTTTGTCTATCTCTTTTTTCTTTGATGTTCCAGGTTCAGTAAACGCAATCGGTTTTTCTAATCTTGTAGATTGTTATCTAAGAAATTAGATCTTGTTTAAGTAATTTATTTTTATATAAAGATAAGCGAGGTATAACATTAAAACTTATTATGTTTTGTAATTTTATAGGATAATTGATATTCGATAATTCTCTTAAACTAGTTCTTAAATTTATTCCCACTTTGGCTATATTGTTAAATAATTGGTTGATGTAAAATCAATTTTTATTTTTAAATTCAATATTATAATGAAAATTAGTTAAAGCATAACTAAGGATATTCTCTTGTTGTCATTAAATTTTCTCAATAAAATTTATAAGCCATAGTAATTGTTTCATCTAAATTTTGTGATTGTAAAGGAATTTCTAATTTAAGGCAAGTATTAAATTTGATTTTTCCATAAGCTAAATTTCCATTCATGATTCCAATTACTTGATCTTTTAAATTAGTCATTCTTTCATCAATTATAATCGTTCTATAGGAGAATCCATTCCTTCTTGAAAAGTGGATTTTAACAATATTTGAATTGTACAAAGATGTATATATCCAAATTTATGTCTCTTTTCTTGAGAGATATTTTGTAACTGCTTATAAATTTGTTCTTGGTCTATTAAACTCATGTGAATATGTCCATTACATTGATCTATTCTAATAGGTGTTTCATGTATAATTTTTCTATAGTAAATAATATGTTTTCTATTAATTAAATTTTAAATGGATGGTGTGTAATATCTTGTCCATCTTTTAGATTTAATTGTGCTTTTGCTATTTGTTTTTGTTTTTCTTGTGATAATATTGTATTAATATGAAAACACCAGTAGATTCAATTAATTCTAAAGTATCTACATCTAAAATATCATCATCATCATCATCATCATCATCATCATCATCATCATCATCATTATTATTATTATTGTGGGATTCTTGAATTATTTCAATCATATTGATGAGAGATTCTTTGATGTTCTGTAAGTTGGTTGTATTTATGGATTAAATTTTGATTATATATATTATAAAGATTAATTGAAATGACTAGTCTTTCTTTAATAGGAATTATGATGGCCCAAAATTTTTTTTCTTGATGAATAAGTATGATTTACATTAATTATGAGGTCTTTGTGAAATTTTGTGGAGTTAATTATTATATTGGTGTTAGAAAGATTATATGATATAGGTTGATTGAATTAAAGTATAAAGGTTATAAGAATGTTTAAGGGGTATTTTTGGCAAGACATTTAAGATTAAAAGAATATAAGCCTATAAGGAAGGGTAAAAGGGAAATTTTGGACTCATTAAGGGTAGAAATGGAAGAAAGAAATGTAGTTTTGCTTTTCAAGAAGGGGTAAAACGTGAATGGAAGAGAAAAAGAGAGAGTGTTATGAAGAAGAGAGAGAAATACGAAGAGAAGAAGAGAAGGAGAGAAAGAAGAGAAAACAAGCTAGGGTTTCAATTTTCTTAGCCTTCAAGAGAGATTTTGAGATTGTTCAAAAAGGAAAAAAGGAAGACGAAGAGAAGAGCTTCCATTTGAGCCAATAATCATTTCATTTGGTGAAGATTCAAGGTAAGATCATTGTAAATCTTTTGAATTTTTGGAAGGATTTTAGTTCATGTAGTTTAGAAAATGCATGGGTTTAAGTATTCTAGAATCAATTTTAGTGATTGTGCTTTGTGGGATTTCAATTGAAAACTCTATTGAGTGAGATTTTTGTTAGTGTATAAGGAGATCAAGAAAGGCAAGAAGAGCAAGAGAAGAGGCATTTTGAGCAAGTCTTTAAGCAAGGAAATCAAGGTGGTTATATGTTTATAATAGGGTAAATAAGCCACTAAATGTTTTCATTGAATCAAGGAAATTTAATGATTTCAATTGCATCATAAATGTTGCATTTATTGCTTCTTGAATGAATTGAGAATTTGCTATATGTTTGATATATGAATTGTGTTGATGATTTGTGAAGAGAATTTGAAAATGAAATTTTGTGAAAAGATAACATGTTTATGAAATCATGCTTTCAGAAATGGTTTTTGAAATATCTCATGTTTATGAAAAATAAGTTTCCAAGAATGTACCATTTAGGCAAACGGTTTTCAATTCATAAATTACATATTATGTGAGTTTGGTGTAATCCATTCAAGAATGTCACGTGCACGTTGAGCAAGTTAAAGGTTTCTTCTATCTGCCCGCTAGTGGAACGGAGTTTCTTTATGGACTCCCTCAAGTTTACGTCTACACAAAAGTACTATGTGAGATTGCGATAATACGTCAAGTTTACGACTACACAGGACCATTATGTGGAAATGTATAGTTCATCATTAAAATGATTTATCCAAACCATTTTAATATGCTTATGTGCTTCTAAGATGTTGACAAGTTTGATGCATTAATGATTTATAGTTTGTGAAGTTCGGTTATGAATTTGAGAATGATACTTTTATGAATTTAATTAGAACTTGTATTGACAAATGAACATTTCAAAGGTTTTGCTTATTTTTCCGTTATAAACTGTTACCCACGAGCTTTCAAGCTCACCTCCCTCCTTTTTTGTCCCATCTTTAAGTGATAGCTAAGAGATCAAGTGATCAAAAGCCCAAGGGGATTACTCCAAATTTGCTTATTTTGTACTTTGAGTTAGTTTTGGGAAAGCACAATGTTTTAGTTGCATTTCAAGTTTATTTGTTCAAGAATCTTTTATGATTTGATATTTTGAGACGATGATGTAGTATGGCTTGGAATGCCATTAAGATTTGTAAAACTTGTTCTTTTGATGTTAATGAAATATGAATTGTGTATGGATGATATTGAGTTGGAATAAGATATACTTAAAGAAGTTATCAACTTAAGATGATTATCAACTTGAGCAGATGGTTTTTGAACATGAATTGTTGATATATATACATAAGTGAGATGTTATAGAAAAGAGAGATAAAAATCATGAATGATGAGATGTAGTTGAATGTGATAAGTCAAATGAGTTCAAATTTGAAAGTTTAATGAAGTCAATTTGGTAGCTGAATAGTTATGCTCAGGAATGCAAATTTCAAGCCTTCCATAGAGGTAAAAGTCGTGTTCTGACTTCAGGAGAAAAACTGTATTGATCTAGGCTAAATTGGATAAAGTTGTCTTCTAGAAAGTTGTAGCTTATCTTTCTAGCTTTTCAACGGTATATAGTATATAAAATTTGAACATTAGAGTCAAAACATCTTCTTATGCACTGTAGACTGAAACATCTTATGTAGACTGAAACATCTTCCATGCACTGTAGACTGAAACATCTTCTATGCACTGTAGACTGAAACATCTTCTGGTGCCTATCTTCTGGTGCCATCTTCTGGTGCATATCTTCTGGTGCCCATCTTCTGGTGCCTATCTCTGGTGCCTTTCGTCTAACCTTTTGTTTGGTTTTGTCTGACCCTATTGTCTAGTCTAATTTTGACCTTCTATATGATAGAATCTATCTTCAAGGTCTGCATTAAAGTTGTAGATCTATAAATCCTCTTTCAAATTGTCTAAGAATGACCTTAATTTGACATCTATAGAGAAAGTTATGCCGATTGTCCCGAAATAGATTCAATATGACCCTATTTGATTCTTTCGTCCATAACCTTGTTATCCGATGTCCAAATAAAGTGATTCTTAGACCAATAGATTTCTAACACATTTCTTTCTACCTCTCTATAAAAGTTTATAGCTTTCAATGTTGATTTGAAAAGGATTGATTGAAACAAAATAAGGGTATGGGTTGGAAGAGTAGGAATCCGATATTTCACTGAACAAATTTTGGTATTTTGATGGTATCGTGATTGTAGAACTCCGAATGTAACATCCCACTCCCGCATGACCCGAACCCGACATCGGTGGTGATATCCAAGTCCGTGCCCTGTGAGGGTGGCGTGCTACATCACTCTGTCCAAACTCAGTAAAAATTTTCCTTTTGAAAACACAAACATACACTATGCGGAAAGCAATTAACATACACAATCACCAGTAAATATAATGACCATGGGGGCTCTTTTTATAAATACTAAATAATTTAGTCTGTTGACTTTACAAATTGACCTAATCATTTGTACAAAAATTTAGAAAATACAATTTTATACAGAATTTATCAGACGCTAATGCAAATGCGAACTGATCCCGACCTCTTCTCTCACTCACAGGCGGTTGCAATACGCCAGTTGCCTAATGGAGTATTCTTCTGGTTCCTAAAAAATAATTGCAAATTTTGGGTGAGTTTTGCGAATTCAATGAGTGACCATCATCGATGGCTCACCCAGTCACACAATACAAGATTTACACATTTCATTTTATTTCATAGTTCATAT
>JANIJH010000224.1:44309315-44320234 GCA_024520975.1 Erythroxylum areolatum
TTTCTTCCAAAATTAACCTTTCATTTCTCTCTCATCTTAATTATACAATCACAATTTCAAGACAATTTTTCTCACATGCTAATTATTGCAAATTACCGAGGTACATATTTAATAAGAGTATATCTATAATTTTATTAGTTTTCTTAATAGGCGTGTATTTTTCTAAAACGACTTTTATTATGAAACGGAGGGAGTATTTAAGAAGAAAATAACATCATGATGGCCACGATGATATTTCATAAAAGCTCTAGATAGAGATAATATGAGTGGGGTCTGAACTCTTCTATACATCTTGCATGGCAGAGAAAGCTCAAAGCTGTGACACACGAGAGCGATAAAAGCGAGAGGGAGAAAGAGGGAAAAAGGGTCTTGGTCATTTCTCTCAACCCAAGGACCCAGATGTAGAGTCAACAGAGTCTGCAACTTTATTACTTTCTTTGTCCTTTTCACCTTCCATCTCTCTCCTCCGCCTCTTTTTATCTCTTTCAATCTCAACCCATTCATCTCTATAATCACCTACAACAAGTCCGCTAACCCCTCCTTTCACTTCTCTCTTCTCAAACTGTTGTTTAAAGTTGAGAGCTTTAACTCTTTTGGAGGTTGATTGTGTATATGTGAAGCAATAGATATGGAAGCTCATACCCTTTGAGGGGAATGTTGTCTGGCTCGAGGTCACTAACTAAGGTTTTTTTTTCTTTTTTCTTTTATCAGAGATTATCTGACAGATCCAGAATGAAATTACTTCACTGGGACTTATGTTTAGTGACGTCGGACCAGGCTTCATTCCCCTCAATTGTTGCTTTCCCTTTAACTTATCTCTTTAAGCATGAGTTGTGCCTCACTACTCCAAGGTTAGATGTTTTCCAGGATCTTTTTGATATTTTCTTTGGTTGTGGATGACTTCTTAAAAGGCGCGTTTGGTCATTAATGGAAGTTTTAGGGCCGTTGGACATGAGGAGATTGGTGTAATGATGAAAGACTTTTTGACTGCTTTTTCCCCCTTTTTTTTTTCGCCTGACCTGAGAGGGAAAGAATCATCATTACTCCATTTTTTGTCCCTGATTTTTAGGGATCGGAGGCTTATGTTTCTTTCTAGTTCAGTTTCATCATTGGATTAGATACTTCTCATTATGGCTTCTCAAGATTCTTCTCTGTCCTTTTGTGACCCTTCTGTTCTGCACCGCACAACAATTGCTTCTTCTTCTTCTTCTTTTTTTTTTTTTTTTTAATATCTCACTTTCTACAACACTAGGGTTTCATGCTTTTCGTCTTCATTGTTATTCAGATTTTCATATAAGCATGTCTCGATGCACGACAGTTGATGAACACTTGCAAATTAATATTTTTGTCTTGTTACGCCCAAGAAGTTTAATGCTGATATCAGCCATAGTTCTGTGATATCTCTTGCTTAGTTTCATGCTCTCTTCTGTTCTGGATAGTGGTTGATTGTTGGAGCTGTTCAATCCGCTCCTTTTATGTTTATTTATTTGCTTTTCTCCTTTGTCATTCATGGCTGCCACTTTTTTGAACTCATAAAACCATTCAAAGAATTTTGGTGTTATAACTTAGCACCGATTGCCTATGAGGTGTTAGTTTATGATTACAACTTCAGGTTTCGAGGTTCTATTTTTCTGGTAAGGTATTGGCCTCTTTCCGTGTTACAAACACCACGTCCTAACCATTCATTGAAGCGTAGATGCTGTTATTAGCATTTCAGAAGCGATCGAATGTCTTGCAGTTCACATAGCTCCTTTTGGTGAAAGAACAATATTTCAATCACGCGGAAGCTGGCGGGAACAGGTCCCAGTGCTGATCTAAAATGGTCAAAGTATGTAAAAGTGATCCAATATCTTAGTGGGAATCCACTAGTATCGCATTTTCATCTACTAAGCGACATGGAAGCCCTCAGTTTTTAGTTTTCACAATTCGTTCCATTTTGGAGAGGAGAGAATGATATGAAGAACGGGAACTTTGTTTCTGCCTGGGCATGTCGTGTTATGCGTTGTGAGTCGCAGGAGAACTTGCAGGTTCAAACATCTTTGCCTCTGTATGCTTCCCAAAAGGTTCAATCACTTAGTACCCTAATACTTGTTAGGAAGTTTACTGACTTATATTGCATCACAAACACTCCTCTTTTCTTCTTGTGAATTACGTGGACAAAGGTATGCGACTGTTTATATTTGGAATTTATAATTCAGGGCAAGAACGAAACAAAATGACGGTACTTCCATTTGCCACTTACGCCTCTTCTCCGATCGGAAACTTGTTTCTGTCGAGTGATGAAGAAGCTTTTGGTACTTTTTCTGTCCTAGGTTTTCTAAAAGTTGAGAGATCTCGTGAACTCTTTGTTTATCTAAAATTTTAGCATTCTGATTGGAAATTCATAGAATTGAATGGACTTTATATGACAGCTAACACAAGACAAACAAATGTAGGTGGTCAGTAGTTTTGTTGATGAGTGAAGTTTTCAGCAGAAATCACTAGAGCAAGGACGGTCTTTCAAGGGAAATTAAATTAGGGAACAGAACAGAGACCGTAAGGAAATTAAGAAAGAGGAAGGAAAGCGAAGAGAGGATTTAAAAGGTGAAAGATAGAAAAAAGGGTCACCCAAGAGTACAACCTTTCCTTGAAGTGTCCTTGAAGTGTTTTTTTATTCCTTTCTTTCTGAATATGGTTGCTTTATGTTGTGGTTATTGCCTTCCTCTCCATCAATTTCTGAATCTGAACCATATGCAACACTGAATGCCTCTCTCTCTCTCTCTCTCTCACACACACACACCCTCCTCTTATTATTTATGATATGGTATAGTCAATATCAGCATTGACGCCATGGATTCCTCTTTATCCTGACTGTAATAAATGCGGATAATCATGTATCTATTATTTGCCAGTACTGTTATACAATGTTAACTTGTTAATTATCGGTATTTTGTGTTCCATCAACTATCAAGAATCCAGTAAGGATATGTCAGCTTAAGCGGTGGAACCTCCTCTTGACCCCAACGGTGAATTCCCAACAACTCTGATACTTCATAGTCGGGTAATTCCTAAGAAAATGGCTTCTTGCACATCAAATCCTCTATGAAATTTCCTTTTGTTCAACAACTTCGAATATGCAATCCAACATTTTCCATTAGTAAAAAGGGACGCAAGATACCATACATTTGGGGCGAGCCATTCGAAAATCATTGTAATTCATTAAAAACAATCACATTCAATGCCTTTTGATGCAGATAGTCTCTATTCCTACAATTGAGTTTTGCTAATACATATGAGAAATCTTTTTAGCTTGCCTTCCAAATCCGCGACCACCACTTTCACATTCATGAAAGTAGCTCTCGGTTTTGAGCTCTCCTGCTGTACCAAATGATCCTCCTTATACCTGGTTCATTCATGCTTTGCGTTGCCCTGAATCTACCTATAGCCTCGCACACTCGACTCGCAATAACCACTGACCAAGTCACGTAATTGCAATTAACGTTTTCCGATAATCTATTGCAATCAAGGATAAAAACGCCTTGTATCCCCAGTTGTAGCCCCATTCTCAATTTCAGTGTACCGATGGATATCCTTTTCTCCATTATCTTCGAGCTCTATAGTTGACTGCATAACAATTCCAGCTAAAAATAACCCATTAGGAAGTTTTCGCTCTCTGACTTCTCTCTAACAAGTTTGACTTTTTACTCCTCTCATGACCTTTTCAAATTTCCGATTGTAGTTAATTCTTAGGGTACCTTTTTTGCCCGTGTCTCCCGCTTCTGAACTTCCCCTAATAGGGAAGTTCCTGACTACTGATCCCACCTCCCACGAGTACACTTCAAAGAAGGTTTTCACTCCTTCGTCTCCTTCTACCTCTTCTCATCTTTTAAGCTTCCTCTTCTTTTTGGGAGTTCAGTTCCTTCTCTTGGAAATTAGTTTGTAATATAAGTAGTCAAAGTCAATCTTGAAAATGAAAGGTTGCTTCATTTTTAAGAGTTGTCACTTGTCGTGAATAGATGTGACTATTCTAAAAGGTTACTTCCTTTTCAAGAGTTGTAACTTGTCGTAAATAGATATGACTGTTTTAAAGGGTTGTTTTCTTTCCAAGAGTTGTGACTTATTGTGACCAAACGTGACCATTCTAAAAACTCTATATAAACTAAGTAGAGGTTTGCTGGAAATTAGTTTGTGATATAAGTAGTTAAAGTCAAATTTGACAATGAAAAGTTCCTTCCTTTCCAAGGGTTGTGACTTGTCGTGAATAGGCGTAACTGTTCTGAAGGGTCACTTCTTTTCCAAAAGTTGTGACTTGTCGTAAACAGGTGTGATTGTTCTAAAGGGTTGCTTCCTTTCTAAAAGTTGTGATTTTTCATGAACAAACGTATTTGTTCTAAAAACCCTATATATGCACGAGTTTGAGTCAAGATTAAAAAGTTTTGAACAATTCTACCAACACAATCTCTACATTCATAATTCTTAAAGAACATTCATACTCTTGCAACATGAATGTTCTTGTGTTCTTTGTTTCCTAGAAGTAATTTGCCTTTAACCTGATTTGCAAGTATAGTGGGGCCAAAGAACACTTTAAAGAAAGTGTTCAATATGTCTAGAACACTTTAAACTTTGTGTTTTGATCTCAAGTTCTCTTAATTTTTTGCAACACCATTTAATTTATTGCTTATCCTTTGTTTTGTGGACTTCCAACCCCCATTCTATTACAATTTTAAAGTGTTATTTGCTGTTGTCATGGAGTCCACTCAAGAATCCGCTCTTAAAGTGATGAACTAAGACTTTGTCAAGTTAGATCGCCTTGGTGGAACTAGCAACAACTTCAATCATTGGAAGGACAAGATGATGCTCTTCCTCACCGCTTTGAAAATTGCATGTGTACTTGATCCTACTCATCCTGCAATTCCTCTTCTAAAGGAGGGTGAAGTTGAAACAAAGAAGGAAGAACAAGATAAGCACCAAGAAAATAAATTGCTTTGTAGGGGTCACATTCTCAAAAGCCTCTCAGACAGCCTTTATAATCTCTTTACAACCGTGAAGAGTCCAAAGGAGATTTAGGCATCACTTGAACGTAAATATGCATCTCAAAAGAAAGGCACAGATAAGTTTCTTATTAAAAGATATTTTGAGTTTAAATTTATTGAGGCTCCTCTCTTATAAATCAAATCCATAATTTACAAGTGATTGTTTCAAAACTTAAAGACTTGGGTGTTGAAATTTCAAAATCATTACAAGTAGGGGCAAATATTGCTAAGTTGCCTTCTTCTTTGAATGATTATCAAAAGAAGTTGTACATTTTTGAAATTTTAACCATCGTGAGTGTTTTAAAGCATCTTCGAATTGAAGAAGAAGCAATAATTCTTCAAAGATAATTCTTAAAAGAAAAGAAGTAGAAGGAGATCCAAAGGTGAATTTTACGGATGAGAAGAAATACAACAATTCTAAAAGGAAGAAACATATGCTAATGATAAAGACAAGAAAAAGAATCAAGTTTGCTACAATTTTCTAAAGAAAGGGCACTACAAGGCCGAATGCAGATCCAACATGAAGCAAAAAGGAAACAATGTTCCTAGTGCTAACCTTGTTGATGAATGTGCAGAAATTGTGGCAACCTTGACTCTTAGTACTGTGACGGAACTTCATATGACAATATTAATTCCTTCTAAGGATCAGTGGTATAATTTCGATACAGCAATTCATGTGTACAATAACAAAGACCAATTCGATAACTATGAAGTTCTTGAAGGACATAAAGTGGTCATGGCCAATGGTGTGAAAGCCAAGGTGCATGGAAAGGGAGATGCGCATTTGCTATTTACTTCTGGAAAAAAGTTGGTGTTCACTAGTTATCGTTATATTCCAGATGTGACCAAGAACCTCGTTTTTGTGGATATCCTAAACAAGAAGGGATTGAAGGCTATACTTGAGTTAAAAAATGTGATCTTGTCTAAGAATGTTGTTTTCTTTTTTAAGAAAAGGATATTCTTATAATGGCATGTTTAAGCTTAGTCTTAATAAAGTGAATGATGTTTCTTTTTATTTGGTTGATGCTTCTTATTCTTTATGGTACGGTAGTAGATTAGGACATATTAGTCATAAAGTGATTCATTATATATCTAAAAATGAACTAATATCTTATAAGGGCCAAGTGAATAAGAAATGTGAAATATGCATACAAGCAAAGATAACCAAATTTCCTTTTTCTAAAAATGAAAGACATACAAAACTGCTTTAGTTAGTGCATTCAGATATATGTGAATTTAATGATTTTTTAACAAGAGGTGGTAACAAATATTTCATTACTTTCATTGATGATTGCTCTAGATTTGTGCATGTTTATTTGATGAAAACCAAGGATGAAGCATTTAATATGTTTAAGAAATATAAGTCTCTTGTTGAAAATCAACTAAGTAAAATTTTTTTTTAAGAAGTGATAAAGGAGGAGAATACTTCTCTAATGAGTTCTCAAAATTTTGTGAACAAAATGGTATTATACACCAAACTAGTGCACCATATACTTCCCATCAAACTGGTTTGGCTAAAAGGAAAAATAGAACTCTACAAGATATAGTTAATTCTATGTTCTTGAGTTCAAGTTTGCCAAAAAAAATTGTGGGGTGAGGCTTTGTTGGCTGCTTGTCATTTACATAATCTAATTTCATCCTTAAAGACTAAAGTGTCTCCATTTGAAGTATGGAAAGGAAGGAAGCCAAACTTGTCATATTTGAAAGTTTGGGCTGTGTAGCTTACTTACTATAGAGTCTTTGACAACAAAAGAATAAAGTTGAGACCGAAAGCACCTAAAAGTGTGTTAGTGGGTTATGTAAAAAATTCTAAAGCTTATAGACTACTAGAAGTTAACTCTAATGTGCTTGTAAAATCAAGGGATGTTGAGTTCTTTGAGGATTTGTTTCTTAAAGACTCAGTGGTAAATAAAGATCCATCAAATGAACCTACCCCTTCTCCAAGTGTTGAACTCTCAAATGCATTAAAAAGACCAAGTGTAGACCCTCCAAGTGAACCTAGGAGGAGTCAACGTCAAAGGAAGGAAAAATATCTGTCTTCAGATTTTATTTCTTCACAAGCTATTGTTTTCTTAATTGAAGGCAATATAGATACTCTACTAAATAAAACTCCAGTTTTATTAGGTGTAGAGGAAGATCTTAAAACTTTTAGTGAAGCAATGGAATCAAGGGATATGACATTTTGGAGAGAAGTGGTAAATGATGAAATGTTTAATATTGTCTAACAATACTTGAGTTCTAATTGATTTACCTCACGAGTCTAAACCAATTGGTTGTAAGTGGGTATTTCGAAGGAAATATGCCACAGATGGTACTATTCTAACTTATAAAGTAAAGCTAGTAGCTAAAGATTTTAGGTAAAGAAAAGGAATCAATTACTTTGACACATATGTATCGGTTACTAGAATTACATCAATAAGAGTACTTTTGGCTTTAACTTCAATCTACAGCCTTCATGTACACCAAATGGATGTAAAGACAACATTCTTAAATGATGATCTAGATAAAGAATTGTATATGGAACAACCGGAAGGCTTTGTGCTATTAGGAAATGAAAAGAAAGTATATAAGCTAGTTAAGTCATTATATGGCTTAAAATAGGCACCTAAACAATGGCATGAGAAATAATCTGTTTTACTCTCATATGGATTTAGATATAATAATACTGATAAGTTCATTTATTCTAAATTCAAGGATAAGTATGGAGTGATCATTTGTCTCTATGTAGATGACATGCTCATTGTTAGTCCTACATATAAAAGAGTGGTTGAAACTAAGAAGTATCTTTCTTCTAAATTCAAGATGAAGGATCTTGGTGAAGTAGATACTATCTTAGGCAGTAAAGTTAAGAAACATAGTGGGGATTTTGCACTCTCTCAATCATATTATGTTAAGGAACTCCTGATGAAATATCAACATTTGAATGTGAAAGAAGTAAGTACTCCTTTTGATCCTAACTTTAAGTTGCATGAGAGTGAAGGTAGTCCAATTGCATAACTTGAATATGCTAGTATAATTGGAAGTTTAATGCATGCAATGAGTTGCACTAGACCAGATATCTTATATTCAGTGTGTAGACTAGCTAAATACACTAAAAGTCTTTGCCAAGAACATTGGTAAGCTATTAAAAGAGTACTGGGATATCTTAAGAAGATAAAAGATTTTGGAATCTTTTATAATAACTTTCCAAATGTTTTTCAAGGATTTTTAGATGCTAGTTAGATTACGAGCATTAGTGACCAAAAACCCACAAGTCGTTGGGTATTTTTACTTTGTGGTGGAGCTGTTTCTTGGGCTTCGAAGAAACAAATGATGATTACTCACTCTACTATGGAAGCTAAATTTATAGCTTTATGTTCTACTTGTAAGGAGGTTGAGTGGCTAAGGGATTTGTTGTTGCATATATATTTTTGGCCTCGCCCCATACCTACGGCAACCTTACATTATGATAGTGAGTCTAATATATCTAGAGCATTGAACAAAGTGTACAATGGTAAATCTAAACATATAAGCTTAAGACATGCATTTATTAGATAAATGTTAAATAGAGACGTCGTCTTGATTGTTTATTTAAAGAAATATAACAATTTGGCTGATCTGTTTACTAAACCTCTTGTAAGAGATTTAGTTAGTTCGATGACATTTGGAATAAGATTAACACCTTTTCATAAAAAATCACTAGCAATGGTAACCCAACCTTCTTCTAGTACTACTCCTAGATTGTAAGGTTTAAGGGGTAATAACAAGTTGTTTAGTGATTGTGAGCACTAAGATTGTGTAAACCATTACAAGAAATTAGGCCTGCAATTTGTTACTCTTAAGTGAGAAGGTTGAGAGAAATCTCTTAGTGAAGTTATTCTTAAGTGCTTGTTTATGGTTATGTAAACATAGCTAGAATACTTTTCACCTATATGATCATTAGAATTGGTGTCTCTTCTAGCAAAAGTTTAAGGTAATATCTTATATATGATCTTGAACTAAGATGAGCTTATGGTCGGTAATAGTGCTAAAATTGTAATGTGAATTAATTGAAGGCTAAGAAGATTCATATGTGCGATATTTCTGAACCTTTGTGAATGATGGTTTAAGCAATGAGCCACCAATCATTTCCTTTGGATTTTATGATATGTTTGTATTATAGGACGGTTTAAGATGAAAGCTACCTTCCTTATGTATGATTTCTTCCTTATGTTGTGTTTTTTTTCTTATGTTACAAACTAAGTAGGGGATTGTTGGAAATTAGTTTGTGATATGAGTAGTTAAAATCAAACTTAGAAATGAAAAGTTGCTTTCTTTGCAAGAGTTATGGCTTGTCATGAACAGATGTAATTATTTTGAAGGGTTGCTTCCTTTCCAAGAGTTGTGACTTCTCATGAACAAACATGACTGTTCTGAAGGGTTGCTTACTCTCCAAGAGTTGTGACTTCCCGTGAACAGACATGTCTGTTTTAAAAGGTTGCTTCCTTTCCAAAAGTTTTAACTTGTCATGAACAGACGTGACTGTTCTAAAAACTCTATATATACATGATTTTTAGTCAAGATCAAAAAGTTTTGAATAATTCTACCAACATAATCTCTACATTCATAATTCTTGAAGAACATTCAACTTGAATGTTCTTGTGTTCTTTATATCCTAGGAGTAATTTAACTTTAACCCAATTTGCAAGTATAATGGGGGAAAATAACACTTTAAAGAAAGTGTCCAAGATGCCTAGCACTTTTTAAACTTTGTGTTTTGATCTCAAGTTCTCTCAATTTTCTGCAGCATCATTTAATTTATTATTCATCCTTTGTTTTGTGGACTTCCAACTCCCATTCTATTATCTGTCCTCTTTGACTGTCACTAAGGAATTTCCTTTGTTATATTATCTAGTCTAAGGAATGATGTGGTTACTCCTTCATCCAAGCCATCGAGCAAGGTGGTTGATACAAACAACATGGATCAACTCACCTTCTATCCTTCTTCCAAAGTTCATGGTGTTATTTTATGCCCAACAACCAATCATTTTGGTTGTAGTTTAGTGACAAATTATTTAAAGACACATGTTTAGACGTATATGATAAAGTCCATAGGATAATTATACATTACAAATGAAATTTTAATGAGAATATAATTATGAGATTCATATTACATTTATGTATTATTCCTAAATGTTCCTAGTCATTGTTCTATTAAGATTGGACATTAATAGAACGTAAAAAGTCTAGCATATGTTTTTATTTTCCTTATGAAGAAAGTAGTTGATCTTGTAGGTGCTTGCTAGAGAACAAGTTCATTGAATAGACTTGATATGAGAAATCCATTTGGAAAATTACTTGTATGTTTATGGAATTCTCATTGTGATGATTGTATAAGTGATCATTTGATTTGAGGTCATCAAAGATATCTTCTATTGGGATTACTATGTTTTAATATTACTTATGATCTATTTAATCATAGGTCGTTTAATCGATAGTCATTGGATGTAGTATGAGCCATATGGAGATAGTTGAGTGATCAAAATAGGATTCATCACCCTAAAGTAATTAGGGAGAATGTTTTGTTTTTCTCGACTAGTATTAATTCAAGAAATCCTTAACCAAGGTGAATTGACGTTTTGTAAATAGTTTACAAATGTCATTAATTGAATCGATAGCTAATAGTGGAGAACTACTATGATTAGATTCAAAATAGAGTAGACAATAATTTCATGCTCTATGTCTAATCAGAACATTGTATAATGAAAGGATTGAATTATAAAAAAAATTATGCACGGAAAGGTTAGTCAAAATCACTTTAACATTCCTAAATATTTGGGTGGTCATGATGCATTGCTAGATGCCAATCTTAATATATGATTATAAATTGTTTAATTGGATAATTAAAGATAAATTAAAAGGAGTTTTAATTTATCTAATTTTAATTAT
>JANIJH010000224.1:44365935-44384308 GCA_024520975.1 Erythroxylum areolatum
GAATTTCCAATTGGGAAAAATTAAGTTGCTTTGTATGAGTTTTTAATGAATGAAAGAAAGAAAAAGAAAAAAATTTACACCGGTTTCGGATTGATTTAGTTTTAAGGTGTCCAACGCTAATGTTTCTTAAGAGACACGTGTTCGGATGTCGGATCCGTTTTTTTTTTGTAATCGTTCTTTCGATTCGTTTCGATTCGTGATTTCACTTTCGTTTCCGATATGTTTTTGCCTTATGTTTCTGCTTCGGATTCTTTCGTTTTGGTTTCGCTCTATTCTCCGATTCGTTTTTCGCATCCATTTTGTCCGCCTTTCGCATATGCTTTTGTTTCCGTCGCTTTTTTTTTCGTTGCCGTTTTTCATTTCGTTTCGATTTGCGTTCTATTCTTCTGCCTTTTGATTCGTATGTGTTTCGTATTTTGTTTTTGTCCGCCTTTTGCATTTGATTTCGTCCATTCGATTCGTATTTGGTTTTTCGCCTTTTAATCCGATTTGTGTTTCGCTTATGCTTTTGATTGAGTTCGTTTTTGCCCTTTGGTTTCGCTTTCTGTTTCCGTTCCGTTTTCCGTTTTCCGGTTGGGGTCCGGTTCCGAGATCGGGTCCCAACAAGACACAAGTTGGTACAAGAGCATAGGCTAGACCATATTAAATTTAGAATTTTTATTTTCTTTGTTTTTTCTTCAAATAGTATCTAATTCTTGATAAATCTCATCCTAAGATCAAATTTTCTTAACTAATTGAAAATATATCAACAACTAAGTGAAACAATGTAATTTAGTATGAAATGAAGAAAATACTAAAGAAAATATATGCATATCTCATGTACATCAACAAATTCTTGTAAAATAATGTTGGATTATGTTGAGAGAAAAACCAAACAAAAATTAATGGTTGAAAGTTTAGGTAATCCCCTTCTCTTACCTCACATTGGCATCTTGTCCTTACTTACCTAGAAGTTTATAGTAGAAAATACTGTGGAACCACTCTTAAACAAGAGGACAACTTATTATAGATTTGCAGCAGATAGAAATTCAGTGTGCAAATGGGTTTCCTAGAAAAAACTCAGGGTACTGGCCTTACATTTGATTATTTATAGTTGGATTTCTGTGGTGATATGTCATTCTCTCATGGTGGGTTATTACGCTCTATTTAAATTTCTAAACCAAAAATCAATTAAAGTTTCGTATTTTCAGGAAGGTTGTTTTATTTTTAGTTCTTGAAGTAGACATTCCTCTGTTAGTCATCAATATTGATTACTGAATCTATGATTTTGAACTCTTCTAGCAAGGAGGCTATTAGCTGTATTCATTCAACTTTTAACTGGTCTTTTAGTCGCCTTCTTCTACCTTACTATTGCTTATTTCCTACTATGTTGATCAATTTATGCTCTTTTCCTACTATATGTTAGTCTTGGGGAAAATTATCAAGGTGATCAATAAAGTAGTGGAAAGAAACAACAGAGGCTTCACACGATTTTAGTGACAAGATCTAGCCGAGCTCTAAGATGGGAACAAGGGTCTCGCTCTAAAATAAAAATTGACATGTGTTGTTTTTTAGACTGAACCTAAACGAAAATTTATGATTTCATCTACTTGAAATTTAACGATAATAATTTTCAATATAAACAAATCTAAGATTAAAATTTTATATATTTTAAAAGGAGTAAATAAGTTGAATGTAAGAAAAAGAATGTGACCTAATATCTTAAAATATACATATATTTTTATTTGTCTTAGTTTAACCTAGTCCATAGTTACCTTCCAAACAATGAGGTGAAAATTTGGAAGACAAATAGACAACGCTTGATATAATTTGTCGCAATTCTGATTGTGGGAACCTGGACAAGTCGCTTAAAAATAGATTAACTTATACTTGCTTTTAAGAGGATGATCCAACCAAGTAGAACTTACTCTCATGTATTTATTAATTGAAACGTCTTAAGTTGAAGTCGCAATTTTGGTCGTGGAAACCTCGACAAGTTACCCCACTAGTCGCCCACTTTTATTCTCATATCATTACTGATTGAAAGGTCTTCAGTTCAATACACTGTTGACAACTTGCTTCCCACCTTTTGTAATTTGGGTTCGGAAGTTAAGACAAGTTAAATCCATAAATGTCAAATCAATTAATCTAAATCATTAACTTAATGAAAAATCTATTCAAAATATTTAATTTAAAGTCGAACTGGAATTCCAACAATGTTTAAAGAATTTGGATACACTTCACCCAATCTTGAAACGGAGAGAGTCTACATCCATAAGCTTTTTATGTTTCTACCACGAAACAGGACACTAGTTTTTAGATCATAGTAGCCGTATACGTAAATTTAGAGTGCTTTTTTTTCCCTGGTGTATAGAGGCATAAACCACCGGATGCAATGTCCCATAGCTCGGAGATACTGAGAGGAACTATTAATATTAAACAAACAAGAGTAGCGTCAAAAACTTTTTTCTTCCATGAACCATGACGGCTCAAGATCACTACATGCATATTATTTAGCTTACAGCAATAAGGTAGCCTTATAGGTCAGTTCTTGTACAAGACGCCTGAGTCCTGCATTCTCGACAGTGCCTTCTCAAACTGACTCCACTTCTGCTCCAGAGTCCCAATGTACCCAATAGACATTCTCACCAAACCTGGAGAAATTCCAGCGAGTTCTTTTTCCTCAGCATTCATTTCACTACTGGTGCTACTACCAGAGCAAGACATGAGTGTCTCGTAATATCCCAGGCTGACAGCCATGAAACCAAACTGACTGAAGTTTTGCAAGTGGTGCATCAAGCGGTTGGCCCTTTCCTCCGTTTCCATGTCAAGACAGACAAGCCCACCAAACCCGTAATCCTTGTTGACCATGGACTTGAAGAGCTGGTGCTGGGGGTGTTCTTCAAGACCTGGGTACATGACTTTGAGGCCTAGTTTCTTCATTCTTGTAGCAAAAACCAATGCTCTGTGGCAATGTTCCTTCATTCTTAGGGCCAGATGTGGTATTCTCTCTGATAATTCAAAGGCAACTTTGGCGTTCATCGTTGGACCCAGAAGCATTAGTGCGCCTTGGTGAAGGTCCATCATTGAGTTCACCACACTGGCTGGACCACAAACAGCTCCTGAGAATCGCAAATTATACATCAGCCATGATTCTGTTTCGTAAACCGTTTGGCTTTTGAGGAATACGCAAGATTCTCCCAACACATCCTACAAACTAAAAAATATTTGAATGTACTAACACAGGTTAACTTTTGAGAAACCTTCCACCCAACTAATCAATTTCGTAAACGTGTAGAAAGCGGGAAGGGCAACCAATAATACATTTTCTACTTTCACAAACAAATAAGCTTTACATTAACGAGTCTACTTTAACTTAAAAGGCCATGAGCGACATGTGGCGTCAGTGGTATAAGATAAGTAGTTAAATCATGAATAAGACCCTCTTGCCTCCTAATTTTGCCGTCTACATTTCATTACTAGGAATTAGCAATCGAAAGGTAAGAGGGACAAGAGAAGTAAACCCCAAAACAGAACAGATAATAATAATGATAATGAATTATATTTCTGCAGCTGAATTGGAATTTGATTAGATATCTGATTTCCTAAGTGTACAAAAAGCTTATGCACAAACAGACAACAGTCACAAGGAAGTTCCCAAGACACAAGTGAAAGATCAAAAATAAAAACAATCTTATCACCATCAATGCCTAAACGAGGACAATTCACATTTCAGCCACAGTTTAGATTCGATCCCAGTCCCTTCCCATGATTTTAATACCCTCCAAGACCAAATAATAATTTATTAGAAAAATAAAGAAGCTTATCACATACCAGCAGACAATTCCCAATCACTCACCAGTGGATAAACAGATCACGACGTCGACATGAACCCAAAATTTGTCACGTGAACACCATCGCTTTAATATACAAATCTATCATATATACTAAATTAGAGGAAATATACTTTTAGCAAAGTTGTTTGTCTTGTTTGTTTTATTTTTATCACTTTAGCACGGAAAAGATACCTGCAATGATATCAGCTCCACCACTGATGAATTTGGATATACTATGAACAACAACATCAGCTCCAAGCCTCGCCGGCGAGATGACCATTGGAGCAAAAGTATTATCAACAACCACCATGACCCCTTTGTCATGAGCAATTCTGCTGAGCTCAGGGATGTTGGCGACGGTAAGAGTTGGATTTGACAAAGACTCGAAGTACATGACCTTAGTCTTCCCTTCCACTAAAGCGTTTTTAACCATCTCCAGATCACCAATGTCCACAAATGTTGTCGTTATGTTGCATGCCCTGGGCAGGAAATGTGTTAACAGTGCGTGAGTTCCACCGTACAAAGTCCTCGACGCTACCACGTGTCCTCCACTGCTGCATAGTTGCAGTAATACCGACGATATCGCAGACATACCTGTCAAAGTAACTTGTAACATAACTAAGCTTTTATACAAAATATACAACCATCATCAACTTTTATCTGGTGGTTAAGTTATAATCTACCACTGGCAGTGCAGTATGCAGCCTCAGTGCCTTCCAGGGCGGCCATTTGACGGCCGAGATTGAGAACGGTGGGGTTAAAGTGACGGCTATAGATGAAAAAGTCACGGTCAGGGCCGAGTTCGCCGGAGAACATACGGCGCATGGTGTCAGGTTCCATGACGGTGAAGGTGGCGGAGGCTTCTATGGACATGTTAACACCGCCATGTTCACCAAACTCGTGACGTGTAGCAGCAAACAAAGCCGCTGGATCCTCCCAGACCATAGCGGGAGACATCTTTGATTTCTTGAGAACAACAAAATCATCGCCGCCGTCAAGGTCGTCCCGTCCGGCCCGGTTCTTACCTGAAGAAACAAATCCATGTGGGGTTTGGATTTCAGCCATGAAATTGATAGAGGTTTGGTTTAACTCTAAACCGAAAACTAGGCAACAAAAGCCTACGGGGAAAAAGTTATATAGAGAAGAAAAGATGAGAGAAGATATTGACCTATACGGTGATATGTATATATAGAAAACGCTTGTCGAAAAGGAAGGATATCCCGGGAGAAATAATAAACCCCATTAGATTGAAGCAAATAAAAGATTATTGGGTTGATTAGGCCATATTTAGTAAAGGGAGAACTTCACCGAAATTGTGAATTTCTTTAACTGGGATGTAAGGTACACTGAATCCGGACACTATTCTAATACGGTAACGCAGATCTGCTTTGATTTTTCTTATTTTTTATCAAGAGATCTGCTTTGATTTGGCTTCTCTTTTCTGTCGAAAATGTTTCATTACGGCACTGTTACTGTTATTGATTTGAAAAGCCTTTGCCAAACTAAAACTTCATTGCCTTCTCACAATGCTTTTTTGCGGTTACAAGCAACAGCTATTTAAAACAAAGTAGCATGCTTCATTGTTCTCCCATGGATTTAGCATTCTTAACTTATCATTCTCTACTTCACTTATAAAATTCTTTCAAATTAGACATTTAGGTAATTATGACAATTTTCGAACAAGGTCCATGGCAGTTACTCAAAAAATCAAAATTTATGATGAAGCATAACTTGTAATTTATTTTTACTATATTTATATTTTTAATTGTGTACGGAATGAAATATGTGTGTAAAGATTGGAATAGTATGGGGCACTGTTGACTAAGACCTCCCAATGCGAGGGAGCTCCGCAGCCGTGCACGTGGGCGGGCGGTCAGTTGGGTCCCCGGAGACAAAGGACAAAACATGACACGTAATCTTCAGTGTTTTATTTGATTTGCATTATTAGTACGGATAAACCATTGAGGTTGGCACAGAGATGGCCCCCGCAAAAAGATAAGGCAGAGCCCCCGCTTTGGAAATAAAATATAATCTAGTGATACTCCAGTCCACATCACACTCACAAACTTGTTCAAAACTTTTTATTACACAAATAAATTAATGGAGGACAAGACAATAATATTATTATGCCAATTTTGATGTATATACATGTGAAATCAGTGGACATGTTCTTTTAAAAATACGTTAAGAGATTTTCGTTTGTCTGAAGTTGCGGCCTGTTTTGTTTATTGTTATCCTTTTATATTATACCCAATTTTTTTAGGAAATGGTGGGTACTATTGACAAAGCCACATGTTTCGCTTGGCAATGGAATCTCTCTGATATCTAGTGGTAGGCCCTTGAAAACACACCCATTTTCGGTCTTCCCCCTGGATAGAATTTAGACATGCAAACGTGGCCACTGACTCCAACCACAAGATGAGTAGGACCCGCTTTCCCGCAATGTGCATATGTGTTCAGATCAGAGCCCCAACCACGTTTTACACGGAGAAACTTTTATCATGCGGACGTAACGATCTTTTATCGTACGGACCAAATGTTTGAAGAGAAAAGTCACATCAACATTAACATTTAATACAAATTTTGCTATTACATGAGTACTAATAATATACAATTTTATTCATAATTAATAAAGGAGTTATTTTCATGTGACTTACTTAAAAAGACAGAAAATGTAAGAGAGAGGGAGAGAAGAAAAAAGAAAAAGAAGAATTGGAGTGAAAAACAAGAACCATATAATCCTTAATGAGTTATGGGCTTATTGAGGTTGCCGTTTTCAAATCCCAATAAATCATTACGGAGGCATCATCTTGGGGCTTAAATTTGTGTCTTTTACATACGCTAGCTTATAGCGTAATTAAGTTTAGACAGATCTAAAATTTAATTTTTTAAAGTAAAATGATATTATTTTATTTAAAAAATTAAACCTTAAATAAGTCGGAATTAGTCGACACAAGATTTAATAAAAAATATTTTATAATTTTAATTTTAAAAAATTAAACGACTTATGGCCCGGTCCATTGCCTTGCATCTTCGTATGCGTCAAGTTTTTCCTCTTTCCTTTTCGTTTGATAAGACCCTCTGAGGTCAATATAGCATGACGCTGCTAACCCTATTATGCGTTAGATGAGTCGCCGACACTAGATTCTAGTTCTCTGTTTTCCTGTGCTCTTAGCTTCTTGAAAGCTCCTTTGTTTACTTGTAAATAAAATCGATCTCGTTTAGAATTTGTTCGAATTTTTTTATCCCTCTCTAGTTATTATTATTTGCTCGAACCTTTCCAACACTATCTTCGATTGAAGAAAAACGAATCCAAAGCTTTGAGTGTGGAGATTATTGAGCAAGATTTATATTTAATAATAAAACTCTTAATATCCATAAATATATAGATCGTATCTTACAACATTGTAAGAGGTTATTGTTCTTACGTGAATTAAACGATAACTAATAACAATTTAAACTTTATACAAAGTAACATAAAATTGATTTGAATAAAATTAAATAACATAATTTAAAATAAATAATAAAATGAAACAACCAAACCGTTAACAAGTTAATTGCCTATAAAAATTAAGATTAATCAAGATTAAATATTTAGGAGCCATTCTTTCTCTATTTTGTTTCCTTGATCTTGTTGAATTAATTTACGTGTTTGATTCTATATTTCTTAAGGTATTGATTATTCTTTCCCAATATCTAATCAATTAACCCTAATTGAATTTGAGATTTCTAAATTGGTAATATCTCAATTCAAATTAAGTGAGAAAATCCTAGAAACAACCCTAGAAACCTTAATCACTATTTAAGAAAGTGAAATACACCAAAAAATGCAGTAGTCAATGAATCAAGGTGGGTCAAAAGTGGTAAGATCAAGAAGAACATCAGAAAATTCCAGCATTCTAGATCAAGGCGTTAAACAATTTTTTCTCTTTTTCTTTTAGTTTCTTTCGTTATCCATGATACGTAATTGGATTTCTAAGATGTTTATGATGTGTATGGAGCTCTAAACTCATAATAGGATTTATTCTAGAATTATTTTGTGACTTTATTTGTTGTTGAATTCAATATGTGTTTGGATATTTGTAATAATTGTTCATATGTAAACTTGACAACAAATCGAGAGAGTTATTCAAAAGTCATCATTGTTAGATTGTACAATAAGAGTTGACAATTTAACAGACTCACAATCATCAAATTAACGATTAATCAAAGAAAGATCTTGGTTGTGATAGACATAGATGTGGTTATTTAGCATTTAAAAAGCTTACACGAAGAATTATTTGATGAATAAAGGTACATCTATTTGTTAATAATAATGTATTTATTTAATCAATTTTTTATAATTGTGTATGATTTCTATTATGAGTGCTTTTTAAATATAGAGGAAGTGATGGCAAAGAGTTGAATTGATTTGACATCACTTGATCATAACTATATATCCAAAATTTTGTTGATTGCTTACACTACCAACCATATGTGTCAATAATAATATGTTATCTATTAAATATTTGAACAACTTAAACTCATAGACCTACCATAATGTTTAGTTCAAGTTTCCAATCCTTATGCAAATTCCAATATAACATAAGTAAATCTCATATTGCAGCAATCAAATTAGTCAAAATGTTAGTCACTCTCTTTAAATTAACTTAATAATATTATATAAATAGGAAAACCAATATTGCATATAAGTTTTGATATAAATTATGTAACTCTTACTTATTCTTTTAACTTAAGAACTCTCCTAGATAAGAGATAGGAAATATGGACTGAGGAACTATAACATCATATTAGAGACTAAGTGGCACCATCATTTGTCACAAGAAGTGCCTATAGGCATAAACCAATATTATAATAGCCATAAATCAAAAGATTGCAACTTCTAAAAGGTACAATAAGGAGCTAGTTGGCTTTACAAGGCCATTCGCACTAAGTGTCTTATATTGTTTATCTATGGAAATTTTAACTTGAAAATCAAGAGGTCTTTAAAAAAGGGAGAAGCTTTTCATGGTTTCTAATATTTTCCACTTTAACAGTACTTTCTTTTCTTACCTATAAGAACAAAAAAAATCACTTTTAGCATGTTCGTTATGAGGTCTGTAGGATAATAAAGATATATTTGATTTCATTCAAGCAAGAAGAACTTTAGGAAGTGTTATGAATGATGGCAAATTTGACGACAAAGAACCTATGAATGTAGAAGTGTTACATGCTCTATATGAAAATTTTGCATTTTTTACCACAGGAACTACGTCTTCTAGGTTTAGGTTTAATTACTTTTTTCTCTTAAGAATTAATAATTTCTTAAAATTCTTTGTGATTATATTTATATCATCTTCATCATTCTCACTTAAATAAGTCTTATATATAATTTTCCTCCTCCTTAGAGACTTTAAAAATTGCCTTTTCCTGTTGAAGTTAACTCCTTTTTATGTAATTCATTCATCTACATCTCATAGGTTAGCGATTAGATTAACTTTCCAAATGATATAGTCTTTAATTTTTATACTTTTGTTTATTGTATTTCTTATAGGTCGTGTTCTGTGTTGAAGAGCGTCAATAATTGTCCAACCTCATTCTTCTTCTTTATTGTTTGCGATTGTTCGTTTATCAAGGTAAGTCGTTCAACTAAGTAGTGTCTGCAATGTGATCGATTTTGTGTTGTTCTTTGCGATTTTACCTATAACAATGATTGATGAGATTTTAGTCTGGGATATAATAGTGTAAGTATTTATGTTTGGGCATTGTTAAATTGAACATAAAGACTTGAACTTATAGGTGATTAATTCAAACTTAGTATTAACATAAGAAATTCACATAATTGACATGACAATTCTTTGCATAATAAATCTCTATGTTGGTATATATACTGGAAACTTATGATGCAGCTCCCATAAGACTTATCGGTGAAAATTTTCACGAGTTTGGGAGTTATAGCAAGAACTTGATTTCTCGATTCATATGGTGTCACAATGCCACGTACTATAGTGCCTTTTTAAAATCAAACTTTGGAAATTAACTTATAGGTGATTAATGCAAACATAGTTAGCTTGGTTTTGTATGTTGTTTTTTGGAATATTGTTAGAATGACTGATGGCTAGATGTATGAACTACATAAGTATTTATTGCTTGTCGAGTGAGTTTGTATAATTATGGATGATATGAGGCATAATAAACCCTAGGATGGTATATAAGCTAGAAACCTGTGATGTAGCTCCCATGAGGCTTATCAGTGAAAATTCCAGGAGCCTAATAGTCACTTCGAGAATTTGCTTTCCCAATTCATAGATGTAAACAATGTTATATACCATAGTGCTTCATTAGCATATTATTTTATTTAATTGGTACTCACATATGTTCAGTTTGTATAATTGTGAATTCATATGGTGGGGTAGGTTGGTTTCAATTTGGAGGAGAAATGTTTAGAGACCTGTAAAAACTTATGGGATATTTTGCAAAGTAAAGATTAAATGTTCTATAAACTTAGGGGAAATGAAGGATACTAACTACGAAATCAATTTTTTAAATAACAATTTTGCAGAAATGAGTAATGTTGATAGATATTGGATGTATAGATGATTAACACACAATGGTTTCATTAATCCTGAGTTTGTTGAGGGAGTTGAAGCTTTTATTCACTATGCCTTTTCTCACCTTGCATATATGAATGGTCCAAAGATTAGATGTCCATGTAAAATTGCAAACATATTCGTTTTCTTTTGATTGATGAAGTGAATCTCCATTTGTTAAGAAAAGAGTTTGTTCCAAATTATTTTGAGTGGACACGACATAGGAAGTCATTAATTTGTAGAAACTCAAGGGGTAATGAAGTAAACTCGTCAATAAATGTGGATGGTTAAAGGGGGGATTAGATTTGTAACAAATAATGTGGGTGCAACTGAAAATCCTTATACCCAAATGGTTTATGATGTATTCGGTTATATTTTTCAGGAAAATATAGAAAATCTTAAAGAAGAACCAAATGCACATGCAAATTTTTTTTGACTTACTAAAATCAACCGACCAAGAATTATGGCCAAATTATGAGACCATGACTCAATTGTCTTCAATTGTTCGAATATTGAACATAAAGTCTGAAAGGCATATTTCTGATCAAAGTTTGCATCACTCAAAGAAAAAGTAAAAAACAAGGCTAGAGTTGAATGCTAGATATGTAATGCTTATTTATAAAGAAGTAAGTACATTTTGTGCAGATTATTTTGAGCTATGTGTGTACACAAGATAAAGAAAAATTCCAGGAGAAACAGGTGATGTTGATGGTAACTTATCTATTTTCACATATCTAGGATGAACATTTAGATGTTCAATAAGAAGAATGTTAATAGTAGAAGAAATAGAGGTTGCCTATGGTTACATTTTATTGAATTGTCAAGAGGTTCAACCTTTCATGCAGTAAGTTTGAGTTGATTTTGAAAAAAATTATTTGAGTTTCTGAAGTTACTGGTGTTCATAACTAAAATATGTAATAATACTTTTAGATTATACGAGCAATGGTTACGTGACCCAATGCCTGAAACAACATGGGATGATATCAATAAAGAAGTTGAAAGACATTTTCCTTGATGGTTCGAGAAATAGGTAAGTTTCACTTGTACCAAATTAAATGATTGAATTATCACATCGAAGTGATTAGATGACATTATACTATTTAATGTGATAATTTTTTTATGTAGCCTCATAAAATCCAACAGAGAACAAGTTCATACGTAATATTGCGAAGGACCTTTGCGAACTGTTAAATTGTATCTGGTGTATTTTGTTAATGGATACAAATTTGATACAGAATATCATGGTCATAGTATGGCAATAGTAAATAGTGGGGTTTGAATATATGAAGAATTGATGGATTACTATGGTAAATTTATTGAGATACTTGCAATTAAGTACCATGCGTTGCCAATAAAACGGAGTGATGTTTAAGTGTGAATAGTTTGATGCAACTCCTAATGTTGGAACAAAATGCATAGCTGATACAATTTAGTTGAAATCAACCAGTGAAGAAGATTTAGCTAAGTTAAACCTTTCGTGTTAGCAATGCAAGTGATCCATGTGTATTATGTCCCTTTTCCTAGCTTAAGATGAGATAAATCAGATTGTTTGGCCATGTGTAAAGTAAAACCTAAAGATGTTTTTAAATTACATGGAAAAGAAGAAAATAAGAAAATTGAAAGTGAAGCGTTTCAGGAAGATGTTTATGAAAAAAATGCATATGTAACATATGAGGAGAATAAATGTTTGAACGATCCAAATAATGAATATGTTGACATTTCATCAAGAGAGGATGAGGAGGGCAAAAGATCTGCAGAGGAACCTAAGTTTGATTCTAATACTTCAGAAAAAGAAGCTGATGATGATTTTGATTTACAATTAAGTACTAATAACGACTAATTTGTGTTTGTAATAGAATATTATATGAATAAATCTATTATTGCATTAACAATATATTGTTATATACTGAATTTATATTGTTCTATTACTAGAAAATTCAATCAAATGTGAATTTCAGGTTAAAAATATGCCATTAAAGAGAAAATAGAATATGATGTGGCCAAGGTTAAGGTATAATCATTTAGAGAAGCTAGTGCATTTATAGGTGAAGTATTACATTCTATAGATGCTACTATACATCCAAATGATGCATCACCTTTTGTACCTGCTATTATATCATCCAGTAGCTCTGATACGCCATCCACTAGCCTTATACTAATAGAGATATTAGGGATAAATGTTGCAAATGAAAAAGGTGACCCCTAGTTTGATGCTAAGGGAGTTGATGGAAGAACATACATCACAAATGTCAATAATTTATATGTAAAATTCTTAAAATTCTGTAATACATGATAACATCATAGGTTTATATTGAAGTTATAGGTTTTAATTTGAAAATGACCTAAAATAAATTATATATTAGGCTGGTTCTATCTGGAACGTGCTTAAGAAATATCTCATCCAAGTTCGAGGAAAGGATAGATCTTGAGGTTTATATGTGGAAGAATATCTCTCAGCCGAAAAAAGATTTTTATTATTAGGAGTTGAAGTACACAAAATATATTCTTTAATCTTTTTTATTTTATCTAATTTTATACATTAATTATATAAATATTGTCATTTATAAGTACTCATTGTATGTTTTTATAGATCCAAAATTTGATGTTGTAATTTATAATATATGAGAGAGGTGAACTCGTACACGTTATAGAGACTTTCTTGCTTCTATACACACAAATAGTGTATGACCACTATATATATCTAAAGAAATATGGAGTCATTGGCAACAGTATTGGGCATCATTCAAGGCAATATCCATTTCAGAGTACAATTCTGCCAACAAATGTGGAGGACCAGATGAGGAGAGCCTAATTGTACACACCAGAGGCTCTTTGACCACCAAGAGCATGCGCTTCAACTTATAAGGATCAAAACTTTAGACTTATATTCTAATTTTTGTACTTTGATGTATGAAATTTATCTCAATGTAATTTGACGTATGAAATTTAAAATGAAAATATATGTGCATTATGGAGAATAATAATGTTATAAATGTCTGGTGCCATTAACAGTTGTGTTGTTGAGTTAAATTTTTTTGTCTAATTATATATCATAAAAATAGAGGAAATTCTGCTAAATTTTTTGTAAATTGTAGTTGACTTATAATATGATTGAACCCAAGTTTCTTATATAAATTGATGACATTTTCATGATTTTTATTACACTTCTTGGCTCTTATGTTAGATTTTATGCTTAATTTGAATCTTGAGTGTTTCCCTTTACTTTATCTATTTTGAGATTAAAAATTGTCACAAATAATTAGTAATTGCGCTAAATTAATTTTCTAGAACAATTGATGCTGCAAACTACCATTTGTTTATTGTAGGAGACTCAAGGAGTAGAGGCAAGAAGTGAAGGCTAAAAATGATAAGTCAACAAGTCGGGCAACAGGAAAGTTCACCATGACGAAAGTTGATGTTTCGCCGCGGCGAAGTATGAAGAATTCACATAAACTTTTCGGGAAAATTTCGCCGCGACGATGAAGAAACCAAAAACTCCTGGTAAAATCTTTCGAAAAAAGTTCACTGCAGCAGACCTTCAAAAACCTGAACCATTTCTGAAAGTTTTACCCACTGTTCCAATCCGACCTGACAACCTATGTTGAAAAGAAATGTAATTCGGGATAAAAGAGAGCCGACACGGGAGAACAGGGCATCACTGGACCATTCATTTTTCTCTCTATCATTCGGACAACTCTTCTATAGACTCACACCATCATCTTCCCTCATCCATACACTGTTTTCTTCTTTACACCGTCGACTGCTACTATGGATGCCAGTGGGTTCTTGGTTGTGAAGTCTCTTGGAGCTAAGCGTGGCTAAGCACCTCTCCCCCTCTTGAAGATGTAGCAATGAATTGAGTTCTATGGGCTTAAAAGGGGGAGTGACTCAATCCAAGTTTAGCTATGATTTATCAATTCTTAGGTTTAGGATTTGTAATTTATAGTTAAGCATTCTTGATTAGAGTTTAATCAAGTGTTGGACACTCAATATGTTATTGGATTTTTTGATGTAGAACTTTGAGCTTAGATATATGAAGTCTTATATATGTTTATTTGTGATCATATTGAATCTCTTTTATCTTGCATGGTTGTGTTTGATATTGAGTTGATTTGAGATCCCAAGTAACTTGTTGCATTGATTTACCCACTAAACATACTAAGGGCATTTAACAAGGTCTTAAGAAATGAAGTTCATTGATTAAGACCTTGGACTTAAAGAGTTCTTTAAGGTTTACCATTTGAAACTTAGTGATTTCCACTCCCATCAAAAATAGATTTCAAACTATGATAGCCAAAGCTCATTTTGAAAAGGATTCTATCATCATTTGATCATTGTCTTTATTTTTCCAATTTCTATTCCCAAAATCCAAAAACACTTTTTACACATTTTTCTTACAATTCATTTAATTTTGTTAAGAATTTCAAAGATCAAAACTCCCTACTTGAGGTTGCATTCTATATTGCAATCCTTGGAATTAAAATTTTGATTGACCTCCGAAGGTAAGAATAAAAAGGCTCGAATCAAAATGGTGTCGTTGCCGGGGAGCCAAGCAATTGGTTCTCTAGGTTAGCTGTTGTCATTTTTTGCTGCTAAGTCAGGTGAGGAGCCTTGGTTTAGATTGCATTTTAGATAGTTTAGTTTTATACTTGTCAATAGTATAGGATTTCATTTTCTTTCGTTAGCATAAAATTTTGAAAACAAAAACAAATAGGATACTTAACTTTTTGCACTTTTCATACTTAGTATTTTTACACCGGCATAGTTTTGAACATTTCTTTATTGCTTTTTGATACATACACATTTTACTTGCATACTTTACTCTCACACATACTGTCATACACCCACACACTTGCATCCATCACATCTAGCCTTTTTATTTGACTTTGTGTGCTTGCAAGTAATTTTTGTTACTTTTTTTATTTATTTTATTTTCATTTGAATTGTTTCCATGCATGCCCAGGAGAGTTAAACTTCTAACTTTCTACCCTGAAATTGAGAGACGTTTGAGAAAGATTAAAAAGGAGAGGAGAGAAAAAGGGAGAAGTCAGTTAGTTGTTGGAGAAGAGTCTAGTTGGCCAAGTAGTGAGAGTGAGTCGATAGAAAGAGTAATCATGGCTGAGAACCCAGCTTTTCTGCAAAACCCTAACTTTTATGCTAACCAACCTAGGAATGGTGATAATAGAGAACAAGAGCGAGTTGGAGAAAATGATGGGAATCAAAGAAGGAGAACCATTAGGGAAGCAACCACCTCTGATGTTAATTATGATCCATTTATTGCTGCTTGTCCTAATATTGATGTGAATTTTGAAGTCAAAGGATTACTCATTAACTCTCTTCCTAAATTTCATGGCTTGACAGGAGAGGATCCGTACATGCATTTCCAATCTTTGTCCATGATCTATCAGAGTATGAAACTTGTGGGAACTTCACTTGATCAAGTACTGTGGAAGGTTTTTCACCTATCATTGGAGGGAAAGGCACGGAAGTGGTATATGAGCCTCCTAAGGCATGTGGCAAATGCTTGCCATAGTTGGGCCAATCTGCGAAAGGCAATCTTGGAAAAATACTTTTCGACCTGCAGAACTTCATCGATGAGGAAGGAGATCTATTCGACACGTCAGGATTATGACGAGTCACTCTATGACTATTGGAACCACTTCCAAGATCTGTTGTCCAGATGCCCCCATCACCAGATACTTGATGAGCAGCTAGTGTAGTATTTTTATGGTAGGCTAAAAAGTCAAGATAAGGGTATGCTGGATGAGGCATCGGGAGGTTCTTTGATTGACCGTACAGCTAAAGAAGCATGAGATCTAATCAACAAGATGGCCTTAAATCATCACCAGTACAGTGTGAGAGATACTAAAGGTGTACATGAATTGAGAGCTTCGACGGTCCAATTAAAAAGAATGGAGAGATTGGAGTCTAAAGTTGAATCTTTGGAGAGTAGAATAACTTCACAGTTGTCCTTCATCACTGCAGAACTAAAAAACAAGAGTGTGCATCACTCGACATCTTCTATGGACCTTACTGCACCCAGTTGCAATACTTGTGGGTCAGTGATGCACATATCTAGTGTTTTCCCCATTCGGTACGAAGAGGTGTCTGCAGTGTATCAAGGTTGGACCAATCAGAAATGGAACCCCTACTCCAACACTTATAACGAGGGATGGAAGGCAAACCCTAGGTTCAGTTGGAGGAATGAGGAAGGAAGTGTCCCAATTAGATTTCAACAAGGAGGAGGAGCTGGAACTTCCACTAACTAGTTCCCCAACCAATAGCAAGTCTTGATTGTTCCACCAAAGAAAGACACCAACCAACTTCGGCACAATATGATGTCTATGATTAAGGAGGAAAGGACTTTGAATAACAACCAGTTTAATGCAATAACCTCTCTCATTCAACAGGATTCCTCTAAAACCACTGCTTGGTTCAATGCTCTAGAAAAGAGAATGGAACAATGGGAGATGAAAGCCGAGAACATCAATTCTTACGTCACTCAGTTGTCTAATAATATGAGTGAGAATCAGGCACGAAGTAGTGGAGCTATCCCCTCAAACACCGTTATGAACCCCAAAAGTTTGAATGCCATAACTCTCTGTAGTGGGATACAGGTGAGGTTTAGAAATCAAGATGAGGGAGAAGACGAAGAGGAGATTGAGAGTAGAGAATTGTCTTCATCAACTAAGAAAGTTAAGAAGTTCGAAAGTTTAAAAGAAAGAGAACTCTTGACTGGAAAGGAGTTAAAATAATTGAAGAGCAAGAAAGCAAATTTAGAGAACACTCAAGAATCAAGCAAGTAAGGAACCTAGGAAGCAACCGACAAAGAGGTAAGTATAAAAGACCTTTCTTTTTCGAATTCATATTTGCTTAGTAAAAGGATGAATGATTTTAAACACGAGAAAGATGTCATTGACTTATTTGGGAAAGTAAAAGTCAACATTCCTTTGCTTGATCTAGTGAAAAGGGTTCCTGCATACGCTAAATATCTTAAGGACTTGTGCACAAAAAAAAACTTTAGACCTAATGAAAGAGTACAAGTCAGCTCAAATGTATCCGCACTTTTTAAACCCTAAATACTCGATAAGTGTCAAGACCCTGGATCTTTCACTATTCCGTGCACAATAGGAAAAGTTACCATAGGAAGGGCCTTGTTAGATCTAGGGGTAGCAATCAATGTGATGCTTAAGTCTGTCTATACACTGTTAGGAGTTAAGAGTCTTAAGCCTACATTTGTAGTGTCACAATTGGCTGATAGGTCTCTTAGGCATCCAGTGGGCATCATAAAGGACATATTGGTCCAGGTAAAGGGTTTGGTTTTTCTAGCTAATTTCTATGTACTTGACATGTCTTCAAGAGCTGTTCAAGATACTACCTTGATTCTCGATCGACCCTTCTTAAAGACTGCACCCTTCTTAAAGATTGCTAGTACTATGATTAGCATGAAAGAAGGAACAACCACCATGGAGTTAGGAGATCAACAGGTGAGTTTTAACATGTATGAAGCTATGAAACAACCCCATGAGAATTATTCTCTCTTAGGAGTTATCATGCTTGATATTGTTATTCATGATGCATGCTCTGAGTTTGAACTCCAACATGTTTACTCTAACTTCACAATGAACCCATTAAATGCTTTGATTGTCACTGATGGCCCCTTGGAAGAAGGGTTTTCCCTTAATGTTTCAGGTGAATCAAGAAATGTGGACGTTAACTTCAAAGTGGCAAGTAGTCAAGTTGCCTCACCACAGTATAGCTATCTGTTGGAGTTATATAAATATAATACCTTGGAAAGTAAGTGTATTTACATGTACCTTTATCTTCAATTATAGTTTTGTAATGAAAATAATTATTATTAATAAAACAAAAGAGTTTGGTTTTATTTGTGTGAGCATTATATATCTAGTCAAAAAGGTGCCAAGATTCTTTTGTAAGTAATATACATATACATAGAGATGTATGGGAAACATGTATATTATAAGAATC
>JANIJH010000224.1:44536159-44550948 GCA_024520975.1 Erythroxylum areolatum
ACTATTCACAAATACCAGTATGCATAAAAATGCCAAATCAGTCCTAATCACTCTCACCCCCTGACCAAATTACTATTTTACCCTTCCTGTCGGGAGTGGGATGTTACACCTTAGAAAGCATAGATTTAGGGGCATACTTAATGAGTCCGTTAAATTCCCAATCATACTCAGCAACTGACAAATTCCGCTATTTCAGATTCAAAAATTACTTCCACTTATCCTTTCTGTAAGTCTTTTTCACATACTTAGCTTTAAATTCTTGGGCAAAGTAATCCCAAGTCAGGGGCACAGGTAGCTACGGATTCCTCAAAACAAACTTTCACTATTTATAAGCTGTTCCCGGTAGAAGGGAGACAGCATAGTGCTCCATCTGCTCTACTGGGCAACTGATCTCATCCAACACTCTCTTCACTTTCTCAATCCAAAACTCAGCCCTTTCAGATTCCTCCAGAGATGTCCTAGTAAATTCCTTCGCTCCATACTTTCGCAACTGATCAATTGGAGCCTTGGGTGTAGCATACGATACAGTAATGTCATCATATCCTAGGACAACTTAAATAAAGCCTCTCCCTTAGCTGGAGGAGGAGGTGGTATTTCAGCTTCACCGCGATTAAGCCCAGAGGGTCCAAATATTGATGGATGAGTTTGCTTCGGATGATTGCTCTTAGTAACTTCGTTAACAACATCACATGATCTTTCCATCTTAAATTTTAGAATAAAAACATGGAACAACCGCATTAGGCTAGACATAACTTGCACACTAAAATAGAAGCAGTAGTTAAGTGTTGTTTAACCAGAATCACCTATACCAAGCTCTGATACCAAAAAGTGTAACTCCCAAATACCTCCTAGGAGGATAGGTGAGTGTCCAAAATATTTCACGGAAGCATAATATTCAAAATTTTTGATTGGAAGTAATTCAGAACAAACATACATCATATTATACGCTAAACTTAAAACAAACTTGTTTCAAACCGAAAATCATCCTAAAAATAGTTATTACAAAAGCTTACAACAATTCAGAGTCATAGACTTTAGATACAAGTCAAAATAAACTCAAAATACATTTTTGTCAAAGCTAGACTCAGACTCCATTGGCCATTGTGGTTGACTCGTCCCAGTCTTTATAATCCTCGCTCTGAACTTATACGGGGCAAATCCACCATGCTAATCATATGCTTAGTGAGTAATAACTAATCTACATTAAAAGATTAACAATAAATCAGACATAATGCATTTCAGAACATATTTTATAATTAACAGAACTGCATAACATAAGAGGGTATAAACCCTTCAGAATCAAAACATAATTTAGTTTATGTCAGAATCAAATAGATATCAGATGATTGCTAAATCTATTTACAAAAACAATTAAAGGTACTTATACAGAAGAGACCAAAGTCTCAACACCAAAGTATCACAAAAGAGACTAAAGTCTCGATATGGAAGTGTCAATAACAAAAGACACCAAAGTGCCATTAACACAAGACACCGGAGTGTCACAGAAGTAGCTACAGACCCTTCTAGGCATGTCTATTTACCCATAACTAGGACTTAATAGATTCAAAAATAGAAATGTCTAAAATTCAATTCACATATCAATCAATGTTTTCATACTATGTATTCAAGCATATCACATTCTTACAGTTTTGCAAATCATTCAATGTTCCAAATCAATAGCAAACAAAACAATTAAAGCAACACTATCAAAAATTACTTACTAAATTAATTACAAAATTGACCGTCTGAAATACTTACAAAAGCTCCCTTATTGCTTATTGCCTCGAAGTCCAGGCAATATCTGGAAGTAGTCGCTCTATACGTTCCTCTATAACATTTAATACAAACACATATCACTATCGTGCATGATTATGAAGTTGGTTATTCACATTCATGTATACTGAATATGTATGATGCATGTTCATGACAAATTTCAGGTTTCTTATCCTTGAATCTTGTCACATTATCAATTATGTGAAACCATACTCAATTTCTCAATCCAGATTTATCTCATAACCAACTTTCAGGTCAACATTGCTCAATTATTCTCATCAAGAAGGTGAGGTAATTTGATAACACTTCCTTTTGAAAAGTTGTTCTTCCATGTCTTAAGTTTCTAATGAAACCAAGATCATTCCATTTGGTTCAGTATGTTGAAAGTTATACTCAAAAGGTCTCAGACTATACTTAAGCTTCAACATAATTCTTATCTCAAATTCCAATCAAGTTCTGAAATTAATCTCTGCATAAAATTTGTATCCCTATGTCTCTAGGTTAATTCAAATGAAGAATTATCCCATTCGGAGCTCTACAGGTCAACATATAAGCAAAATACCAAAGTATGTTTAGTAAAATATTCTAGTTCATACTATTCCAAAAGATTCCCTCAATTTGATTCAATCAATCTTTTCGAATCCAATTAATAAGGCTATCCATTTTTTTAGATAGGTAGAATTTTTTTTAGGAATCTATTGGTTTAAGTCTCATGTCATTTGGAGGTGGGATGACAAAGTTATGGCTAAAAGAAGCAAACAAATTATGTCCTCAATCATATTGTATCTATCTTGGGACAATTGGCATAACTTTCGATAGAGATATCGGATTGTGGTCTTTTTAGGGCATTTTCGAAGAGGACTTCGAGATCTACAATGTTCATGCAGACCTCAAAGAGAGATTTTTCCATATAGAGGGTCAAAATCTTGAATTTCCAAAAGTTTAGACGGATCAGACGAAGTCATTCAGTCTAAGATGAATCAGAAAAAGGGATTCAATCTAAGATGAGTCAGATAAAGGGAGTTAGTTTAAGATGAATCAGACGAAGGGAGTCAGTCTAAGATGTCTAATAGGGATTCAGTCTAAGATGAATCAGATGAAGGGATTTCTATAGGGTCTTCCTTACATCACCAAAAGTTCTAAATCACTAACTACACTCTCCAAAGCATCTCCAATGGTTCCTACATCCATTGTAATATCATTTTCACTCATAATCTTCCCACATTCACTTCTTCTAATGCAATGTCACTCAATAAACATTCAGTTAGAAATTTGGTTGTATTAAACTCCCAAATCTCAACTTTTTTCAACAGCCACTATCCTAGAAATCGCAATCTTCTTCTCTTCTTCCTCCTTCTTTCCAGACTTTCTCTCTTTTACACTTTCTAATCAATACATTTGATGCATTAATCTTCCTTCCAACTTCCATTTCAGCTCCACAACACATAAAAAATTCAAATTTCTAGATAGCACATAACCATTAAAAGTTCGAATCTCATTCATACAATTTACCAACTTTTCTGCACTTTCTCTCTCTTCCATCTTAATCAAAAAAAATTTACACTTCATTTAAATCATTTCTGCATCCCAATCACATCTAATCTTCATTCCTTATCATAAACTCATTTTAATTCATTTCTATAGACACTCAATGGATTCTCATAAGATAACAACAAAAACAGAGTATGTTTATAAATCAACATTCATGCATTTTCTGTACTCTTTCTAATCACAATTTCAGTGATTTTCCAAACTTAAAAACTACTTCAACTCCATCTTATAACAAACCAATCAGCACATATACAGAAGCAACACATGCAATCTACCTAAAATTCTCATTCATGCTTTAGCTATTAAGCGTCCTCAACATATAAATACCGAACTATTAACTACTTGATGAATAATTCAGTACACAAATCATAACAACCATATGGTACTTACTAGTTTAAACTCCAACTCTTCAAAATCATATGCAACCAATTCAACAAGCTATTTTGTGATGAAGACTTTAGGAGAGAGTTTTCGGTATTGATAAAGAACAAAGTCAAACCGAAGTACCACCTAAAAGCTAGAGAAATTTTTGCCTTTCAAACACATGCTTCTGTGTCTTTTTAATCCATTGACAGATGGCTCCATTGCATGTGAGCCACTTGTCACCCAAATAGGAGTGCTACATGTCAATATGCCATTTGTCTAATTTTCTTAATATCCCAAAATTTTCAGAAAAATTCTAAAATTCTCAGAAATACTGAAATGATAATAATGTTCTCCAGATAATTTTCTGACACCTAGCAACCACAACTCTTATATTAAATTAAATTTTAAAACCAATTATACCTGGAATTTTCAATGCATGCATGTACAATTATTTGTATATGTCAAAAATACATATGCACTTATCAGCGAATACTCAATTATGCAAAGCATACAATGCATTGAAATTTATTAATTTTCTAACGCCTAATATGGGGTGTTACAATAACAATGAGATTTATATTGTATTTATGTATTACTTCCATTTTGTTCGTAGTCATTGCTCTATTAAGATTGGACATTAATATAACATAAAAAGACTAGCATATGTTATGTTTTTTTATTATGAATGAAGTAGTTTATCTCATAGGCTAAATTATGAAGATACTTAAACAAATGTGTGAGTGTTTTTTAGGAATAAGTTCATTAAACTAACCCCATATACGAAACCCATTTAGAACATTACTTGCATGTCTATTAAAATTTCCATTATGATGATTGTATAAGTGATCCTTTAATATGAGATCTCCAAAGGTATCTCATATAGAGATTGTTATATTTTGATGCTACTTATGACCTATTCTACTTAAAGGTAGCTCAGTCGGTAGTTATTGGATATAACATGAACTATATAGAGGTAGTTGAATGATCAATATAGGATTCATCACCCTAAAGTAATTAGGTAGACTGTTTATTCTCGATTGGAATTGATATGAGAAATCCTTAGCCAGGATGGAATGGCAGTTTGTAAATAGTTTACAAATGTCATTAATAAGCTCAATTCCTAATGATGAAGAACTAATACGATTGAACTCAAATATAGTAGACATTAAATCTATGCTCTATGTCTAATTGGAATATTGTATGATGAAAGGATCAAATTATACCAAAAAATAAAGCATAGGAAGGTTAATCAAACTACTTTGACATTCCCAAATGTTTGGGTGCTTGCGATTTATTGCTAGACACCAATATAGATTTATGGATATAAATTGTTTAATTAAAGAATTAAATAATAATTAAAGTAGTTTAATTTATCTAATCTTAAATATTAGTTAGGGTTAAAGATATCAATAGACAATATATTTAGGAACCTAATGGGTCACACAAAAAGAACGATTTGAAGAGAGAAAAGATATTTTATTATGGTTAAATATGTGATATTTAATAAATAAAGATCAATATGAGATATCATATCTTATTTGAAATTATAATTTAATTTAAATTAAACTACTAAAATGTCCAATACCTATTATAAATAGGCTTAAGCTCTAAGAAAGTTAGCATTCCTTGCCTAACCCTCTCTATAATAATTGTAGAGTTCTCTTAACTCATTCTATGGATACCATTTTAAGGCTAGACACTTGTACAACTACAATGGTTGAAATGGACCAATTTTGGAAACGATTCAAAGGATATGACAAAAAAAAACAATCAAACTTTATAATAAGGTACAAATTGCGATTCATGCTTTATTATAACTTACGTGTTAATTATTTTGTAGAATTGAAATGATATTAGGCTTTTGGGAAATAAAATATAAAAAAATTTCATAATTCCTATTCCAATTTCCCAACAATACTTCCATATAGAAATATACTCTCTTAAGTCTGGTTGTGCTCCAATAAATACCCACATTTACTTTTTATTTTAATGTTTGAATTCCTTGGCTAGTTTTTTTCGTGTAAACGATCGAATAAAGGCTTCCTTGAAATGGAAGATGTATAAAGTATAAACAAAATATGATTGATTAGAGGCAAAAACATGTGCAGTCCTATAAAAGATGGATAAAAAATTGTGAACATCATTTCATGTGTAATATTAATTTTGTTTTAATATAGTATAGTGTTGTTATTGATCTATATTAAATATTGTTTTAAATATTTTTAAATTATAAATAATTTTGTAAATTTATAAATTATAATAAAATTCTTGAATATATTATGATGCATAATTTTCTTTTTAATTTTCTAGAAAATTATAGTAATATAAAATTGATAAAATAACATTTTATAAATTAACTCAGATAGATAAATATTATATATATTTAATATATAATAATAACTATAATAATTATAAAATTATTTAATTATTATATATTCATAAAACTATGATTAAAATAGAATACTTAAATGTTACAATTGATTACAATAAAATATTAAATAATAAGAGGACTATAATAACAAGAGTTTGTAACCATGAATATAACAAAATGGAAGTGAAACTTGGAACAAAAATAGTTACATTTATAAGTTTCATATTTGTATTAAATGTTCTAGAATTTATCATATGCATTAAGTGAAACCAAAAGTTAAGAGAAAAATGGCATATTTGCTTAAATCATATTAGGCTCAACTTTCATTTAGATCTCATTGCATACACATCATTGGAAATTGTGAGTCAACCAATTTCTGGCAAGATAACTAGTTATCTGTGGGCACTTTTGGAGGAAATGGATGAAGCTTCAACTCTCATATTAATAATTCCTTAACAAGCTACAATTGTAGAAGCTTTAACAAGAAGAGAACTTATCATATTAACCCTAATTCCTATTCCTTTGAAAGCTGAAATCATACGAGCATCTATCAATTCTGGTAATGATAGAATTATATGGAAACCCACTTCCAATGGTAGTTTCACTAGTCAGTCATGTAGGCAAGTGCTATCTAACAACTTGGCAATTCTCTCTTGGACGAACATTGTTTGATTTTATCGTTAACAACCATGAGCATATGCTACCATATGGCTTGCAACGAGGGATAAGCTACTAACTGTTGACAAGTTAGCGAAATTCCTGCACCTTACAAATTGGTGTACTATTTTTCAAAGAGTTGAAGAGAACTTAAATCATTTATTCTTCCAATGCAACTTTGTCACTGAACCTAGAAAGCATTAATGCACAGGTGTCTGATTTATGATTTCCTAAATGACTTGAGCCAAATCCAAGTCTGATGTTTTAATCTAAAATTCCCAAACAAAACCATTAAATGGTGCGTCTACATCTCTCTATCATTCCTAGTTACCATAGTATAGGATGAAAGTAACAATCATACCTTTCATAAAAAATACCTCTACCAAGAGCAATTCACAATCCAACTAATAGAGCTTATAAAATCTCGTATTATTATCCACATGTATAATTTTTAGGATTTGCAGTTTCTCAACTCTAGTTGGAGGGTGTAAAACACATCCAATTTAATGAAATATTTGTATTTTAGTAATGTTTCAATTGTAATCTTGTAGTAGTTTTGTCCTTGTAACTTGCAAATTGCATTGTATTTATACTCCTTGCTTGCCTTCTATGGCTTAATTTAATTCAACCTTTCTAAAAAAAATCTCAATGTACTAAATGACATGTTAGTACTTTTCCACTCAATATCATCTTCCAGTTTTCTCTCATTTATAAAATTTGGTTCCTTTTAAACTCAATATACTAAGAGATCAATATGAACAAGGTAAATTAGATCAATAAAACGACATGTTCTATTAAAAGTCCTGATATACAAATAAAACTATATTATTAAATTATTATTAAATATTAAAAATTATTTTAAAACTAATAATGACAATAAAATACCTTTTTTAAGCTTCAAATTATATTTGGACAAATACCAAATCATTTAACCTCTTGTGTAGTTTGTCTCTTTGGTTTATTATAATGACATCTTAAAATCACTACACACATCCTTGTATACCTCCAATGTGAGCTAAGGAGGTTTTGCATTAAGTTATTTGAAATAATTGTTATGATGCTTAAAACTATATCTTTTATTATTCAGCTTTCTTTATGAAACTTAGTCTAAAGTAGACATTCGATTAAAAAATGCACCAACGAAAAATAATAAAGAAAAAATTTATATTTCTCACCTCTTATTAGTGACTGTAAGATAAAGTTTGTACAAAGAAGGCCTATTTTTTATATTAGACTTGATTATTTTCTTTGCCCTTTTCTTAGCATCATAAACATAGCCTATTGTTAACTTCTCATCACTATTAACTAGATAAAATACTCTCACCAAAGGCTCCCAAACTCTAATCATAAACTAATGTTAGGACCAAAATTCATGATCTTCAGGCATAATCTTAGAGGCCTCCATTATAGTATTAGACTTATTATATTAAGATATAACTCATTTATTACTTATAAACATCTGTTTTGAATAAAACACTAAAGTGACAAGAAATTAGTTACAAATCTTGTAATGGTAAGGTGACACAAATTTCTAACATTTATGAAATATTTTTCCCAACAAATTTAGAACCTATTTATAACTATAATGAATTTAGTCATTTTTTCTCACTTCATAAGTGATTGAAAAGTATTTACAATCTCCTACATTTTCCAACATCATATTAATACAATGTGTAATGCATTAAATTAAGTAGAAATAATTATTCCTGTATTGTAACCAATTCCCAACTGATATATAAGTAATATCATTGTCAGTTATGTGCTTTGCAATATTTTTAGGCCCAATTTCATTCACAAGTTCATCAAATATTGCCAATAAAATATTAACATTTCTTATGAGACCTGATGTATCAATTGACTTTAAAAACATCATACCCTTAGTCAAAAAAACCAAAAATTCATATCAAGCTCATGTTTCCTATTTGTCTAACCATCACACATAATTAAACATCCATAAGTTTCCTAAGTCCTTCTTCTTTTACTCAAATGACTTTTTATGTCACTAATAAAGTTGATCAAAAGATTACCTCTATACTCATCAATTGGGGGAGCTTTATATCATGAACATAAAAGATAATAACATCCGTTATAGGTTAGTACAGTAAGATTGGACAACATTGAATTATACAATTGTATCATACTACCATTTATTCATTTTTTTTCATATTATAAGCTTCTTTTCCATATTGTGAGGCACTTCGAATAGAAGGTTAAGCTCTAGGACTTGTTCATAAAGTAAAAGAGTTAGGCACTTTTGTTTTTCTTTTCCTGATATTAGTTGCACCAATCTTTTGTTCATGGTAGGAATAATAGTTTCAATATTGTTAATATTGTCCTTATTAATGCCAGATGAAGTTTCACTTCCAATTTCATAATTAAGTCTTTTCCTTCTTTCTTTCTCATTCTTAAACTCTTCAATCTAAACTTTCATTTTCCATTTTACATCATGGCTAACTTTCTTACAAGGTTCCATATCACCTTTAATCATAACTAAATGTTTCTTCAACCTAGTGATTCCCCCATCTTTCAATTATTTGTCAAATACAAACATATGGTATGCTTATTCATATCGTAAACCAAACTTGCATGGGTCGAAGTTGGATTATTAAATCTTCTTGAAGGGGTTGAATTGTTAGAAGCACTTGAACTTCCCTTTATTTATCTGTAAAAATAAATGCAAATGATGTAAGAAATAAAACAATAACTTTATATCAAAATAAAGTTTCTATAGATGAAAGTAAATTTAGTTAAAGCATATTGGTCATAGTAACTATCACAATATGAATGAAATCTTAATGAATTCTATTCACATTGATATGTATGAAAATATATACATTTTCTTAATATTTTGCTTTATTTTATGCTTAAATTACCTTGCTTTATTCATTTTATGTTATGATTTTAATTTAATTATAGAGATGTTGCTTTAGGATGAATTTTATTAAGAATTGGAGAAAACATAATTCTTGGTTGAACATGGTATAACATATGACTTTGTGTCAAACTATGTTCCTCATAGACCATATGTAGATGAAGATACAATCTAGAACATGACCTAGAGGGAAATCATGTAAAAATGAGAAAATTTTGAAAAGTAACATAACCTGAGACATATTGGTGTCTCACCCTATGTCCATACCCAAAAATGTTATAAGCAGATCCAAGATCTAAGAGAAGGGTGTTCTAAAGCTTGTGTCTCTCCTTATAAAAAAAGAGAGACATATATCCAGGACATGATTGTGTCTGATACCTTGTTTTAGGTGGAAAAACCATTTTAAAGCATTAAAACCTTAATTTGAGGATTCTTTTATTTTCTTTTCAAAATCCTTTCATCAGAATCTTAGGATTAGTTATCGAAAGGATTTAAAACACTTAAAAGGCCAATTTTAAAGTTGTTTTAAATAGAGAAAAAAGATTTGAGATCATATAAATTAATTAAGTTGTCTAAATAGAATTCTTGATGTCTTCTATTTCACTAGTTGTTTCATTAGTACAAACATGATTTATGATTAAGTGATTTATATATTTAGATAGGGAAAATTCTAGCTATTATTTTTATATGGATTAACTCAATTTGATTTACAAAGTGGGATTTATATTTGTGAAATATCTTTGAATGCTCTTAATAAGGATCTAATTATGTCAACAATTATAACTAATCTTAATTCACTTTGGAATATTTAGGAGAACATACTTTAAGTGGACCAAAGCTTAGATATTAGGAGTTGAATAAGGTACTAGAGATAAACCTATATAATTTCTCTAATGTTACGGTGAAACCTTTTGTGTAAGTTCACAGAACATAATGTATTTTTGGAGTTGTTAACTTGGTAGGGATTCATTAATCAACTAAGAAATAGTTAGTTATAGATCGAGAGAGTGTAGTTTCATATTTTAGGAAGTTCTATCGATCTAGATGATAACTATCTTCTATGTTTAGTAAATCTTGACTGTAAAGATGATACTAGGGAATTGCTTATTTAAGCATTAATTATATTTGAATTCTCTATTTAACTAATTGTTTTGATTTAATTTCCTTGACTATGAATTTGTTTGGTTTTTGTTGATTTTATTTTACCAATTAATTAATCAATCATTTTATTTTGATTCTTAACTAGTTAGTAGTAAAAGAGTCCTTAAATTGTTATAGCTAATTTACAGGATAATCCCTTATTTATCATTATATTACTTGTTAATGATAGGTTTAATTGCCTTAGGATATGAGTAAATTTGTAAATAGGGAAAATGTAGTAGTATTAATGCATGAAACAAGTTTTAATACCATTATTAGGAAAGCAATTAGTATTTGAGAATCTTAAGAACTATTAGTATAGTCTTTTATTTCTTTGTTTTTTTTTCATCTTCTTTCTTTATTTTTAACTCTCTCTCTCTCTCTTTTTAATGGCGGTTTACTATTAATCTATGTGTGATCTTGGTATGACAAGGAGCTTACTTTTTATTTTCCTTAAAGAAGAACTCCTGCTAGAAAGATATACTTTGTCAAACAAGAAGAGAAAAAACTAAGCTAGAAGCCCAAGATATAAAAGATAAACAACCTAATAAAATGGAAAATGAGCACAAAGCTATGATGGAATATGTGAAAATATCTTTTATTAAGGACACAATGTAGTATTTAATGATCAAAAATCAATGTGAACGACCTTAATCCTAATATGATTCAATTGCTACAAAAAGTATGCTTGGTGTGATAAATTACTAAATAAAGATCCCAACACACACATCACCAACTTTTTAAAGATTTCTTTTTACATCTTTAAAACGAATGAAGGAACCTAAGGTGTAATAAGGTTGAGGTTAGTTCTATTTTCATTATGTGATGAAGGTAAATAACGGTTGAAGATATTACATGCAACTTCAATCATAATATGGGAAAGTCTTGGAAAGAGATTTTAGGAAAAAAAATATTTTTTGCCTTCAAAGATAGCAAAGCTGAGAAATGACATTTTTTATTACCAAAAAATTGACAATAAAACTCATTATGACATGTGGGAAAGATATGGAAATTTGTTGAGGAAGTGGTCATATCATAACCTACTAACATAGACGTTTGTTCAGATCTTTAATAATGATATAGTCTATTCAACGAAGCATTTTATTGATGTGGCAAATTAGTAATTTAATAATAAAAGAAGTAAACCTTGACATGCTTAGGAATAATTATAAGTGGGAATGAGGAGGGCTAGAACTAAAGACCTACTAGGCAAACATAGTGTGAATGGAATGACCACATTAGCAATTTAGGTAGAAACCCTAGTTAGCAAAATTGATAACCCGAGTACATCAGTAGTAAAACTCAAGCAATGAATTACGAATTTTATGGGGAAGGATATCAAATAATTGAATGTTAAACTAGAAACCTTACGGCTAAACCACTAGAGCAAAAGGACTATATAGGGAGTTTTTAGAGATAAAATAACTCCTACAATAAGAACCTACAATCTAGGGTGAAGGAATCACCCATATTTTTCCTAGGAGAATTGAATAACACAGAGGTAACCTCCACCTAGATTTTAACAAAGTAGCAGAAGAAGAAATAAGCCTAATGAAATTGATAAGGAATTTTATAACTAAATTTAATGCTTCATTGTAGAATTAAGAGACTTTTATTTAAATTCTTAAATCTCAAAATGGTTAATTAACAAAGTTTGTAGCCGAACGAACTAAAGAAACATTGTTTAATGACACAATGTCAAACTTCAAGAATCTGAAAAGGAAATCATCATATAAAATGGGAAAGTGTTAACCAATAAAATAAAAAAATGAGACAAGGAAATACAGAGAGTGAAAAGACATAGGACAGTAAGGTAAGAAACCACTGAAGAAATACCAAAAAAATTCCTTACCCAATAAATCTGAAGGAGTAGATGTAGTTTGGTAAGTTCCTAAAACTTTTTAAGCAACTTCATATTAGTATTTTATCTTTTAAGGCACCTTCATGGATTCTAAAGCATGTAATGTTCTTAAAGGAGATTCTAATAGACAAGTGGAATTTAGAAGATTTATCAACTGTTATATTGAATGAAGAGTGCCAAATCATTGGTAGTTTATCTATTAATAGGGCATAAGTTGAATGGGATCTAGTATCAATTTTATGCTATGTTATATTTTGTAAAGATTAGGATTAAAAGAACCTAAATGAATTAGGATAAATTTACGGTTAGTTGATAAATCTATTAAGTATCCTATAAGCATAATATAAGATTTTTTAGTAAAGCTTAATATGTTTGTTTTTTTGATTGATTATTTTATTCTTAATATAAAAGTGGATATTGAGGTTCCTTTGATCCTAGGTAGGCCCTTCCTTATTATGGCAAAACCTATAATCAATGTTTATTTATTCTTAGGATTAGAGATGAGCCAATGATTTTCTAGATTTCATATACAATAAAACAATCACTCTTAGGTGACGATTCTTGTCATTCCTTTAATGTAATAGATAATTTAACTTCTAATTCATTTAAGGAAATTTCGTATAAGGATACCTTGAAGTATTACATCATAAAAGGAGAAAAAGTTGACTCAAGAAATGAAGAACTGAAAGAAGAAGTAGGTAGTTAGAGGAAATTGAGTCTAAACATGAAGTATGCTGTGAAAGAAAAAGTAGTTAAAATACTTGACTTAGATATGATAACCAATTTCTAATAGCTTTCAGGTGAGTCATGTGCAAGTGGTTCAAAAGAAAGGGTGGATGCTAGTTGTTCTAAATAAGAAGAATCAATTAATTTTCCATGGAGGATTTTCATTGGTTCATTGACTGCAGGAAATTCACACAATGACCATTTTCATTAACCTTTCATTAATTAAGTGCAAGATCAAATTTTAGACGACGTGTATTATTACTCTTTAAGTTATTTTCGGATACCAACTACAACTAAGGATCATTACTCCTTTGATAGATACTTAAAGTTATTTTCAGATCCCAACTACAGATGACTTTCACTTGCCCATATAGAACACTTTTGTGTAAGAGGATGCCTTTTGTTTGTGTAATGCACCTTGACTTTCCAAAGGTGCATTGAAGATATGATTAAAGAGGTGGTTGACGTATTTATGGACGACTTATTAGACTTTAACGATTCATATACCAATGCCTTGAAAACGTAGAGTGATTATTCAATACACAAGGATGTTCCATTAAACTTCTCAGAACCTTATCTAGATACTTTTACAATCTTAAAGTAGAAGTGTATTAACACCCCCATCATGGTAGCACTGGAGTGAAATTCCCCTTTTAAGCTAATATATGAGGTGGGCAATTTTATTAAAAGAGTAGTGCCTAGAAAAAAGAAGGATAAACACTTTTAACTGATTTATTATGCCGAAAAAACATTGACAGGGGTTTAGAAAAATTACTCCAACACCAACAAAGAAAATTTTAAGAAATTGAAGTATATTGAATAAATAAGAGCTCTTGAAGGAGGAGCAAGCTATAAAGCCCCGTTTGGTTGTTGGCTGATCAGTTATTTTTTAGCTGATGGACCAAAATCAGTTGATTGACTTTATTAAGAAGTTATTTAATTTGTTTGGTTGTTGGCTAGTTGGGTTGACTGATTCAACCCAACCAGCTAATTTGTGAAAAGCTCCAGATGTGGAGCATTTTAGCCAAACAACTGAATTAGCTGTTTAGCAATGACCATTCAACCCTTAATTCTTGGCTGCTCTTCATTATCATTTATGTTGTTTTGAACTATTGCTAGCTATAGGGTGACTTAACATGGGGTGACTTAATTAGTTACCCTCATGACTAGTCACAAATTGGAGTGGTCTTGGTGTTGCTAACCATCTCTGCAATCAAGTTTGTATGTTTTATGGGGTGGTTTTGTTATTATTATTGGAGTGGTCTTGTTATTATTATTATTGTTATTAGATTTTGTTATTGTTGTTGTTGTTATTATTATTATTAGATTTTGTTGTTTTTGTTGTTATTATTAATATTGGATTTTGTTGTTGTAATTATTATTATTATTATTATTATTATTATTATTATTATTATTAGATCTAGTATTATTGGATTTTGTTGTTGTAATTATTATTATTATTATTAGATCTA
>JANIJH010000224.1:44615257-44625499 GCA_024520975.1 Erythroxylum areolatum
CCTTCACATGCAAAAATTGCATATTATACATCATTTTAAAGCTATTCTAATTCTCTATAACTTTCACTTAAACCATTTACTCCAATTCAAACCACATCAGTACGGCGATCAGATACTTTATAGTATTTTTCTAAAACAATGCCAAATACACTTAACTTTGAAAACTCATAAATTTTGATTCCGACATCGAAAACTGTCAAACTTTATGGCTACAAAAAGCTCTCAACATAATCTACAAATTTCAGAAAAACCATTTTCTCTAATTTTGCCTAAATCAAAAAGTCAACTCTCAAGTCAAACTTTCTAATTTCTTCAAAATTTTACACTTTCGCTTTCTATTTCTTGATTTCAACTTCCATTTTAATCATCTCATCCACTTAAACTTTCATAACTAGAACTAATCTTCAAAGTCATCACAACCAATAAATTCTTTTTCTCATCAATTTCCTCAAGGTATAAAAACTTCTATAACACAATTCATATCCGAAAACACTCATCGAATTTATTTTAATATTTCAAATTTTCACCGAAAGTTCGGGGTCCAACATTAAGATTCCAACCCGTAGTACCTGTACTGCTCCTCCTAGTCCTCCCAGTGATTCTGACTCTTCAGATAGCTTCACCTTTGCCAAAATAGTTGAAAAAGTAGATACTAGGCCATTCATCAAAAAGTGACCTTTTCCTTTAGCTCCCCCTGACAATCCCTTTGTCCAATAACATGTAAACTCTCAACTTACAGGATTAGTCAAACCCAGAGACCAAAGAAACGATAAATTCGTTCGCCATTTCTACACTCATGCTAGATTCCATAAGACTATGGAAATTAACTTCTGTGGTGTTAAAGCACCCTATGCATTCACCACCCCTAGCATTTGTCGCCACTTCAACCTTCCTCCCATTCTCCGTTGCCACTACGATCAATTGATACATAATTACCCCTCCGATGATGTAATTCACACCCTCTATCAAGAGGGCGCTAAATGGCATCGACCAAGATACTATCAATTGTACCTAAAGAGATCTAATCTCTGGCTCGTAGCTCGTCCTTGGCTCCATCTTGTTTGTAATAATATCATCCCAACCACCGACCTTGCTTACGTTACTAAACAACAAGCCCTCTATATTTACATCCTAATGACTGGTCATCCAGTCGATACAGCTGATGCTACTGCCTCCGCCTTACATGACTTCATTACCACCACTAAATTAACCAATGCCATCACCTTTCCCCATCTCATCATTGACATATTCTGGGCACACAATGTCCCAAAATTAGATAATGACAACTATTTTGACCCGGTCCCACTCTTTAGGTAGACCTGCCTAAAACAACCCACAATTCACCCACCTCAACCCTCCACCCAGGTTCAAGATATTGGTGCAACCTCTACAGCTACGGCACCAGATGAGGACGATCCTCTAGCTCAGGACGCTCCTGAGCCTGTGACTTTACAGACCCTTGCTAGCAGAGTCAACAAACTTTGTGCAGATCTCACTCATCTTCGAGACACTCTCTTTTAGGAGATAGCTAGGCAAAAGGAGCGAGAGGCGCTATATGATGAAGATGACCCCCTGAGCGACGCTGGCACATCGGGAGCAGGTACCTCTAGCTCTGGGGACAATCATTCTAAGGAGTAGCTTGAGTCACTTATTCCTTGTGTTTTACCTAGTTTTGTGTTAGTTTTTAATTTTTTGGATACTCAGTTCCCTTTTTGTCATGTATAAAATTAATGGTCGGTTATTTATATAATTCTCTTTATGCTTTTTATGATTTGTTATTATTCAATAGCCTTCCAATTCCTTTTCAATGCATAATGTGTTTTAATTGTTCTTCACATTGAGGACATCTAATGTTTAAATATGGGAGAGGTTTCCATTTTGGCAATTCTTGTTTATGCATCATTTTTGGCCATTTAATTGCTTGTGCGAGTCATTTGTGTGTCATATGCAATTTTTTAAACTTGGTAATCAAGGAAAATCATATGTTTCAAAGCGACGCTACAAATTTGAGGATTACTATGGTGAGTTTTTGGTTTCGCCGCGGTGACGCTATCTTTCCTAAAGAAACTGTTTTAAATTCCCTCATTTTAATAATTCTTCCCAAATCAGATTCTTTTCACTCCTATGTCTTGAGGATTTTATAAATTTCAAAGTTGTCCATATGTTTTTGAAAACACTATCTATGTTTTTAAATGATAGTTGATTTCGATTAATTTCGTTTCCAATGTTTTCACGAGAAGCAAGAGAGGGCATGCTAAGAGAGTAGCATTATGTGTCTTTAAACCTTGAGATTACTTAATTGAGATACTAACCTTGTTGGAAGGATATTTGGGCCTGAATTCTTTCATTTTTGTATGTATCTGCTTAATTTCATATCTCTCTAGAACTTGTTTTAATTCTTGATCAAAGCTTGATGAACTAAAATTTTGTTAATATGATAGAGGCATTTCTTTCCAAACCTTACTTACCGAAACACAAACCCCAAACACTTAACCTTCGCTAGCCCCTTTGAGCCTTCTTTTGAGTGCATGCATATTTCGTAATTAATATGAGTATCTCATCTCTAGTTAAAGCTGATAAAAAAAAGGCTTCTATACAAAAGAAAAGAAAGAAAAAAAGTTCCAAAAAAGAAAAAAGAAAAAACAGAAAGTTTTCTCACAAGAGAAATGTAATAAAAAAGTGTTAAATTATGTTTGTTGTTTGTGTAAATATTTTCTTACTTATAGTTGGCGTTTGATTGATGAGAAAATTAATTGTGGTGCATGTACTCATTGTTCCTTCTTTTGTTCAATTCATTTCATTTAGCCTTCCGTAAATTACAATCTTGAAAAGTCCTCTTGATTTTTGAAATCATAGTTTTTGTGGTGGAGAGGTAGAATTATCACAAGCTTATGGAAGAGAATGGACTAAGCAGATTGTAGAGTGAAATTATCCCAAGAAAAGTGAGTTAAGAGATTAAACACATTACCTTGAGAGAAATCTCTTTTGCCTAATCTCTTGGATTAAATGCTTATAGTGTTTATTTTCCTACCTGTCTTTCAGCCTGCTTGGGTTAATTTCTGAGGAAGTGACTTAATAGATTTTCTACTCTCATTTTTAAACATGGTTGGAATTTTCTTTTACACTTATGTCTCTTTTACTTTTATAAACTTTTTCCAAGAGTACAAAGGTCTAAGTGTGGTGGAATTTGATTGAACCTAAGTTTCTTATATCAATTGGTGACAATTTCATGGTTTTTATTATACTTCTTAGCTTTTATTTTAGGATTTTGCGCTTAATTTAACTCTTGAGTGTGATCTAAAGATTGATCCCTTGGAAACTGAATCAAAAATTTAATTCCAAGGATTGCAATATAGGATGCAACCTCTGGTCGTCTCACTTAATCGAAACCTAGCGCAAATGGTCTAAGCTAGCCTAATTGTCGAAAATGCAAACTAATTTGATAAAAAGAGGGGTTTGGATGATTGGTAAAAATTAAGAAAATCGAACCAAATGAAAGAAAAATGTATAAAAAGGTATTTTTGTATTTTTGGGAATTGAAAAGTGAAAAACTCAAACAATGATCAAATATGATAAAACCCTCTTGAAAACGAGCTTTGGCTATCATGGTTCAAAACAAATCTCTCAGGAGAGAAATTCACTAAGTTTTCGAATGATAAACCTTAAAGAACTCTTTAAATCCAAGGTTTTAATCAATGAACTCCATTTCTTAAAACCATGTTAAATGCATCTTAGTGTGTATTAATGGATGAGCTAATGCAAGTGGTCAATATGGATCAAGCTTAATCTCAATATCAAACACAACTAGGCAGATAAAAGAGAGTTAACACAATCACCACAAAGACATATATGAGACCTCATATATTAAGCATCAAAGTTCTATATAAGCAAATCCATAACATAAGCATTGTTCAACACTTGATTAAACTCTAATCAAGCTAATCTAACTACATGGCCATAAACCCTAACTCAGAAGTTTAAAACTATGCAATTAAACTTGACAATGTAAAACAACTCCCTTTTGAAGCCCATCGAACTCAAGTCATCGCTACATCTTCAAGAGGAATCGGTGTTCTAGCTAAGCATAACTTCGAGAATCCTCACAACCGTAAGAGCTTCAATGTCACCCATGGCAGCAGCAATGGTAGATGGTGAAGTTGACAGTGAAGGTAGTCGGAGTTGATGGATGAAAGTCGAGAGTGAGATGAATAAGTCGTGTGTGTGTCTCCTTCTATATTGCTGCTGAAAAGTCATTTCCAATGACCTAATTTGACAAGGTTTTAAATGCTGGGTCGCGGGTCGGGTCGAAACAGTGAGAGAATTTTTCAATTTTGGCCCGAGTTTCTGACAGTTCATCGCTGTGACAGGTGAGTTGCATCACGACGTGCGCTTGTTGGATCCTTCGCCGCAGTGAAATAATTAATTTATGCTGCAGCGAGCTTTTCCTTCATGTCGCACCGCGACGATAGGAAGGTTTGCTGCGGCGAACATTCTGAAGCTCATTTCCTTATGCTGACTCCATTTAAGCCCATTGACTCCTTTTCCTTGAGGCTCCTACAATCAAAAATAGCAATTTGCAGTATCAATTGTTCTTAGAAAAATTTATAATGCAATTAATGTCAATTTGTAACAATTTTTACTATTAAATTGAATAAAAGAAAAGTTCACACTCAAGGATCAATTTAAGCACAAAATTAAGAATTAAGGGTCAAAAAATGTAGTAAAGGCCATGAAAGTGTTGCCAATTTATATGATAAACTTAGGCTCAATCAGAGTGCTTGCCTTGAATTTATGTATTTTAAGGATAAAATTGGCACAAATAATTAGTAATTAGACTAAATTGATTTTTACAACAATTGACACTGTAAACTACTATTTTTCATTATAGGAGATTCAAAAAGCAAATCCAAGGAGCGAAGGCCAAGATGACAAGTCAACAAGTCAACCAGGGCTAAAGGAAAGTTCGCCGCAGCAACATTGATGTTTCACTACGGTGAAGACTAAAGATTTACTAAAGAGACCTTTCGTGAAAAATTCAATGCGACGAAGATAATGATTGCGCCACGGCGAAAGCTGAAGTTGACTTAATAAATATTTTGAGAAAAGTTCACCTCAGTGAACACATCCTCTCGCTACGGCGAAACCTTCGAGTTGGCACAGACCCGGACCATTTTTGACAAACTAACCGACCGTGCAACCCAATCCATCAACCCATTTTTATGAAAAAGACCTATTTTAGGCTAATTTACAACAGTAGGAAGAGCAGACACTCGAGACACACACCATCATCTCATTCATCTCCATCTATGCACACCATCATTCTCTCTTCCATACCATTTTTCCACCGTTAGTTGCTACCATGGGTATCTCCAGTGGGTTCTTGGTTGTGAAGTCTCTTGGAGCTATGCGTGGCTAGACACCTCTCTCCTTTTAAAGATGTAGCAATGGCTTAAGTTCAACGGGATTAAAAGGGGAGTAGCTTAATCCATGTTTAGCTATGATTTATGAACTCCTAGGTTTAGATTTGTAATTTGTAGTTGAACATTCTTGGTTAGAGTTTAATCAAGTGTTGGATATTCAATGTGTGGTTGGGATTTGTTAATGTAGAACTTTGAGCTTAAATATACGAAGTCTCATATATTTCTATTTGCGATCTTGTTGAATCTCTTTTATCTTGTATAGTTGTGTTTGATATTGACTTTATTTGAGATCCCAAAATGACTTATTCCATTGATTTACCCACTAAACACACTAAGGGCATTTAACAAGGTCTTAAGAAATGGAGTTCATTTATTAAGACTTTGGACTTAAAGAGTTTTTTAAGGTTTACCCATTTGAAACTTAGTGATTCCCACTCCCATTGAAAATTGATTTCGAACTATGATAGCCAAAGCTCATTTTCAAAAGGATATTATCACCATTTGATCATTGTCTTTATCTTCCCATTTTTACATTCCCAAAAATCCAAAAATACATTTTTACACATTTTTCTTACAATTCCTTTTAATGCAGTTAAGATTTCCAAATAACAAAAACCCCTTCCTTACCAATTTAGCTTGCATTTCATGACATATAGGTTAGCTTAGGTCCATTCGTTTAGGTTTCGATTAAGTGAGATGACCCGAGGTTGCATCCTATATTGCAATCCTTGGATTATATTTTTTATTTTACCTCCAAGGTTACGAACTAAGGCTTGAATCAATATACATTTCTCTAATTTCACAGTAATTTTTCATAATATATTATTCTAGCCTTAATATGGGTATCGAGAGGTTACATAGATGCTTGCTTAAGTCCATAAATGAACCTTTGCAATTTACATACCTTATGCTCATTACTTGACTCAACGAATCCTTCTAGTTGGGCCATATAAATAGTCTCCTCAAGATCCTTATTAAGAAATGCAGCCTGACATACATTTTCCATATTTCATAATCAAAATAGGTTGCTATAGCCAAAAGAATTTTGATGAACTTAAGCATATAAACCAAAGAAAAATTCCCCTCATAATCTATGCCCTCTTTTTGAGTATAGCCTTTAGCTACCAATCTAGCTTTAAAAGTCTCTACCTTTCCATCAAATCCTTTTTTCCTTTTTGTAGATCCATTTACACCTTATGACTTTTATATTTGGTGGTAGATCTACAAATATCCAGACTTTATTGGTGTACATGGAATCTATTTCTGATTCCATCACCTTAAGCCATTTTTCTGCATCAACATCATTAATAGCATGTGTATAACTAATGGGATCCGTTTCTTTTTGGTCTAAAATGGTAGTTATGCCGTCTCCTAGACCTAAATACCTGTCTGGTTATCTCACAACCCTCCCACTACGTCTAGGCACTACTTAGTGTTTAGGCTACTCTTCTTATTAAACTCTTGAATCCATTTTAACTTATTACTCTACTATATATCTAAATCAACTCTTAGTTTAGATGAAATAGCTAACTCCTTTAGTACTACTTCACTTCTTCTTTTGTGATTTCTCACAAATTCTTCCTCGAAGAAGGTCGCATTTGTCAACAAAAATACCTTCTTATCCTAAGGACTATAAAAATAGTACCCTCATGTGCCTATAAGATATCCTATAAACAAACATACTTTTTACCTTGGCTCCATCATTGTGGATTCAAGTTTTAGAATAAAGGTTGGGTAGCCCCAATTCCTTAAATACCGTAATGAAGGCACTCGGCTAGTCCATAACTCCCTAGGTGTTTTAAGCACCAATTTGGAAGGAGCAAAGTTAAGAACATAAGTTTTTGTTCGTATAGCATATCCCCAGAACGATTCTGGAAGGCTAGCATAGGACATCATTGATCTTACCATTTTCAATAGAGTCCTATTCCTCCTCTCTGCTACACCATTCTATTGAGGTGTTCGAGGAGCTAACAAGTTGGAAACAATTCCATTGTCAATTAGTAGTTGTTGGAACTCTCCAGATAAGTACTCACCACCTCGATCTAATCAAAGTTGTTTTAATGGCTTGCCTAGCCGCTTCTCAGCTTCATCTTTGAATTCTTTGAATTTTTTAAAGGACTCACTCTTTTTATACATCAAATACAAATAACCATGTCTAGAGTAATCATCTGTAAAGGTTATGAAGTGTTCATAATCTCCTCTAATTTAAACATTCATGGGCCCACACACATCAGTATTTACTAGCTCTAGCATGGATTCAGATCTTCCTTTAGAAGGAAATGAGGCCTTGGTCATTTTTCTTTCAATACAAGATTCACAGGTGGGTAATGGATCATTATCCAAGCCTATAAGGATCCTTTACTAACCTGTCAAGTCTTTTCTTATTGATATGACCCATTCTTAAGTGCCATAAATATTTTAAATTAATGCTAGAGTCATTGGATTGTCTTGGTTTTATTAATTCTGTGGTGTTTAATGAACCTATCATATATTCTATAAAGAACAATCCCTGTTTAATTATTGCATGAAATATAAAATCCTTATTCTCATATATTGAAACAACATTTTCAAAATGTAAGGAATAACTATATTTTATTAGAAAAAAAATAGAAATCATGTTCCTTACAATCATTGGGATATAATAGACACCCTCTAAATATAACCCATGAACACTAGGAAAGTCTAAGATAACTACTCCCATTGATTCTGCTGAAACATAGGATCCATCTGCTATCTTCACTTAAAACTAGCCTTTTTGTAGTCTTTTCCTTTACTAGAACCCCCATAAAAAGTTAGAAACATGGTTAGTGGCTCCTGAACCTAATATCCAAGAATTAAATTAATCTGCCATATTTCTAGCTCCTAATAAACTTAGGAAACCCATACCTTGTTTGTTTTTAAGGGCTGCACAATTTCTTCTCCAGTGACCCTACTTACCAAATTGGAAACACTTTCCCTTGTTGTCTGCTTTGGCCTTGTTTTGCATGGATTGGGGCTTGATCCCTATTTGGGGCTTCTTTTTCATTGGACTCTTCTTCTTTTACTTGCCCTTACCTTTGGGCTTAGAAGAAGATGCTACATTAGCTTCTGGCCCATTAGCCTTGATATTTAATATCTCCTTCGTACTGTGGAGGCTATTCAACTCACTCAAGGTGTAATCCTTGCTGTTGAGCTCATAGTCCAACTTAAACTGCTAAAAAGAAAAGTGAAGTTATTGATGATCATAACTACCTGTGTTTCCACATCCATGTCCGCCCCAAGCATCTTAACCTCAATAATCAAAGAGATTACCTTAAACATGTAATCTCGCACCAGTTCACTAGGATTTTGTTTGATTGTGAAAGGTTTGGATAGCTTTCACCCTTATAAACCTGATCCTCACACCAAGCATCTCATATAGGTAATGGACCATTGCACCAGTAGTTTTCATGCATGCAATTTGCTTTTGCAACATTTCGCTAACAAAAGCCAGAATATGGCACTAGGTAGTCTTATCAGCATTTTACCATCGCTCATGTTGTTGGACTTGCGCAGAAGATGAATTTCCACCTAGAGGTGTAGGCTCAATTTCTATTAATACCTATAAAATTCGTTCATATTGAAGAATAATGTCAAGGTTACATCTCCATTCATTTAAATTGTCTCCGTTTTCCAATTTCTTATTAGTCAAGGGCAAAGTGATTGGATTCATATTGTGGTGATTATGTCTGAAAAATAAATTATTAAAGCATAAGCATAGTCAACAATATTGGAACTTTGTATAAAATCATGATGCACGTATCCATGATGATAGATTTAACAAAACTTTAAAAAAACTTAAATCTTTATACGATGGTTATTTTTCTTATCTATAATAGACTAAGTAACAGTGGGCCATCTTATCCATTAAATGAAAAACTGGGACCCTCCTACTTAAAAAATTACCAAGCATCTTTATGCCTAACTTTTTGAAAAACGCCATAATTTGGTCCATATATTTGTCAACAGAGCGACGGTGGGCAGGGTAATGATAAACTATGTTAAGTGTGTAACTATTTCATTCATCCACTAAAGGTACTTGCAAATCATGCCTTGTTGGGAGGTTACATTTGCTATGAATTAGTAGACTTATCCTTTAGGAGACCTAAACTATGCAAGATCTAAGATTCATGTCCTTTAGTAGGGAGCAACATTTCAACATATGCAAATGAGCCATCACATGGAGACCATGGACTCTCTCATAAGCATCCTCTCCCACTCAATCTTTTTGGTCTTTAAGTTTTAACAAATACCATCTTATCTAGATGCAATTAATTATCCATCCTATATTGTTTTATTACATATCTCATACAAAATAAATTCATGGTAAAGCCAATGGTTCGAAATTATTCTAAATGGCATACTATCATATAATATCACATATTATTAGCATCCATCCATCCATTCATCTCATGAATAATAACACTACTTTTGATTGTCCATCCTAGAACATAAAAATAAATTACAAGGCTCTTGACCTAAAAAAAATGTCTTGGACTTGGATTTTCCGTTTCGAACTCTTCGCTCACATGTAACATCCCATCATCGATGGGAATGGTAAAATAGTAATTTGGAATGGGTTATGAGTGTTTAAATTTGTCTCGACATGTTCATGCATATTATGGCCTATATATATATACATGAATAGTAATTCTTGCACATACACATGACTGTACATGCATTCATGACATTTCCCGGTATATTTGGTCATAAATGTGTTTATTATGAAAAATATGATTTTTGTGCTTGAAAATTTAATTGGAGTGGGTCTTTGTGTGTTTTGAATTTTGGGAGAATTTTAGAA
>JANIJH010000224.1:44656060-44684370 GCA_024520975.1 Erythroxylum areolatum
ACTTCACATTCAGAGATAGGATCCAACATTAAGGTAATAAGTTTGTTTCGATATTTGATTGTCATGGGCACGCCACCCTTGTGGGATGATGCCTAATAAGGGTTTTTGAAAATAACCTTACAGGATCATACGCTCAAGTATTATGATATTAGCAACAGGTATGCTATAGTAATGATTCGCTCAAGTCTTATGATATCCGCAAAAGGGTTGGGTTCCGGTAACGGCGCTCAATAAAGAAACTATTTAAGAACATTAAGAAGCCTAAAAATACAACAACCATCATATAGAAGTGGATCAAATGTGATAGTCAAACTTGATGTATAAACTGAATCTAAGATGTTTATTACATTTATGAGTTTTTAATTTTCAAATTAGGGTTTATTCTGAATTTATTTTGTGACTTTGATCTTTGTTTATTCAATAGTGTTGTCAGAAGTGCGCATGCTAATACTTTGACAACAAATCAAGAAATTAAGTCAAAAGTAATCAGATTAGGTTGTGCAACGAGAGTTGGCAATTTAATATGTCACTCAATTATCAATTTGACGATCATTTGAAGAGAGATCTTCTGTAAGAACTTGTTTATTATTAATAATTATGATTAGTTTTGTTTTAAATTTTATGTTATCTTTACTTTCATATTTCGTATTTATTTACTTAATTATTTTAGTTATTTTTATTTTCCTTCATCCTTTTTGATGGATCAAAATTAGAAAATCGACTGACTGAGGAAAGTAACACTTAACCTTCTCGCTTATTCTATATGCTTATACTATGTATAGTGAAGATAATGTATAACTTTAAGTATGGAGAAGTGGTTAACAATTTGTAACGATTTCTTAAGCTTATTATAATCTTGGTTATAAAATTTTATAAACTGATAGCTTGACTTAATTAAAATTTTTCCATCAATACCATATTTCATTATTGAATAATGATTTGAATTAGTATGCTAAAGGATAATAGTTAGAATTAAATTGGCTTTTATTAGTCAAAGTTTTAGTATTCATTGAAATATTCAAGTTAAATGAAAATTGCATACTATTTACATATAAGCTCATCTTTTTCGTGAACTTTTAAGCCTAAAAAAAATTTCAAAAAAAATTAAGCTCTTTTATTTCTTTCATATGTGTTATCATGTATAGTTGAATGATTCTAAAACTTACTTTTATTATACATATTAAGACTATATTTGTTAAATTAGAAGTATTGAAATGATAAAGACACTTCGATTTAATAATTTGTTTTAACCTATTTTTTTATAATTACCTTACCTTAAAATTATCTTTAAGAATAACCAAGTTGAACCTTAATCTTTTTCAGTGTTTATAACCCAATTATTAACCTTAATTCTATTTTTCTTCAAAGCCTTTTTATTTTTGAACCTTATCGGTTATTTGCATTAAGTACTGGTTTAAAACTTGAAAATCTTGAAAGGTATATCATTTCTTTAATTTTAAAAAAAGCAAAGAAAAAGAAAAGAAAAGTATATAGCACCGTTGGATTTATAAGGAAAGGACATGTGTCTATTGTAAAAAAGTTTTATACAAATTCTGTTGAGTAAATTCTCTTCAATTTATCCTTTCATTATTCCAGTCACATCTAACTTGAGCCGCCTTACAACTCAATGAAGTCCTTTGGATTTTTTTTTAGATTACGCATTGAATGAAATCTTAGTGGAGTTATAAAAGTTTATACTTTTGATTTCAATACGATTATTGGTGTGATTATTATATGGACTTAAGAAGTTAATCTTAAAATAATTTAATTCTAATTGTATGTCAATTTAATTAATATGAAAAGATTTCGACATGCTCCTTCTGTTGTTACTGAAACGAGTACAAGATGATCAATTCGATCAGCGTGAAGGTGTAGAATGTCAAAGTAATCAAATACAGATCATCTAAACTTGGTTTCAAGTTCTGAATGGATTACCTCCCCCATCAATGATTATCTGAATGTACAGGATGAATAGGACCTACTATTTTTTGCTTTTTTTCTTTTTTGAGAATAAATGTGGTTCATTTTTGGATCATAAAACCTGTTAAGATATGCTGAATTTGTGACGCAAGGAATTGAATGTTATATGCTGAAAGAATCAAAACCATGGCATGATTACACGGCCAGACAAGTAGAGATGGTGCATATGCTGGCTACGCTCCCACGTGATGTACGCCCCCTGTGGGTTGCTGCATCCTCTCAGCATTACAGCCAGACATAGGGTGCTTACATGCACCCCTCTCCAGATGCTCAAGGAAATCCATCACTACCAGATCAGTCCATGGAGCACCAAGCGGAGCTTCAGCTGCAATCCATCCCAGGTGACCACCCTTAGGTGTAACTATCAGCATGCAGTTTGGATTTCTCTGAGATAAATGCAAGGGAGATGACTAGTAAGAGCTGAGCAAGACAAGAAGCAAGCAATTTCAAGCATCCATACCATAACAAATTATTTTGTAGACAGTCATATACTCCACGTCTGAAGAAATCCTCAATTCTCACCCAATATCAAGTAATGTAAGAAAAAATAAATTATTTCTGCAGAATTAATTGGATAAGCATGTAATAAGCACATCAGGATGCACAACAATGACAAGTGTTCTAGTAGCCAAAAAGTTTGACAAGTGAGAGGAACTTGAACTTGAAGATGGACAAGTCGCAGAAAAGTAAATGGCCTACCTTGTAGGACTTATATCTTCATTATGCATCTTTTAAATGCTACCATACTAGTGTAGGTTACAGAAAGAGCAATGAGCATCTATTTCCTCTTTGGAAGTGGGAAGCAGGCATGGTAATCTAACTAGCTTATACGTGCTAGCTTTTTTGATGATAAACTTTGTGTATATCGCTGTAATTGCTAGTTATTGACAGAGTTATTTTGTTTGAATCAGTACTGCGTTCAGTTGATAGTTCTTGATGATTCTTAGTACTGGATCTGTATTCTACTTGTTAGCTTTTGTACCCCTTGGGTGATGATGGACAATGCCTATATCGAGCTGTAAAGCCTCATGTGGCTCTTTGTTTTCTACTTATATTACCATTTACCAAAAGCAAAAGACTGTTGAGCATCTCAACCATCGGTACAGTTGGTTGGAGGTTTCAATTTAAGAGCCTTGAAAGTCAATCTGAATTATGTCCGAGATAAGAATATGTTGCAACTACCAAGACCACTTCCACCTTGACACAAGAAACATGGACAAATATTGTCGGTTTCACAGAGACTATGGGCATAACACTACTGACTAACAGGATTTGTGAATCAGAATTGATGACATGATCCAATTATGTCAATTTCTTACAAGGGACGAATTGAAACCCAATCGAGCTTGGCTCATGTTGCCTAAATTCAATTCTGAGATCCTCCAAAAATCCAATGCGAGCCCGATTCCGACCCGACTTGATCTATAAAGCAACTGGACGAAGCAACAGTCAAAAAAGAAGAGCTCACCTGCCACTAACAGAAGAGCTCTCCAACTGACAGAAACTAACCCAAAAAAGCACAATCTCCATCATTCAAAACAGCACAAAGAAGTAAAGGAGCAAAGAAATCAAATCTCTAAGAGTAGTCCTAGAAACACCCTATATACTGTCCTATCAAATCAAAGACAATGAGTAAGGAGAAGAGAGCTGTGGAAGGGAAGATCAGGCTGTCAGTAGATCTCCAAACGTCAAATAAGAGAAGGGGCAAGAGCAAAATCGTGCAACGATTGTGCTGGGGCCAAAAAATGGAAAAGAAAAAGCAGTTCCTTCTATATAAGAAGTTTAAGAGTCATGAAACATATAATGGGACAGCAGCAAGAGAGAACAGATGGGAAAGGATGAACAGTATAGTTCCAGTATTTAGTAAAATTCAATAAATATTTAAAAAAATAAATTTCTATTAACTCAAATTGAATCCTTTGACTTTAAGTTGGACTTGGCCGGACCCAAGCTCAAATACTAATCCTAAGTTGGAAGGCACGAACATGAAGAAAGGGAGGGGTCATGCCCACAAGCTCAACACATCACCTAGAGTCATAAATATGATTATAAGCGGTGACATGAAGATAAGCAAGAAACAAATCCCCCGAGTCATCCCAAAAGTTATAAATCTAGTAGAATACTCAAAAGGCAAGAGAAAAAGAAGTATGAACATAAAATTTCTTAGGAGGAAGAGCCAATGTCCAACTAACACACAGTATGAGTGTTTTATTAGGAGTCTATTAGAGGAGTATTTATTTTTAGTAGAAGTCAATTATTTCCCTATTATTTCTGCACTAGTTTCTGTTATAGTTATGTTAATAAAAACAGCTGAATAGGAGTCTTTATAAGAGTCCGAAAAGAGCATGAATAGGAGTCTTTCTAGAAGTCCTAGTTTAGGTGGGACTTTTATGTTTCTTTGCCTACATAAGGATATTACGTTATGCAATAAAGTAAGGAGGAAGTTATCATAAAAATTAGCTAATTAGGAGTAGAGTAATTTAGTTCAATCTCAGCAAATCTTGTCTTTGACAAGTGCTATCAGTTTTTTTCATCACCAAAAAAAATAGGTTCTGCAAGGAAGGCACTAACGTAAATAAAGGGAAAGAGATTAATTTTCTTAAGAATCGTCCTTTTGCTAAAAACTAACACGAGACCTTTCCTACTCATGGCTATTCACGAAATTGATATGCACGATCTTGACAAGTGTCAAAGAGGGCACCTCATTGAAAGTTAACATAGGAGGCAAAGCGGATCTAATAACATGACTCAGTGTGGGAATGAGCATGACAGTAGAAGACAGGTCGAAATTGGAAGCACTACTGGAAGAATATGTGGATTAATTCACGTGGCAAACATTAGACATGATCGGAATCAACTCGCAAATCATCAGCCACAGGCAACACTGCATTTCTTTCTATGCCTACAGCCTTGAAGCCTATTTGTATATCTTGTAGTGTCAGTGAAAGAATGAAGCTCAGCGCCAGTAAGGGAAGAGACTGCACAACAAAAACTGGTCCATTACACAAATATGATCCTTTAGGGGCAAAAGAGTGAACCGCCAAGTTGGAAAAAGCAGCTCTAGCAATCATATCATCTATACAAAACCTCATAATATTCATATTGTAATAGGCCTGCCACTACAACAGACTGTTCACAAACCATGTTCTCTTGGAAGGAAGGTTAAATATTCTAATTTCGTTATGTGTCAAAGGCAACACTAAAGTCTCAAGTCATCGCAGGCTTCCTTGTAGAATGCACAATCAGGCTTAAAGAAGATAAGAGAGGAGATAAATAACCATGCAATATGGATCGATGGCCATCTCGTTAGAAAAGGAGTGGCACTTGCCTCATACTTAAAAGGACTGTACAACATAGGTATTAAATATATACAGTCATGTTTTAAGGATTTGAATAACAAATCAAGTGCGAAGAATTGCTATGTGGGATGACATTGCTAGCCTAACTATAGCTTAGAGCATTCTTATTCAACCAGACTCATAAATCATAGTTAATTAGATCAAAGGGACTTATGAAATCAAAGAAGAGTCAATGCAAAAGTAACACACAAAATAAACACAGATGGCCCAAACTTTAAATATAAACATTTAACTTATATCTACAGAACAAAATGTAGTAGTAGATCAACTCCCAAAAATTGAAACAAAATATAAGTTTGAAGAATTTTTTGGGAAAAAAGATGAACCTGTATACCTGGAGCCTGATCAGTACAATTTGGAGGACTTAAGAGGATGTGTGGATTGGTGCATTGCATGCACACATCAAGAACGGTGAGCTACTAGAAGATCAAAAGGAGGCAAGTAGGATTGCCCATAAGGCTGCAATATACATGATATTAGATGACTCGCTTTACCACAAATCTTCCATCCTATCATGCCCATGATTCGTGCCCTCTTTAGAGGTCAGGCAGATCTGAGGACTGCCACGAAGATTCAGCAGATCAAGGTACTTCTACCTTCACTCATAGAATACTCAAACAGGAATATTACTAATCAACGTTGAAGAAGAACAGGCAGGATGAAAGCCTATAACAATTGTCAATGACAGTCAAATTTTTACCATAAACCTCTATCTATTACACCCTAATTTTGAGTCTCATTCCCTTTGAGCAATGGATAACTGATACTTGGGGTTCCTTCCATCCAACAATCGAGCAGATAAAGTTCATACAGTTAGTTATTATTTCAAGTTAATTGGAGTAGAGGCGTATGCTTCAATCATTGGAAGATATATTGAGCAATTTCTCAATGACAGAAGAGATTGAGAAATTCAATCATTGGAAGATATATTGGACAATTCTAAATGAAAGAAGAGATTGAGAAAATACTTTCTGCTTCATTGTTTACATGTGTACAAGAGAGTCAATTATATACAAACTATCCTACCAATTAAAAAGGAAGTAAAAATAATCAGATTACATGATCATGGGATATCCTAACTAAATAGGGAAATAATAATTATAATATCTCCCATGATCGTGAGATATCCTAAGTAAATATAAAATCCTAAAATAATCATGTTTTCGCACACTCTCTCTCTTGTTAGTGAATACGTATTCTCTCTTCCCAACTTAGATACAATACCCTCAAAACTTGAACTACTTAATTCCTTAGTAAATATATTGCAAGTTGATTATTTATAGTCACATAAGGGGTGAAATCAAACCACTTTAATTTTTCTTTTATGAAGTGTCTATCAACTTTGATATGCTTCATTCAATCATGTTGTACCAGATTATAAGCTATATTGGTTGCAGATTTATTATCATAATAGTCTTATTGGGCCGTCTCATTTTTAGGATAATTTTCAACTAAAATAGCTCACACACACCTTGAAACATCGTTCAAAATTTTGCCTCTGCACTAGATCGTGCTACCACATTTTTCTTCTTACTTGTCCACAATACAAGATGCAACATCCCAAAGTTGATCTCCTTCCAAAAATTAATCCTACTAATCAACATCCATATATGCCTTAAGTAGTAGACCTCCATTTCTCTTAATCATAATACTTTTCCCTGTCCCATTGAGATATTGTAATACTTGGTAAGTTGCCTATGAATGAACTTATTTTGAGCAATACAACTTGACTTATTGCACTCACTGCATATGCTATATCTGGTCATATGTGAAACAAATAAATGAGCCTTCCAACAAAGTGTTGATACATTTCCTATATACTACAACATCCTCTTCTGTCTTTCTAAGTTTAATGTTTGTGTCTATTGCAGTATTTGCTGGTTTGCAAGTTGTCTTGCATGTTTCTCTTAGGATATCAATAACATACTTTTGTTTGGAGATATAAATACCATGTCTAGAGTGAGCTACTTCAATATTAAGAAAATATTTCAGGCTTCCTAACTCATTGATCTTAAACTTTTTAGTCAAACTTTAACTTAGAGACTGTATTTCCTTGTTGCCATCCTCTATCATTATTATGTCATCAACGTACTCTAAAATTATTGTGATTTCTTATGAAAGAGCGTTTGATGAACAACGTATGATCCCTTTAGCTTTGTCTATACCTATAGCCATCATTACTCTTGTAGATCTCCCAAAACGACTGTGGCAACTATTTTAGTTCATACAATGGCTTCTTCAACTTACAAATAGTTTGAGCAGCCAAATTACTCCTATAAGCTAAAGACACTTCCACGTAGATTTCTTCCTCGAGTTCTCAATGGAAAAATCCATTCTTGACATTAAATTGCTGCAATTCCTAGACTTAGTTAAATATCAAAGATAAGAGAAATCTAAGAGTATCTATCTTTGCAACTGGATCAAAAGTTAAGTAGTCAATTCTGTAAGTTTGAATACAACCATTAGCCATCAATCTTATATCTTTCAACTGATCCATCTGGTTATACTTCACTATGTAAATCCATTTATATCCCACAAGTTTCTTCCCAGCTGACAGCTTCACCAACACCCAAGCTTTATTTTTTCCAATATCTCCATTTTCACATTCATAGCTTGTCTCCATTTCTCACTGGTTAAAGCCTGATAAGGTTTTAGGGACACAAAGAAAGCTTTATGAGATGGTGGAAAATTTTTGAAAAAAATGAAAAGCAAATGAGTAAAAGGTAATAATGGTTGTTTGATACATTCCTTAGTCTGTTTTCTAAAAGTAATAGGAAGATCTTGATCAGTATTATTCTTGACATCTCCCTATCCTTAGCTTCTATTGTTGATTTCTCTTTTTGAAAATAAGTAGTGGTGAAGTAAGATTCATATGGATTGGAAGCAGTATCTGCCGAGACATAAAACCTTTTTGACAAAGACTGCTAATATTTATATCCTTTTTTAGTCAAAGAGAACCCACAAAGAGACATTTCAATGCTCTGGGATCTAACTTTTTCCATGGTTTTGGTTGTGAACATAAACAAATGAGACACACCCAAATACCTTAAGAACAATGTTATTAACAATTTGTATATCAGGGCAAAATATTGAGAGGATTTCCATTGAACTCTTAAATCCTTATACTCTTGAAGGCAAAAGATTTATAAGATAAGCAGTTGTGAGTACTACTTCCTCCCAAAAGGATTTAGGTATATTTTTCTTAAAAAGGAAGGTTTGGGTTGATTCAAGGAGGTGACCATTTCTCTTCTACTACATTTTGTGATGGAGTATTAACACAAGATGAATCATGTAAGATCCTTTTTTTTTTTAAAGTATGGAGTTTGTGATTGGGTATTAACACGAGATGAATCATGTATGATCCTTTCTTTTTAAAAGTATGGAGTTTGTTATGGGGCATTAACACAAGATGAATCATGTATGATCCTTTCTTTTTAAAAGTATGGAGTTAGGACTAGACTGAAATACTCCCTACAGCATTATCAGTCCTAAATCTTGTTATGTTTCCCCCAAATTGATTTTTAATTATGGAACAAAAATTTGGGAAGATAATACAGTCACCAGATTTGTACTGAAGTAAAAATATCAAAATGGAATGAGTACAATCATCAATAAGAGAAAATTTTTATTTTCTACCACAAACATTAGGAAAAGTAGGACTTCAAATATCACTATGAATGTGATAAAAAGGGATAAAATTTCTTTTATTACTAGTTAAAATATATACACATTTGTGTTTACTAAGCTCACACACTTTTCAATTAAAATTATTAATATTTAGACCCTTAAATAAATAAGGCAACATAATTTTAACGACTCTAAATGATGAATGTCCAAGTCATCAACAGTGGAACCAAATTTTCTCTTTATCAAATTAAAAAGATTCTAAAAGAAAGGAGAGATAAATTGTCCTAAATCTTGCTTGATACATTTAATTCTTCAAGGTAGTTGACACCATCCTTGACTATAACATGTCCAACAACCTTCCCCGAATTCTCATCTTGAAAAATCACAATGTAAAATCACATAGCAATTCAAATCTTGAGCGAGTTTGTTGATAGAGATCAAGTTCATGGATAATCTATGGACATGAACAGCTTTTTTGGGGTTAGCAGTGGAATTGACAGTTATATCTATTAAAACCGTCAGATGTGGCTATTTTCCTACTGCTTGGACATGGGAAATATATAAGAACAAAGGTTTGTTGAGTAAGTCATATGGTCATTAACTCCTGACGTATAATCCAAGAGTTGACAAAAGTTGTTCCCAAGACATTTAATCAAATAAAGAGTGAATATTCACCTGAATATGCCAAAAAACAAGTGCTTGAAGATTTGCCAAAGTTGTCAATAAGAGATCCCACCCTCTGAACCTCTTCTTAATTGAGACCACCTAACACCTAAGGTGCTCCTTTATTTTGTTGAAATGCAGCAACATGCACCTGAACATCTTTTCTTACTTTATTTCCACTTTGTCCCCACTCTCGGCTTGGAGGTTTACACCAGACCAAATATTTGCTTTGTTGTTAGCGTGGTAAGCAAGTTTATGCACACTCCATATGAAGAATACTTGGAAGTAGTGTACAGGATCTTAAGATAAAGGATTCTTCAAGAAAAGTGATCAACAGAGAGTTGAAGCCTACACTGATGCAAACTACGTAAGGTCTGTTATTGACAAAAGATCAACTTCTGGGTATTGCACATATTTGTGGGGAAATCTAGTAACCTAGAAGAGTAAAAAACAAAGTGTTGTAGCCAGAGGTAGCTGGGAGGTAGAATATAGAGCAATGGCTCAAAAAAATTGTTACTTAATCTGGCTTAAAAGAGTATGAAAGAACTTAAGAAACCAGTAGAGCACCAAATGAAATTGTTTTGTGATAGCAAAGCAGCTATCAATATTGCCAACAATCCAGTTCAGCATGATCGGATGAGGCATGTTGAGATTGACAAACATTTTATAGAAGAAAAACTTGAAAGTGGACTCATTTGCATACCATTTGTACCTACAACACAAGTTGCTGGTGTCTTCACCAAAGGAGGACTAAGACAGAATTTTGAGTTCTTTATAAGCAAGTTGGGCATAATCAATATTTATGTACCAACTTAAGGGTGAGTGTTGATATTATAAAAATAATCAGCTAATTATCTTGATTCTCTATAGATAATTGGTTGATATTCTATTAATTAGTAGCTGAATTACTGAGAATTTATTGCTTAGAGATAATTAGTTGATTCTCTATAGATAATTAGTTGATATTCTATTAATTAGTAGCTGAATTAATGGGATTTTATTGCTTAGAGAATAAATAGATTCTTCTTGATTTAACGAGATGATTAGGACTATATTGTCCTGTATATTCCTTGTACTATTCACAAAAAATAAAGGAAGAATTACTTTTTCCTCTTTCTTCAATTTTCATAAACTTCTACAAGAAATTAAAATTAAGCAACAATTCACATTTGTGGCACACCCCCAAACCAACAGTCTGACAAAAGTGAAAATAGAAAACTCCTATAGAGACCAAAAGTAAGAGTTACGTAGGCCAACGGAATATATGACAATGAATTCATTTAATATTATGGGCCCACCAAACAACTATGGAAACTTCGAAAAAGTGGAGTCCCCATTCACCTTAACCTTGAGCAAAAGCCCTAATTCCTATTAAGCTCAAGATTCAGAGTCTAAGAGTAGCTAAGTTTCAATCAAATACAAAAGAGAAGCCTCAAATATGAGTTGATCTTGTTAAAGAGTGGAGAGAGGTAGCTTAAACAAAAACTGTTGCATAACAGCAAAGAATTAGGCTGTATAATATGAAGAAAATTTGTGGTTAGAGCCTCCTTAGAGGGAAACTAGTAATGCGAAGGACTGGTGTCAGTTTCAAATCTAAGGCTAAAGGAAAATTAGTTCCAAACTAAAGTAGACCATTTCAAATAAACGAGGTCGTCATAATTGGTACATAGAAACTTGCTTATATCAATAGTCTTAAAGAGCTCTTACTTGATCTTTTTCTAGCCATGTTTTTTGAGTTACTCTACTTTGCTAGTTATTGATATGAAAGCTCCTTCCTTATGCTATAAAAAAACAATTCCACTCCTTTACGACGCAACAGTCACTCCAACATAAAGATGTAAACTTGCTCTTCGATAGTCACACCAACATAAAGACACAAACCTGCTCTTTAGTAGTCACAGTGCAATAAGAAGCAAACTTACTCTTCAATATTCACGCCAACATGACCTACTCTTAACTAGTCAGGCCCTCCTAAAATGTAGACTTACTCTGTAGTAGCTACATGAACATAAAACACATACTTGCTCTTTAGCTATCACGCTAATGTAAGATTCAAACATACCCCTAAACATTAACATTACCTCGCGACCTGACTCAGAACAGAAAGTACCACAACTATGAGAATAAAATCAAGTACATGTAATGCTAAAAACCAAAAGTCATTACAAAGACCATTAAATAAAAGAAATTTGAAACGAGAATGCATTATAAATGAAGACTACTCTTGAAAGGGCTGAAGATCCAAAATGTTCATAGATATCCAAAAAGAGGCAAGGCTACCACAACCCAATTTCATCTCAGCAATTCTTGATTCTTTATAGATATATTCCTATAAACTCCAAGTGGGGAAAAGTCATTGGGCATTTATACTTTACCTGAGGATTCAAGGTCTTGGTGTCATCTAAGTAGATCTGCTTTCAAGGCAAGGAGCACAGCTATGAAATCATTTCTCTTGCTCATCTTGGGGCAAATGATACACCCTGGAAATCATTTGGTCTCAAGAAGCCTAAGGAGACTTTGTCTTTTGAGTCGTCCCTTGGGAAGCATCTAGATTGCAATATGTGTGCAACTAATCTAAGTTTTTAATGTAGGACAAGCAGAAGATGTATCAAACTGGTGTTTAGAACCCACAAACTTGTAAAATCTGATTATTGAAATTCGAGTTTTAGGCTTGGGATTTTAACTTAAGTTATCGAAATTTCAAGTTTGGAATAGCTGAAAATCTAGGGTTTGATATGGTTAGAAGTTAATGTTTTGATTGTTGGAAATTCAAGTTAGAATTGCTGGAATTTTAGTAAGGTAAACAAGCAATGGAGGGAGGAGAACTAGAAATCACTCCTAAAGTCTAGAAATTACTCTTAGAAAAAAGCATTACACCTTCTAATTGAAAACTCAAATTTATAGGGAAAAAAAAAGTTAGGATCTTATTATTGAAGGCTGAGTACACATATACATATAGAAAAACTCTTAAACCCTTATTCTAGTAATAAAGGAATTCCTAATTAAAATATCCAAAATAGAAGCAAGTCCTACTTTAATAAGAAATGTTTATTTTTAAATAATTTTGTCATAATAATTCTTTATTTTTAAATAAGTTTTAAGTCCCAAAAAATTAGAATCATACATCTAACTAACTACTTCCTATCTAATATGGAAACATAACATAAAATAAATTTCAGTGTTTGTTGTCTCTGCACCAAGCATCTTAACAAGTCCCCCAATCTTCTATTCACCACTTATGTTTGTCCATTGATTTTAAGGATGGAAAGAACCTACAAACTGAAGCTCAATATTCAATATTTGCATAGAGTTCTCCAAAATAACTCATAAATTTTACATTGTGATCAGATACAATGGTTAAAGATAATCTGTGAGACATAAATCTCTTTGAAGAAGAGTTTAGCAATATGGACATCATCAATCTTGGAGTATAGACAAAATGACTCACGTTTAAAAACCTATCCACCACATCACCAAAGTAGAATCATAACCTCGAATAGGTTTAGAAACTCCCAAGACAAAATCCATACTCATGTCCCATTGTCCTGTCATAGTTCATGAGGCATAGGCAGATATGTATATAGTCCAGAATTTCGCTTTTATCCATTAGCTAATTGACATGTTCGAGATTATCGTATGACCTTAGGCACATCCTGCTTTAAAGAGGGCTAGTAAAGTGATCTTCAATTAATTCTATAGTTTTATCTCTTCCAAAGTGATATACTGCCCCTGCTCTATATAATTTCCAGATTACACACTCCTTTATAGAAATACTGAGTAGGCAAAGTCGATTTTCTCTGAAAAAGTACTCATCATGGTTCACAAAAGGAAAGCAGTTGTCCCTTTGTCTAGTTAGAATTTTTGAATAAATTATTATTCCAAAATTTTGAGCTGACACATATTTTCTTTTCAGTTTTCTAAACCCTACAACTTTTACCACCCAAGTGTTAAGCAAATGTTCTTTCTACCTAAACACATATGTTATCTTGTTCTCAACTCCTAGTTGATGTTTAATAACAAAATTAAATTTTTTAAAAGTTCACTCGGAATTTTCTTCAAAATCTTTTAGGACTTGAAGTGTTTAAAAGACTCATGATCAAAATATAGAATAAGTTACTTTAGGACTTGAGGTGTTTAAAAGATTTATGATCAAAATATATAAACTCCTTTTACGAGAGATATGACACCATATAAAATTCATTACCATAGGTCAAATATTGTTGTTTGTCTTTACTTAACTTCTCACTGAAGTAAGCAATTGGGTACCCTTGGTTGAGTACTTGTCCAATTCTCATATGAGATGCATTACAAGCAACTTCAAATACTTTAGAAAAAATTGAATGTTGTAAAACAAGAAATTTAGTCATCCTTTTCTTAATTTGTTCAGAGGTTTTAGTTGTTGTCTTTAACAAAATAAAAAGTCCTTTCTTCATATAATCAATTATGAGTGCCATTATGGTGTTAAAATTGTGAATAAATCACCTATATAATATCGTTAGACTATGAAAACTCTGTCTCTCATGCGCATCCTTGATAATAAGCTAATTAAGGATAGCTTTAGTCTTCTTATGATCCATCTCCACTCTTTGACATAATAAAATCCAAAATACAACGCTTGTTTGCATGAAAGAACACTTCTTTAAGTTGATATAAAGATTCTCTTGTCTCAAAACTCTTAAGACTTGTTAAAGATGTAACAGTTGGTCTTCTATAGTCTTGTTATATATTAATATGCCATCAAAACATACTGCCAAAAATTTATCCAAAAGGGTAAAAACACTTGGTTCAACACTCTCATAAAAGTGATAGGTGCATTTATTAGTTCAAAGGGCATCACTAACAATTCACAAGCCCTTATTTAGTCTTGAAAGTCATTTTCCATTCAGCTCCAAGTCTAATTCTAAGTTGATGATACACACTTTGTAAGTCCATCTTGGTAAAGAAAGTAACTCTAGTCAACACGTCTAATATGTCATCAAGGCAAGAGATTAGAAACCTATACCTTTTTGTGATCTTGTTCATCACCCAACAATCAATGTATATTTGCCAACTTCCATGCTTTTTAGAAATCAACAATGCTGGAACTAAATATAGACTAAGAGTTTCTTGAATAAATTCTGTTTTAGCAACTCTTCTACTTATCTCTTCAACTCTTCATTTTCAATAAGATTTAAGCATTACTGAAAGATTTGGTAAACATCTTGCAAAGGAGGTAATTTCGCCTGGTAAATCATCTAATATTAGGTCTAAAAAATCAAAGAATTCACTCGCTTCTTTTGGTAATGTAAGGGTGTCTTGGGTGTTGTTAATATTATGTCCTCACTACCATTGCAAATACAATTACCTTCTCCTTACCAACAGCTTCAAACTCTGTCTCTCTCATAAGCTTGTAATTGAGTGATTTGCCCTTTTGATTTCTTTTATAAACTTTAATCACTTTTGCATCAATTTCATTCGAAATTTAGTATAAAAAGATAACATGATTCAAGAAATAGCTACTCACATCATTGCTATTATTCTCAAGTCCTAAAAACTAACTCAAACATTACAAGTATATGCTAGAAAAGTCTTCGACGCTTTTGTTTTAGTCTAGTCGACTTAGCATTGAAGTTAAGATTAGATCCACAACTTTGCAAGTCAACACCAACATTGACTAGGCCCATATCTATAAGGCACAAACCTAAACTTACATCATAGGGCAGAGTACAACATCCACAGTAATCACTCTTTGGTGCTTCAAATTAGAGCAAAAGTAAACATAGAATAAAGCAACTATCAAGAAAGGTCATTTTAAAGAAACAAATGACATAGAATATATAGAAAATTTTACCATGATATCTTCACGAGGAATTCCCCTATCTGGAGCAATTGGATCATTAGCAGCCTGCAAACAATTGAAAATTACACTTATTTACAAAGATAATTCAAGTATAATTTCATATTTGAAATTTTGAAGGATAAGAAGCAAGAGAAGAACTGACACCAATATGAAATTCTAACATTAGAGTGATCTTTTCTTGATCTATGGTGAGTCCTAATTATTTGCACAACTACCCTACAATTATGTTCAATGTAGCAAGCGCCATTCCAAAGTTACCATATCAAGAACTTAAATTCACTATCCTCCGTTTAACAAAGAAATGAAAATCTGGTAATTCAAAAGATCATTACAAATGATTACTTGGGCGACCAAACATTTGCATGCTAAGAAGCAATTAAGAACTTGTCCTTATCCCAGAACTATGTGTTCAAATTAATCAACAGAAAGGTTAGTTTAAGGTGCTAGATAATTTTCATTATTAAGAAGTTACTCTCATCTTAAACACTCTTCAAGTAACAAGCTTCATTTTTGCGAACACATCATCCAAATGAAATAATGTAGAGTTTCTTAATAGATTTAAGGCTCATCATGCCACGGCCATACCAAACGAAGTAAACTTCCATCCTGGCCCAAACCACCCTCACATCCTCTTACTTCACAATTGTACTACACTCATACTTTGAAACAAAATTAAGTTAACCAATTGACAAATTGTGTCCAAAAAATAAGTTATTTGCCTCATTAAAAGTTATTAGAAAATTGAATAATATGCAATTACAGGTGAAAACCTTATTTTCCAATATTTGACTCATTTCTATAAAACATAAACATAATCAAAACATGATAAAATGACAGTTGCATAAAAGTATGCCGAAAAAGGCAGACAAAACTAAGTTGTAGATGCAGTAAAAGAAAAAGAATTAATAGTAAGAAGTAGAGGAAGATTTGCTAAACACTCCATATGTATTTAATTAAGAGTAAAACTAATGTAAGAATTGTCAAAGAAAATAACTTTCAAGTTCTAGAGAAACAAAAACAATAGACAAATTCTACTTGACAATCCACATATATAGAGCATCCTAAATTTGATTACGTAGACACTACTATCATTTGCAACATGTGAATGAAGTTTTACATGTAATTATAGTAGGACAAGGAGGAGATAAGGCCAAAGGGTCATAAAAGATCCAAATGCTTCTATCAAAATTTAAATTAAACTTTAACGTTTCAACTTGTTCACAGTGTTAGAAAATCAGAACATTTGATCTTCTAGAAGATTTGATATAGTTGTAAATAGCTAATTAATAACTATGATTCTTATTTACTAATTTAGGTTTATTGTAATCTTTCATTATTTAGGCTAATTATAATTTTCTTGGTCAATGACTAATGTGTAGGAATTAGTTTGTTTCCTAAAATAGTACAAATGATTCTGTATATTCAGTTTCTGTTCATGTTATAAGAGCCTCTCTACAACACTTTTAAATCCAAAAGCCCTTCTTCATTCAATTCTAGTTTTGCCAAACTTCTTTTGAAGATAAATTCTTCTTCACTTAATTTTATTTTTGGCTTCTCATAATGAATCACCAACTTCAGATTTCCATACATTCCTCATTGTTTTGTTCTATAGTCAGCACAGAACTCGTGCTAAAATTCAAGTTGCTCCTAAACCTCTCTTCTTTAATATCATTATCCATCTTTCAACCATTAGTGTTATTATAAGATCCTTGATCTTGTCTGTCAGTTATTGTTAGTATCAAGAGTAAGGTTGGTAATTTATAAAGTAGCCATTCTTCTTGATTGCGTAAATTGATTGAACATTGCTTTAAAGTTATCTATCTCATATTGATGGCAATTGAATTGTACCTGAATTTTCTACCTCCACTTCTCAATTCGAATCTGAGATCCCTTAATTTTTTTGGCTACTTTCTTCAAGCTTCTGAATCTCTTGATCCCAATCATCTTCTGTCATGTTTTTGGAATTTCTTGGTCGAGAATCGTAAAGCTCTAATACCATTTGGTATGAATATTTTTCGTTAAAGAGAAAAATGATAAATAGAGGAGAGAAGAATAGAGAAGAATTCAACAAGGTGAGAGAAGGCAAAGAAATACAGGAGGAGCGAGAAAGGTAAATATCTAATTCATATGTTTCTTCTGCTAGGGAAACAATTATAGGGGTATTTTATATTATCCACAGGCACATTACAGTTGTATAATTGCTGTAACATTTAATATGTAACAAAATCCTCAAGTATTCTTTATGTGGATCAAGGTTACGACTATATATCAAAATATCATCAAAGAAACCAAAATAAATCTTTAAAGATGGGGGTGAAAAAAATGCCGATTGGAATGTAGATGGAATGATGGTCAAACCAAAAGGCATAACTAAAAACTCATAGTGGCCATAGTGTGTTCATAATGTTGTTTCATTGACATTTTCAGGTTTCATTCAAATATGGTGATAGCCTGAGCATAGTCAATTTTAGAGAAAAAAGAGGCTCCATTCAACTCTTCCAACAACTCATCAATATTTAAGATGGGGTACTTATCAGCGACGATGATCTTATTCAAGCTGTTGTAATTAACACAAAATCTCCAACTCCCATCTTTCTTTCTTACTACTAAATCAAGGCTGCAAACAGGTTGGAGCTTGGACGTGTTAGTCCTTCGTCAAGTAACTCAGCAACCACACGTTCAATCTCATTTTTAGGTAAAAAGGATATCCATAGGGTCATATTGGGTGGTTTGGCATCACGTAAGATATTTATGGCCTGAGATTGACTTCAGTTAGGTGGGACTCCGTCAGTTATTTGGAAGATAGTATGGAAAAATTCAAGTAGGTTTTGAACGTCCAAATCATTGCCTCTTGATTGACTTGAGTTTCAGGTAGTTTACTAATTTGGCACAACACTCCTTGTTTCTCACTATGGATCAATTTTTGCATGGCTTTGAAGGTTACTGCCTTGGCTTCTAGTTTCACTTTTCCTTGCAATTTGTACTTCTTCCCATTATAATTAAATATCATGAATATCTTACTCCAATTGTCTTGGACAGTATTAAGAGAGGCAAGTCATCCAATCCCCAATACCTCGTCAACACCAAAAATCGAAAAGGCATAAAAATCTTGGGTGATTGAGAGATCTTGGAGCTAGATCTTAACTCCTTTACATAGTTACAGCTGATGGTATCATCATTGCCTATCTGCATTCCAAAAGAAAGAACTTGAACTAATGGGAGGTGAAGGTTAATGACTACCTTGTCCAATATGATGTCATGGGTTGATCCACTGTTGATCAACATGAGAACATCTCTTCTTTTAATTTTTCCATGATTTTCCTGCTTGATGTTTTTCCCAAAATTGCGTGCATTGGAATTTCTTCCACCTTAGCCACTGTTTCTTCTTCATTTGCTTCAAGATTTTCATCAAAGAATCTATCTCTCCTTCAGTGTTTATAATCGACATATTCAACTGCTTGCATTGATGTTGGGTCCAAATTTCTCATTACAACAAATTCACAAGCCTTTATCCTTTTTGGTTTGTTGTCCTATTGTAAGTTATTGTGGAACAAAGTTGGCCACTTTTTCGCCCACTATTGGGTTCCCACCAGCAAAAGGAAAGGCATCTGTTTAATATGGAGAGTAAGAATTACCTCAGGTTCCTAAAGAAGACCCATCACCACCCGTTTGACTTCTATGAATGCCCTTTGTTGTTGTGAGTTTTGCTTCATATTCAAGGGTCAAGCTCACAACTCTTTATACATTCCTAGGTTTTTGAATGCGCATATTAATAAAGGATTGAATCCATAAGGATATGTTATGTTGTCATATACATGTTAGGATAACGATTTGTTATGTTATCCTATATCCATTAGGATTTGTTTCTGTTTTATTTTATTTTAAGTTTCCTAGTTAGGAAGGTTTTCTTGTCCAGCAAGAAAAAGAAAATAAAATTTCAAAAAAAAAAAGAAAAAGAAAATAAGTTGACTTTAGAAAAGGATTTCAATCAATCCTTTTCATTATTATTCTAATAAAGATTCTGCAGTAAATTCTCCTGAGAGAGTGTCTTTCTCTTATTGATTAAATCCTAAGTTTTATGCTTAGATTTGGTTCTGAGATTAACCTAAAATCTCAGCCTAATTACTTCCGCTGTGTCAGTTGGTATCAGAGCATTAAAATCCAGTTTTTCCTGGATTTCTTTCCTAGTGCCTTTCCTTAGTTTTGTTTCTATTCCATTCCCTCCAACCCATCTTCCAGCCCTACCAACCCAGAAAATTCTTCCAGTTTTGTTTCTGCTCCAGCCCATCTTCCAGCCCTACCAACCCAGAAAATTCACCCCAAAACCTAGAAAAGTCAAACCAAATGTTTTCAGTCTTGACCAACCAGTGCACATGGCTGATCAAGGAGATGACCAAAGATTTGACGAAGTTTTGGAGGCTATTAATGGATTAGCAACTCATATGGATCAACTTCTAACCGTTATGAGCCTTAATCAAGCCAATAATTGAGGAATACCACTTAAGGGAGCTCAAGGCAGAGGTTTACCTCAACCCCAACCTATTGGCAGACCTGATCTTCCAAGGAATGCAAAAAATAGGAGAGCTCACGGTCAGAATCTAATGCTTCTTATGGAAGATAGTTCGGATGAAGACATTCTAGACCAAGACCAACCAAGAAGAGGTCAAAGGGGTAAAGATGATTACAAGATTAAAGTTGAAGTCCCTTACTTTAGTGGAAATCTAAGCATTGAAGGCTTTCTTGATTGGATTGATGAGGTGGAAAGTTTTCAAGAGATGATGGAAGTCACAGATAATAAACTAGTGAGAATTGTGGGCTATGAATTAAAAAGTGGTGCTAAAGTTTGGTAGAGTAATCTTCAAAAGAATCGGGAGAGGAACAGAAAACCACCAATCAGATCTTGGAGGAAATTGAAACAAGCCCTTTTCCTTAGATTTTTACCCCCTGATTATGAGCTGCACTTATTTGATCTTTATCAAAGTTGCGTCCAAGCGTCTAGCGTGTGGAGGAGTATCATTATGAGTTCTTGAGGTTAGCAGCACGCAATAATCTTGAAGAATCCGACATGCAACAAGTTTCAAGGTATCTTAGAGGATTAAGATCATCCATAAGTGAAAGGCTTGGAATGCATGCTATTGGGAATATAGAGAAGGCTTACAAATTGACATTGAGAGATGAAAAGATGGAAAAGGCACTTAAGAGGTTTGAATACCCTAGGAGATCAACTCAACCAATTCAAAATGAAGTGGGAGGAAAGGGGAAAGCATTAGTTGAAACATTGAAAATTGATAATGCCCCTAAAGATCTAAGAGTGGACAAAAGGAAGCCTTTTGAAGGAGTTGGCAGCAAAGTAGAGGAGTTCCTAAGGGTTCCAACCCATATGCACCATCAAAAATAGATGTGTTATAAATGCCGAAAGTCTGGATATATCTCTAGCAATTGTCTTGAGAGAAAGATGGTCAACGTTGCTGAAAAAGGAGACTACCTTAATAAAGGTGAAGAAGATTTGGAAGAGCTTCAAGAAGAGGGAGAAGAAGAAGAGGAGTTTGCTGAGGACAAAGTTAGTCTTGTGGTAAGGAAGATACTTTGTTCATCTAAAACCGAGGAGTCACAACAAAGGCAAAGCATTTTTAGATCCTTTTGCACTATTAATAGTAAGGTGTGCAACTTGATTGTAGACAATTGTAGTGATGAGAATTTAGTGACAAGAAAGATGGTGGATCATATGAAGATCCCTACTGAGAAACATCCTCATCCCTACACCATCGATTGACTTACTGTTGGGCTAGCATTAAGAGTAACTGAAGTATGTCAACTTCCTATTTCCATAGGAAAATCTTACAAGGCTACTATTTACTGTGATGTAGTGGACATGAATGCAAGCCACATACTAGGATATTACTTATAAAGGAAGAGATAATACCGTCTCATTCCAATGGAAAGTCAAGAAAGTGACCATGCTGCCCACAAATGCAGCCTTTGATAGGCCAAAGACTTTTAGAGAGGAGGGAAAGACATTGTTGACCCTTAGTGGGCAAGACTTTGAGAAGGAAGTTAAGGATACTCGAGAGATTCATGTCTTGGTGGTAAAGAACCAATTATTGGAGGAGAAAGAGGAGGAGAACGGAGCTAATTCAGATCTGGTCCAGCCGCTTTTGGAGGAGTTTTCAGACCTGGTCCAGTCCAAATTACCTAATGAATTGCCTCCTATGAGAGATATTCAACATCACATTGATCTAGTAACTGGAGCTAAGCTTTCTAATCTGCCCCCACTGAACCCTAAAGAAGCTGTTATTCTAAGAGAACAAGGGGAAGAATTGATGAAAAAGGGCCTGATCCGAGAAAGCACGAGTCCTTATGTTGCTCCTACACTTTTGACAGCCAAGAAAGATGGATCGTGGAGACTATGTGTTGACAGTAGAGCCATCAACAAAATCACCATGAGATATCGTTTCCTATTTCCAGATTGAATGACATGCTTGATCAACTCTGTGGTTTTCAGGTATTCTCTAAACTTGACTTGAAAAGTGGTCATCACCAAATACGGATCAAACCTGGAGACGAGTGGAAGACTGCAATTAAAACGAAAGAGGGGTTGTATGAGTAGCTAGTCATGCCCTTTGGGTTGTCCAATGCCCCTAGCACTTTTATGAGACTCATGAATCAAGTGCTTAGACTTTTTAATGGAAAGTTTGTGATTGTTTATTTTGATGATATCCTTGTCTATAGCAAAACAATTGAAGAGCATCTAGTACATTTGAGGAGAGTCTTGTCTGTTTTTACAACACAATAAGCTTTACCTAAACTTGAAATGCAGTTTCTTGACTAGCAAGCTACTATTCTTGGGGTATGTGGTTAGTTCTGAAGGAATTCATGTGGATGAAGAAAGGTGAAGGCAATTCGTGAATGGCCTACCCCTAAGAATGTTAGTGAGGTTCGATCTTTCCATGGGCTAGCTGCTTTCTACAAAAGGTTCATTAGAAACTTTAGTTCAATTATGGCCACTATCACAGAATCATGAAGAAGGGAAAGTTTGATTGAAATGAGGAAGCTGAGGAAAGTTTTGCTTTGATTAAGGAAAAACTCAGCACTACTCCTATCCTAGCCTTACTGAACTTCGACAAGCTTTTTGAGGTTGAGTATGATGCATGTGGAGCAGATATTGGAGTTGTTTTATCTCAAGAAGGCCGACCAGTAGCTTTCTTCAGTGAGAAGTTCAACAATACAAGGAAAAGATGAAGTACCTATGATCAAGAATTTTATGCAGTTGTAAGAACATTGAAACATTAGGAACATTATTTGATTCCAAAAGAGTTCATTCTTTACACTAATCATCAAGCTTTAAAGTTTCTGAACAGTCAAAAGCACTTGAGTAATCTGCATGCCAGATGGACTACTTTCTTACAAAAATTTCCTTTTGTTATTAAACATAAATCTGGTGTGATTAACAAGGTGGTTGATGCACTTAGTAGGAGGACAGTATTGCTTTCTACTGCATCCCAAGAGGTAGTTGGATTTGAAGTTTTAAAGGAGCTTTATGAGGATGATGAAGACTTCAAGAACATGTGGTTAAAGTGTATTCAGAAGCAACCTGCTGGTGAGTTCCACATTACTGATGGTTTTCTTTTCCACGGTAACCAACTTTGTTTTCCTCATATTTCTCTTAGAGAAAAGTTGATTCGTGATGTGCATACTGGAGGATTAGCCGATCACATGGGAAGGGACAAGACCATTATTAGTCTTGAAGAAAGGTTCTATTGGCCTCAGCTGAAGAAAGATGTTAGGAACTTTGTGACAAGGTGCTATGCTTGTCAAACTGCTAAAGGAAGATCCTAGAATACAGGGTTGTATATGCCACTCCCTATCCTGGAAGATATTTGGGAGGGCTTGTCTATGGACTTTGTCCTTGGACTACCTAGAACACAAAGGGGAGTTGATTCTATTTTTGTAGTAATTGATAGATTTTCCAAGATGGTGCATTTCATTGCATGTAAGAAGACTGTCGATGCATCTAGTGTGGCTAGACTATTCTTTAAAGAAGTGGTAAGGTTGCATGGAATTCCTAAATCCATTACATCTGACCAAGATTCGAAGTTTCTTAGTCACTTTTGGAGAACTTTGTGGAGGATGTTTTATACTTCTTTAAACTTTAGTAGCACTGCTCATCTACAAACAGATGGTCAAACTGAGTCACTTAATAGGACTCTTGGAAATCTATTGAGGACTATTTGTGGAGACAAGCCTAAGCAATGGGATTTAGCTCTAACTCAAGCTAAATTTACCTACAATAGTGTTGTCCATAGTGCTATTGGTAGATCACCATTTTCCTTGGTATACTTAGAAAGTTCCAAAGAGTACTGTTGATCTGATAAAACTTGCAAAGTTACCAAGCTTAAGCATAGCAACTGAAAATATGGACAAACAAGTGAAGAATGTGCAAGAGGACGTTCGAGAGAGACTTGAACGGACTAATGCCAAATATAAAGAACAAGCTGACAAACACAGGAAGTCTAAGACTTTCCAAGAAGGTGACAAAGTGATGATTTTCTTAAGGAAAGAAAGATTCCCTGTTGGAGCCTACAACAAATTGAAGCTGAAGAAATATGGTCCTTATTAGATACTACATAAAATCAACGACAATGCTTATGTTATCAATCTACCTAAGGAGATGGGAATTTCAAAGACTTTTAATGTTGTTGATATCTATGATTTTCATGGAGAAGAAGAGCTCTATCCTAATGACAACTCAAGGTCGAGTTCTTTTCAAGTGGAGGGGACTAATAAAGGATTGAATCCATAAAGATATGTTATGTTGTCATATACCCATTAGGATAAGGATTTGCTATGTTATCGTATATCCATTAGGATTTATTTCTGTTTTATTTTATTTTAAGTTTCCAAGTTAGGAATGTTTTCTTGTCCAACAAGGAAAAAGGACAATAAGTTAGCTTTAGAAAAGGATTTCAATCAATCCTTTTCATACTAGAATTCGGACTCATATATCATACCGCGTTAGGGATATAAAAAGGAGGGTTAACATATGTTTAGGTAGCCCCAAAACATTGTTATTCTAATAAAGATTCTGCAGTAAATTCTCCTGAGAAAGTGTCTTTCTCTTGTTGATTAAATCCTAAGTTTTATGCTTAGATTTGGTTCCGAGATTAACCTAAAATCTCTACCTAACTACTTCTGCAGTGTCAAATAGGAGGAAAAGCTTCAGGTAATGATTGAGTTTGTTATGGTTCTAGGATAAGTTATTATTTAAACTAGCAGAAATCGTTGCATTTCAAAAAGAATAATGTAGCAGTACAATAATCTAAATAAAAGGTCGTGGCAGTGAATATGAAAATAATGAAACGAACCTTACATTATTATAGGTACCAAGGAGTATAGTTCAAACAATCTTAAGCAAAGAAGCAAATATCAAGTATTCTATCAAAGGAGACTACTGCTGTTATTCAAAACCGTTGCTTGTTAAAGAATAAAAGCTGAACTTGAAATGCTAATTTCATAACTAGATTCTATAAGTTCAACTAATGTGCGTAATTCAATCTTAAGCAATGAAGAAAAAATAATTATTCCAACAAAGCAGGTTACATTTGCCAGTTAGTCAACACTGTTGCTTGTTGAAGAACAAAAGCTGAACTGGAAACACACATTTGATCACTAGAATCTACAATAAGTTCAACAAAGGATCCAAAAAGGCAAAGATAAAAGCCACTTGATCCTAATATGCTAAGAAACAGAAAATTGTTCAGTTGGATCAAAGTGACCACTGCACATCATGCCCACAATGACACGACTCTCTAATTTCAAATTTATCTAATGCTTTGATAAAGAATACTGTGTAACCAGACTAAACAGAATAAGTAAGCTACTAGTTTGACACAATTCAAAGAAAGAATAAACTTTGATGTGGCATATGTAAATACTGAAAAACAGCACTTGCACTAAATATGCACAATTACAGATACGCATTAAAATAAATAAATGGAAAACTTGGTCTTGACCTTATATAAAACTGTCCAATCATGAACACGAGTGCATGGAATAAAAGCCCTAATTCCAGCTCGTTCAGCATTTAAAAGATTGATTCTCACTAAAGCCAGAGACCTCAATTCGTCTATAGCGACCAACTATCCCTTAAGGGGAGCAAATACGTTTACGTGTCTATAACTTCAACTAAGTCATTAAGAACCACAGCAACACGGCATCATACAAGTCACAAAAAGCTAAAAACAATTCAAACCTTAGCTGCTTTACACTACGGAGGGAAAAAAAATAGATGTAGGAAATGAACAGTACCAGAGCAATTAAGTCTAGAGACGCTACCTCCCTCCATCCGGTGACGAAATACAGGCCGTTAGATCCTCAGCTCTTCCCAGCCAGTACGATGTTCATTTACTGCTCCACAACCACAAACTAAAAGTCTAAAAGTAAGCAACCTCCCTCAAATTCGAAGACTTGAACTAAAAAAACCTAACAAAGTGAAGTGAAACAGATAGAGACAAAGAAGAGTCTCCTGTAATCACCGGGGGATAGAGTTAGGGTTGCGGTCAATCGAAACTCAGGAAGGTGAAGTTTGGTGTGCGTTGTGTGTGAGAGAGAACAAGGAAGCAAAAGCTTTATCACTTGGAAAGTGATCTTTATTCCGTTTTCGCAAATATAAAATGCGAAACGTTTTCCTTGAATGGACAAGTGACAGTGATCGAATTTTTAAAAGTGGGTCACTCGTAAATGAACCTGATCCAACGGCTGTAAGGGGCCTGGAGCATGACACGTGCCGTGTTCCCATTCGTAGTTAGAAAATATAGCAGTAAGTTGTAGTGTGTTATTTAGATTGTTACGGTTGATTTGGCCGCCGTTGGATTAAGAGGTTTGGTTTACATCCAACGATCGACATGGTGGATTTGAGCTTAAGGAAAATCCAAAAACACGTGGCGGAAAGCAGTAAGGTGTTAAATTAGGATAAAGAGGAGAGCCTTGGACTCGTCATCTTGACCGTCGGATCTTAATACTTTTGACCTCCTGTCTTTCTGATAAAAGTTGTGATCAACCTTGCCTTGACAAGTCGCATCGCTCAACTGACATTCTAAGGTGCAAAAAGCTAAAAAGAAAACATAAATTTATTCTCACAATAATTAAAATATTGGCTTAATTATGGTTTGGCGAATGGCAACTCCATCCTGACATGATCGTTTTTTTGTATTGATATGTTCATGTTTGTTGATTCTCGTAAAAAATTAAACATTTGTTTGTTATTAGATGTTACGGCCACATGATTAAGGCTTTGTGGATTTTTAACATGTTAATAACAATTATCATGCTATTTTGTTTATGTGATTCGGTTAAATATCTGTATATGATTACAAGTTTTTATAGTGAAACACTTTATAATATTTAGTTAAATGTTATTTTCAAATATATTTAGTTGTTTCTTTATGATATTTTCATTCGGTCATTGTTTTCTTGTTTATGAAATAATTTTTTTGATTATTATTACTTAAATGATCAATTAATGTTAATTCGAATTATGGATAATATTTTATATTCCCCCTTTAGGTGTTTTATCTGTCATTATGTTATCATTGTTACAAAGTTTTAATATGTGTGTGTGAAATGGGTTTAAGTTGATAAATTAATGTTCTTAAGTTTATAAGCTTCTTAAGTTTTATATGCCATTATGTTATCATTGTTATAATGTTTTAATATATATGTGTGTGAATTCGGTTTAAGTTGATAAATTAATTTTCTTAAGTTTATAAGCTTCAATGCCTTATAAGAGGCTCAATTATTGAGGCCTACCATGAATTTAGTTTAGATTATTTGGCACCATGAAATTTGAGAGAAATTTTCTAATCCTCCTATTCAAGAAAATCTGAAGAAAAAAAAGTTACCATCATCATCAAAAAGGAAAATGATGACCTTAGGAAGTAATTTATCCACCACTGTCATTAAAATAACCAACAACTTTGAAGCCCCTTATATCTTTAGACAACATGAGGACCAAATTGTTGAAATTTTAATGTTGAGGGATAAGTCAGGCAATTGCTACAAGTGAAGCAACAGACTCATAAAAGACCACAAGCTCACACTTCTATGACCATCATTGAAAGGGCCACCATTAATACCCATATGGGGGCAAGTTTGAAGGGGGCTAGTTGTAAGTGCGTGTGGGCGAGCGTCATTCACTATTGATGTGCATCGTTGTGTAGCACATGCACAAACTCCACTCACAGCTGACGCCATGCTAGCGTCAACGGATGATGTCATGCTGGCACTACAGTACGGATTTTTCTCTAGTATTTTTTAAGAAGTACAAAAATTTCAGATTTTCTGTAAGGATATCTCGGATCCGGAAAATTCATAAAAGTGAGTTTTTCACTTTTCTGGATTTATTACATTAGTAACAAATTAAAGTCTTACTTTAGAAAAAGGAATTAAGGTATTCTGAATCTGATTTCAAGTGGATTTTCATGTTTCGGATATCATATAAGAGAGATATTTCAAGTTTTCGTGTCTTAGGTCTCATGTTCTGTGTTCAGGATCACATGATAGTTACTCAGAAAAGGAATTGAGACATTTTGAAGCCATTTTTTAGTGAATTTTCATGCAACAAATGTGCCATAAGAGATATACATGACGTTCTCGTGTCTTCGGTGGTCAGTTTTGTAACATCCCATCCCCAAATGAAGGGTGAGGATCTGAAATATTGTACAAGTGTGCTCAACGAGAGACAAAGGAAATGCATTGGTTTTGCTCAATCATCTTATTAGCATACATGCATTTACATAATGATTACTGGCTCTTTAAGTGGTACATGCATTCATTGATTTTTGCTA
>JANIJH010000224.1:44704800-44752100 GCA_024520975.1 Erythroxylum areolatum
TTCTCTCTCCGAGCCATCCGAGCCAAGCCATTTCCTATACAAGCCATCTTGCATTTATTACTCGGACAGGTCGTCAGTGGGAGTCTTCAAGTCAGCGGGCGGGCGTGGTATGCAGAAACGACGTCGTCCAGTTACTTGGACAGAGTAGACAGAGTAAATTAGACAGGTGATCTGCGCTCAATGAGGTATTAGGAGGAAGAGGAAAAAAGACAGAGGTGTGTTACCTAAATGAACAATAGCAGATGTAGGATGACGTGATTTTTCAACACCGAGTAAATTTGGTAATTTTATCTATAGACACTTCTTAGCAGTTGGGGTAGATTAGATGGCGTAATAGTGACAGCTACGTAATTAATAATTAAAGCAACTGAACTTATATTCCACGATTTTTTATATCACCATAAAGAAATATGTGACGATGAAACTTTTGTCTTCGTCGGCCATAACAATGGCCAAAATCGATAACCTTTTTAAACAATGTAAACCTTCTAAATTCCAGCAGTCCCCCTTGTCCCAGAGCAAAAATATTTTGTAACACCCATACAAATGAATAAACCAAAAGCTAATATTTATACAAAAATTGATATTTTGTGAGATACCCAAGTGAAAATCACACTAAAACACCAGAGAACTAGAGGATCAGAAGCAAGAGGGGTTGAATCTAGCTGAAAATGAGGGCCACACACAGAGTCAGATCATCAATAGCACTAGTCGACAGGAATCAGCGTTGGAGAAAGTGGCTGGAGGTGAAGGTAGTGCTGTACACACCTAGACTTGTTGGCACACAGGAAGGAGACCAAAGGAATTGGCTGGCACATGCATCACTTTAAGGCATCCAAATTCAAGGGTTTGCTCGACGGCAAAAGGCGGTCCTACTGGTGTCGGCGGTAAGTAATAGATGGTCACTCAAAATGGTGACATAAGAAAGTTGCAATGTTCTGCTTACCTGGGAAGAATTCTTAACACTAATTGATGAAGAAGGAAAGTGAAGTGCTTTGGCTCTGATACCATGTAACAAATAGAGTATGAATTGTACTTTTCTCTTGATTATTAATATACAGAGGTATCTTATATGTACACATTTAGAAGATTACTTTTGGTAATGTAATCCCTATAATGAGGGGATCATAATAATCCCTATGATCCAGGGATTATAATCCCTATACAATGATACTTAATCTGTAACACCTAATAAGAAAGAAGGATTGGGAATTAAATCTACAAAGATATAAACAAGCTAATTAAAAGGTTGTGGAAAGTTATACGTGACAAGGAATCCCTTTGAATGAAATAGCTGCGTGAGCACTATATAAAGGGATCTAGCTTGTGGATAGTTAAACCAAAATCTAATGCATCATGGCATTGGAAGCAATTCCTAAAGCCTAGGAATCTCATCCATCCTCTCATCAAATAAAGGAAAACATGGCTATGATATGACAATTGGAGTGCATTGGGCTTTCTTTACCTTCTGCTTAACTTTGTTAGCCTTAGAGTATTTTTCCCTGCAAATGAAAATCTTGGTTGTTTAATTGAGAATGGAAGTTGGCATTATGACAATAAAGGTGAACAATTTTTTCTTAGTTGTTTCCCCAAACCCCCTTGACTTGCATATGGAGGACAAGTTTATCTAGCTCAAGCATACCTTATGTTTATTTACAAACAAATCTTGTATGGATGTGATCAAGAACTAGGCAATGACATTGAATTGTTCTCTTACCTGGAACAAGCTTCTTATTCCTAGACTTTCTGTTACTTTGTGACTTGCTATTAAAGAAAGGCTTGTTACCATGGATAGAACTATATATACGAACGATATATACTGTAAGTTGTGTTTTTGTCTTCAACTGTCCCCATTTGAGTAAGATTTGGAAGGATGTAATTAGGCTTTGTAGCCTAGATCCGCAGGTTGAGGACTTGAAAGGAATAATTCAGTGGCTTTCCTCCCTTTCTAGAGGACATAAAGAGGATAGACTTCTATATAGCTTGGTCTTTGACGGCTAAGTCTACAGTGTTTGGTGGTAAAGCAATGAAAGAGTTTTCAAATTGGTCCTTCTAATGATTTACTATGATCTGGAAATATTACTTTTATGGTGCCTACTTTGAGCTCCGATAGTCTTGAATTGTATCTTGTTGTATATTTTTGTACATTCCATGTAATCTCTAGTGAACTATCAATGCAATTTATTTACTATTCAAAAAACTATCAATTGTGTGGTATAAATCAGTGGATAAATTTCATATGATGCTTCAAAAAAATTAAAGGGTTCCACCTGCAAAAATTTTGCATCACTTGACTCATTATTCAGATTCAGGTTTCATGTCAAGAGGAGAACTCGTTCAAAGCAATATGCCCTTCATTGACATGTTTCAGGGATTACCCTTCATGTTCCATATTAATGAAATTCCCGATTGATAAGCCAATGTCTTTGATGACGAGAGTTTGGAGTTCCTCAGAAGTTTTCAGGGCTGTCATCCAATTGTTTCTCATCTTCTATATGAACCTCCAAAATTTCCTAATAATTAAGATGGAAAAGAGAAATGAGGATATCATTAGATAAATGCCGACAGATTCAAGTTGATTAGCTTGAATTCTAAAGTTACGGACTTACAGGGATCCTTTGTTTAAGGTAATTTCCAATCCTGGCAAGAACTGTGGAACGTTTGTGCCAAAATCCACCTCTCAAACTAATTTTCACAAAAGGTCCATCCAATTCAGCAAGTTCAACTTGTCCTGAACACATGTTTGATAAAATTTCGTTCCTCAGACCACGTCACAGAAAACAATTATCAGCGAAGATACAACTCCATGTCTACCTTAATTAAGAGGTCACCTGTAATGCCAACCGAGGTGTCGAAAACTTGTCCAAACTGCGGCAATAAAGTTACAAAGCATACTTTTTTCAACTTGCTTATAGAAAGAACAAAACATGACAAGAACAAGAGTCTTTATCATCACTTGCCTCCAATCGAGCATCGGCCAAGACTTCTCTAACGTTATCTTCAGTCAAATCAAGGGGTGGTAGTGGTACTCCACCTCCTGCTGCTACTGTTGTCAATGTAGATGATTTTCTGCGGTTCCATGCATTTGGCTCGAGTACAAGTATCGGCGTTAGTTTAAACGATGAACTTCTCATTCTGCTTTCCGGGCAGTTGGTCATCGATTTTGTTGTGAAATTATTAGTAGACACATTAAAGTTGCAAGCAGAGAAGACTAGCGATGATCTTCTCCGTATGTGACAATAATGGTGACTCTGGTATAGCACTACCTCCATGGATATCTTCTGTAGCCAGTAAGCTTGTTTTTATCGCTTGCGGATGCAGCTGATGAAGTTGATCGATAGGTGTGGTTGTCAGCGGACCACACAATGTGGATTGTTGGCTTGGCTCTTGCAAGAGGATTTATTTTAATTTTTTTAGTATAAACTAAAAGAAAATTCTATCTTTTCAATATTTAAAGGATAAAATCAACATAAATATCGTGCTAATTTTTTTTTATCAATTTTAATATTATAAATATGACACGGTTCTAATATTAGAAACATATACGATATAATTTTCTCCAATAATTCTTTTTCATTTGAAGGTATTATTACAAGATAAATGAAAGAAATCCGGCTTAAAAGCTTTCCAGTTAGAATTTTACTCTTGAAATATGCTATTTCCTTTCTGTCAGTAGAGCAATTGGGATTCATAGGTGGTAATTGTCAACAATGTTTTAAAAATATTTTAAAATTACATAATATTTCATAAATTTATATAATTTTACTATAAATTTATTTCTATACAATTTATTCGAAATTTCTTTAGGAGCTTTAATATTAGCAATTTAATAGTTAATATTTATAAAATTAAAATTTAAACAACAATTTAATTAAATAATTCTTATTTACATTTTAAATAAGAGTAAACTTTCAATATTTATACTCATTTTTCTTTTTGGAAAATGAATGAAATTGTATTAACTTAAACAAAAGCTAGTTCAAATTCACTGCCTAACTATCAACTTGCAATATGATTGGAAGAACATAATTGATCAGAGAAATTACACACCATCTACTAAACAATCATAAAACATGAATTACAAGTTCCATTTATTCTTTATTGTAGGGGTAAGTGAGTTTTACATATTCTTTCCAATAAAAATAGCTCTAATCCAATTCATACATTTTTTCTAACTAATAATTGTCTTCTTTGACTCCCTTGTACAACTTGATATTTCTCTCTTTTCAGAGAGTGCAAATTGTAGTGGTGAATGTTGTTTTAAGTAACATCTCATTCTGCTTTTCATACTTGGTGAGATTGATGAACCGATTCAGAGTCTCGTCCCATTCATATATGTAATTATCTATTGCAAGTAAGTGCAGGATTTGCTCCATACTACTTTAGAATATCTGCAAAGAAAATATAGATGATTTATGTCTTCCTCAGCTTCCTTGCATAAGACACATGTTGAGTCATTTGTGTTAAACCATCCGCACTTGATTATAATTTTGTCTTTAATCGCTAGCCAAGTGATTAAACAAGCTTTGGGATTAAGAGAATGCTTTGTTAGAAGATCATGCCAAAGGATTTATCTAAAATTGCTTGAGAATAATATGTGATAGGAATTATTTGTGAATATTCCATTTGGATTAGGAGTCCACATAATGGGATCTTCTTTATACCCTTCATGCAATTGAGGTAAATGTTCAACAAGTATAGAAAAACCTCTAAAGTTTCCATAACAAACTCCATTTTGGATGAGTGAGGATACTTTAGAGTCCATAAGGATTCTATTCCTCAACTAAGTGATCTCATTTCTTTGTATAAGGGAGCTAAAGTTTGACCAGTTGTCAAACCAAAACTATGTATTTGCTCCATTTCCCAAATTGTTTTTGATTTGCGGATAAATCATGTTTTGCTAATTCAATAATTGATTGAAAGTCTAGGAAAATCTCTTATGCTTGTAATCTGCCAGAAGTACAGGTTTTTGAGATGATATTCATGCATTTATTTGATCTAGAGGGCCTTTTTATCTGTACATAGTCTCCAAATTCTCTTGCTTAAAAGTACCTTTTGCACTAGTGAAATGGGGATGATTCCTAGTCCACCTTGCTTCTTTGGAATGGCGAGTTCACTCCATTTTACTTTTGCACTTTTGGAATTCTCTACTTTTCCATTCCAAAGAAAAGCTTTAACAATTCTATCAATTTCCTTGATGACTTTCTTTGGCAATACAATATGAAATGTCCAATGTATGTGCAAACTATTGAGAACTGAATTGATAAGTGTAAGTTTAACAGCATAAGAAAGAAACTTGTTTTGCCATGCATTTATCCTGAATTTGATCCTATCAATAAGAGGAATATAATAAGAGAATTTGGGCTTAGATGCGATAATAGGCACTCCAAGGTATCTAAATGATGTGGAATGTAAATTCAGTCCTATAATTCTACTAATCTCAACTTGGTTCCTCACATCTAATGAAATGTACAATCAACTCTTATCAGCATTGAACTTTAATCTAGACCATTCTAAGCATAATTTAAGTATCTGTAGTAGTATGTTGATGGAATGATAATCTATGCCATAGAGAAGCATAAGATCATTTACATAGATCAAATGTGTTGATATGATTTCTCTACACATATGGTGAAATTGCAAACTTCCGTTACAGGATGTAAAATTGATAAGCAATCTAGACAATCCTTCCATTACTAGGGTGAAAAGATAAGGGGATAAAGGGTCCCCTTGTCTAATCCCCCTAGCATTTTGAAAGTTTTAGTGGGGATTCCATTGGCTGTCACACTGAGAGAAGAGGTTTGAATGCATTTCATGATCCATTTCACAAATCTTTCAGGTAGATCCATTGCTTTGAGGCAAAGTTGTATAAAACTCCAATTGACTATGTCAAATGCTTTACAAAAATTAGCTTTCAACAAACAACTTTTGATTCTTTTACCTGAATTGTACAATTTTTGCAACTCTTGTAAGAGAAGGATATTATCAACTATATTTCTTTCAAGAATAAAGGCCCATTGTGTAGGATTTATGATTTTAATTAGAGTAGTCTTCAACCTTTCAGCTAGGAGCTTTGCAATTACTTTATAGATAGTATTGCAACAGGATATTGCTCTAAAGTCAACTATAGTCAAGGGGTTTTGCTTCTTTGGTACTAGAAAGATGTAGATTTGATTCATATCATTAAGCATTTTGGATGAGGAAAAAAATATTCCATTACAACTTTTGTGAAGAGTCTGCTAGTAACATCTCATTTTTTAAAAAAAAACCCAAGCTAACGAACCATCAGGTTCAAGTGCTTTTGAAGGGTTCAAACTGAATAATACTCTTCTGACTTCTTAAGCTGAAAAAGGAGAAGCTACAGTGTCTTTCAAAACCCAATTGATTGAGCAATAAAAGACTCTTTTCACATTTAAGTTAAAAATGTTAGTTTTACTATTAATTGACTGATGTGGCTAATGAAAACCCAGTTGTACATGACCTATAACTATCCGTATGGAAAAAATTAGACAACTAAGCAAATAACCTAAATTAGATTACCTATAACCTATACCCATATCCAATTACCCATCACCCAAATTTACTTTACTAAAGTTGCATTGTCTATCTATGTGAATCATTGTTCCTCTAGATAGCTCACCTGTAGGTATGTCTTCCGTTGTGGCAAGGAACGACTCCTTTCTTCTCCTCTCCTACTACTTCCTTACTCTTCTATTTTTCTATGTGTAAGTTATGGATTTAAGGTTATTGTATAGTTAAGGTTGAATTGCTTGAAGCTACATTTTTCTAATATCATGACTTTCTAAGCTATTTCGTGGCTACTTTTCATCTGTAATTTAAGTCTTTATTTTTTTACCATTTATTCAACAATTTGATTGAAGATAATAAATATTATATTTCATTTTGTAGTAGGAGTCTTGATTTACATAGATTCATATTTGTAGTTTTCCTAAGCATATTTATCTTTTTTTTTGTTCTTTCTATTGCAATATTGCTTGGACAATTGAAATCAATTGCTAAAGTACATTTCCCTTACTTTTTCCATTATATGTATATATGCAAACAAGTTATGGTGTTTAATATGTTTGTTAGTAAGAGAATAAGAATATGAAGAAACTATAGAGCTATCAACTACTTTTTCAATATTTAAAGTAGTTATAATTTTTTTCGCTAGTTACATATATGAAGAAATATAACTATGTTTTTAGTGGTGAGATATATATGGTTTATGTCATATGGAGGGTTTTGTCCTATATCAAACATTTTTTGATTGCTTACTTGCAGCCAAAGACCATCAAAAGCAAATACAATAAATTGATAACTTGCCTGCATCTAGGGAAATGAAATTGATGATATTGCTCTGGCACTAATTTTTTGAATAGTTTTTGGACCAGAAACTTAGCATAAATGGGTTTTATGTTCACTTCATCCTTTTTCATGTACACATCACCAATAAATCTAGAATCTTGAAAGTTCAAAATATTATTTTGATGAGAAATGGTTTTTTTGGATCTACGTCTGATGAGATATGGATTTTGAGGTTATTATGCAGTTAAGCTTTAATTGCTTGAAAATTCATTTTTATAATATCATGTTTAAGTAATTTCATTGGCATCTAACAAAGATTGTTTGTTGAAAACATATATAGAGCAAAAATATATTTTCATATGTTTAATTGGTTTGTCTTTTCAATTTGATTTTGTGCAGTAAGTTATGATTGAGCATTATAAGTCAAAGAACAGATGCAAATTCGACTTCTAAGATGGATGAAGAATTTATATGTATTTGTGAGTTAATGGTTGTCATGTAGACTTTATGGACAAAGTCCCGATGCGGAGTAAATTATTTCTTTATTTTATGGTTTTGTTAGTTATTGACTTTTTAATCTTAACATTATTGTTAACTCTTTTATTACTTGATTAATTTAAACCACTTTTAAATTTTCTACAATATTGTATACTTTATATTATCTTATTAATTTTAGCATCGAAGTTGTCAATTTTTTGAGTGGGTTGATTTGCCAATGCATAAAAGAGTTATTGAGTATTGTACCAAGATTGTTAAAGAAAATAAACAAGCTAGAAAAAGAAAAAAGCAATGATAACAAAAACTAAAATTTTCAATATTGTATTATTAATAGTAGTAAATAAAAATTAATAAGAGTAGATGTAAAATATTAAGTATTATATTATTAGTGTTTTATAAACTTCTAACTAATTTTCAATGTATCCTATCAATTAGAATACACTTGTGAACATGATAGTCAATAGTGTATTATTCTATTTTTAATGACTGACTGAGTGTAACATTATTGCTTCCTTGTTTTTAAGCCATTTTGTATGTTATCAAAAGGGGACTTTAATAAATAAATCTAAAATTGATAGCTTCAATATGTATTGATGATCCTAATAATCAAAATTTGAATCAATCTCATTAATCCTATTTTCGTCATTAGCTTACGAAGATTTTCTCATGATCCTAATCATCAAGTTCCTAAATCAATCTCGTTTACACTTAAGTGACGTAGTAAAAGGAAATGCGATACATACCAAAGCACTTAACATATAATAGACCAAAACACCCAAGTGCATTCATATAAGCATTTAATTGTTCCCATCTAGTAGTACAAGGCATATAGGCATTGTATAATCCAAAAGTATTTGTTTTCTAAAAAACAATAATTTTTACAAATCTTATAGGATAAAGGGAACATTGGTATAATGCATCTCTAAGTAGAACTTCCTGAAGCTTTTGATCTTATCCTCCTTATCCTCTCACTTGTTTCATCCTAAAAGAAATGTCAACATATAATCAAAGGATAATTCGATAAACCAAATCGATTTAAGACATATAATTCAATACCTATAACATTTGACGAGTCATAACTCACATTGTTACTATTGATTGAGTTTCTTCACCCTATAGTGTTACTTTATCTACGAACAACTCTCTTTCGTTTATTTGGGCTTGAAATGTATGGTTTATTTGAAGGATTAATAGTATAACAATCTATTTGGACATCACTTATAGACTGTATTGGAAAAAATGAAAACAAATAATGTTTAAGGATGAAGACATATATGAAAATGAATAATATAAAATATGTTAACATTTGTAACTATTGAAACTTGTTACGATGTTTCTATTAGAGGACATGATTTTTTATTGTACACTTGCTGGAAGCATTATTGACAAATCATCTTTATGCCTCTCCTTGACGTCTTGCTACCCTTAGTAGTACTCATAATCTTGATTTTTATACCTCTCCTTGATATCTTGTTAACCTTAGTAGGACTCTCCCAATCTCCCTTTTTCTTATGCTTTTATGGTCTACAAGGCATTTTTCAAAATAGAGGTGGTAATGATGGTTCATGTTCAGTTCTAGGCCTTAGGCCTTGAAATGGCTCCATCATATATTGATATGCTTGTAGGCCCTTCTCCTTCACAAGCCAATGAGACGTATGTTTTTGAGTCTTCATTATTGTAAACAGTGGAAGAAATGGCATGTGTACATAGGATACCTGACATATCCCAACTTATAGAACTATATGTCTTTCTCGTCAATTTGACAACATGCTTAACTTTTTTATGTATCACTTTAAACCCACCAACACCATTACTCTCAAGTTCACAATCTATGCTCAACTCCTTATTAATTCTCAATTTAGCCTTTATTCTTAGACCAATGTCACCTATCCATTTAATTTCCATAACACTCTAGTTTCCTCAATCATGGTGATAATGTTTTTACTCCTATCTTCCATTATTCTTCAATTAAATGCTTCATAATGATTGTTATCCATAATATCACACTTGAATGAAGTGTTGAAAAATGCTTTTGTCCATTTTTCCTTTAGAATTCTTTTAAGATCACTATGAATATTTTTTGACTCCTTTTCTACTATCTCAAATTATAAAGTAAGTTAGGTTCATTGGATGACTTACAACATTGTTAGAAAAGTCTCCTTAATTTGAGCTCCTTGTGATTCCTCTTTCTCTAATTGGCAAACATCCGTCTTGAACAAAATCTCACTTCAGTCCTTCGAAGCTGCCTAACAAATATTGAAAATTTTAGTAAATCAGTAACAAATGTAAGTATATCCACATCAATGAAGCAGCTAAATGTCTAGATAATTCCAACTCTTCATTATCCAAATCTGAATCAAACTCCTTTCTAATCCTTTCACAATAAGTAAATTCTCTTCATATTTTTCTGGACCAACTTCAGTCCCACTTACACCTAATGTGTGTATTGATTTTGTGAACTAGGATGATGATCTAGATCCTTCAGGTTTTTTGGTAGGAAAGTTCTATAGGTGTAAGAAGGTTAGTTTAAGAAGCAATGTTGCTTCCTTAAGCCATCCCCTCAGGTTTGTCCTTTTTTGTGGGCAAGAGACTACTGGTTTGGTAGTCTCCAAAGATGTACATAAACCTTTATTATGTGTATAAAATTAACTAAATTACTAAAAAAAAATCTTTTTGTTCGGCTACATCTTTAATCAATTGCACAATAGTGGATTGGGTAATATTGATGGGGACATCATCTATAATCCCGGTAATGACCACCACCTCAACATCATCATCAAAAGATTATTCTAATTTAGATACATGATCAAAATAGATCTCTATCACCTTATATTTTGCAATTATCTTATAAACATAAGCATCACTCTTGTCTACCTCCATTAAGCCATTTTTTAGAGTGGTTCCTCACACCTTATACATAAAATTACTAGTTCTCGAACCTTTAACGTCCTCCATAAGCACCCTCTCAAGATCCCAATAGCAAAACCTATTTAACTTCTTCTCTATATACAAGCTTTCCACTTTAAAACATAGTCAATTTTTCATCCTAACCATTCATCTTCCTTTACCTACATAGAATAACAACAACAACCTAGGGTAAGTTATGCTAATATACAGGATTTAGGGACGTTTAATAGTATGGAATCTTATCCTTAATTAGTAAAGAGACTATTTTTGATAGACTTATACACACACAGACATACACACACACACACATGTAAAATATATATATACATATTAAGGACATAATCCTGCCATTATTCCTCTTTACCCCCACAACTTGATATATAAATTCCTTGACAATCAAAATACCTACCACATTTTATCATCTTGAACACCCTAAATACCAAAGTTTGATCTTATTAATCTTTTTGCTTTAGGCCTTGTCCACTTTGTCTCTTTAAGTGTACATATCATAACTTAAAATAAAATATAATTCTATAGGACATATGTTATACTCATAAATATAGACTATGGGATCGTGTGAGTATTGGCAAGCCTTGACCAATGCTTGGCACGTGGGTTGGCATGAGGAATGCATGTTGACGAGAGAACAAGGCGAAGTCTTACAAGTTGGTGAGCAAAACCCAAAGAACTTATGAACTAGGCGAGGGATGCGGGAAGTATCGACAAAGATCTCTAAAACAAGCGAGATTCGACACGCGTGGGTATGCGTAGGCACGTATTGGCGAAAATCTTTGACGAGACGTGAGATTTGGATGCAAGGTCACACGGAGTTGGTGAACTAAATTATGCGAGATCCAAGGGTATGCGAAGGTGTGCAAGCGAGGAAAGGCACATAAGCACTTGACTTTAGTGAGGTAAGTTAAAGGTATGTAAAATATGTGAGGTTTTATACTAACTCGGATTGTGACTTGTACTTAATCATGAAGCGACGAGACTCCACCATAAGTGAGCTTCATCATAGAAGATGGACTTAGATGTGCATTGATGGACTTATGTGCAAATAGGCCTTAGTGACTTGGAAAACACATAAGTAGTGACGTGACAATTGTGGGTGACGTGGCATATGGTGACGTGGCAAGATCAACTTGAAGATCACATTGGAGATTCATCAAATCTAGGAGATAAAGACCATATGGGAAAATCATCTCAAGATAGCGGAGATCTTCAAGGATATGGATGTAATCTTCCAAGTTGACATGTAATCTTTATTTGATTAGATTCTTATGTAATGTAGCCAATTAGAAGAGTCCTAAGAGAAAAGAGATGTCTTCTTATTGGTCGATGTGATGCAGTGTAATCTTTAGTTGATAGGATCAAATAGAATTATGGGATCCTTAAAGATCTTGAACTTGCTTTCCAAGCAAGAGGAGCCTATAAATAACTCATTAGAGTTGAGAGCTATTCAGAGTTGAGAGCTATTCATTCAATTATTAAATCATTAACTCATTGAGAGAAATCACTCAGAGGATAGAGCTTTGAGAGTTGAGAGCTTTTGAGGCGTTTTCATTATAAGGATTTCAAGTAAGGAGTTCCTTGTTAATGCTTTGAGAAGGAGGTATTTGTATCTTTTTTTAACATTTTGTTGAGAGTTAATGAAAGATTAGCTTCGGCTATATATCTCGTGTTGCTTTCTTTACTCTGTTATACACTTGTGTTATTTTTTGTGTGTAAGAGAAACACTTATAAATACTTATGTGCGCGTGAGGTGTTCGAGAGCTAATGGAATTGTTCGGCAACATTCATGTGAGAAGGCTAAATCTGGCTTAAGCGGATCGAAGCGGGATTGTCGTGCGAAGGTGGGCACGACTTGTGTTAAAAGTTCTAGTCCAAAGTAGAACTTTGTGATGGCTAGTGTCAGAGCTAATTTAGAGTGATGGCTGGTGGTAGTAATCTGACAGAAAGGATTACCAAAAGAGAGGCGATTGTTGAGTCTCTAGCCCCGACAAATGAGGGAGTAGTTCCTTTGTTGGCACGTATTGTAGCTTTGAAGAGGGAGCTTCAAGCAATTATAAGACCGCTCGAGGAACAAATGAAGGCTCATGAGAAGATGAGTTGTGATCTGTTGGTGCTCAAGTGTGTGATGGCAAGGCACAAGACGGGTGTCCTAGTGGAAAGCGGTATAATGAAGGTGCGAGAGCCACAAGTTTTCGATGGCAAGCGAGTGTTAAGAAGCTCGAAAATTTTTTGTGGGACATGGAGTAGTACTTTGCAGCGGCAAAAGTGGCAAACTCAAAGAAGGTGTCAAGCACAGCAATGTACATAGTGGGTGATGCCAAGTTGTGGTGGAGAATGAGGACCTATAATGACATTAGTGCATGTAAACTTGGGACAAGCTAAAGAAGGTGCTAACGGACCAGTTCTTACCGAACAACACTTCACGATTTGCGAGAGAAGCTTTGAAGGGTTAAAACAAGACGACTTAGTGAGGAAGTACGTGAGGAAGTTCACATCGATGATATTGGATGTGTGGAACCTGTCGGAGGAAAACAAGTTGTTCAATTTTATTAGTGGCTTGCAAGATTGGGCACAAATGGAGCTTCAGAGGCAGAACATGAAGGACCTCCCTAGTGCAATAGTAGCGGCAGATGCCTTAATGGATCTCCAATTGTCACCACCAATTTTACCCAACGAAGAGGGCAAGAAAAATTGTAGAACCCGGGGTGATAAGGAGAAAGGCAAAGAGAAGGTGGGAGAATCTTATCAACATAAGAAGAAGCAATTGAAGGGGAAGGCTGCATGTTTCGTCTGTGAGGGGTCGCATTATGCTCGAGAATGCCTGAAGAGGAAGAAAGGTGAGGAGCAGATGAACTCCATATTCGTGAAGGACAATGGAGGGAGCGATGAAGACGACTTAGAGGAAGCAGCCATCAACAGCATCACCTATTTGAATGTTATGAGCCTCATGGAGGAGGACTCATGCAAAAACAAACTTGATAGAAAGAGGACGTGGTATGTGGGAAAGGTGCCAAAGGAAGAGAAGGCTTGCTCTAGTCTTCGACAGTTAGCAAAAGAGTCTTTGAGGGAACCGTTCGTGGAAGAGTGCCTACAGATTATTTCGATAAGGGCGTCAAATTCTTTTATTCGGGGTGGTTTGTTAGATCCCTAAGTCTAGATTGTGGGATCGTACGAGTGTTGGCGAGCCTTGGCAAATAATTGGCACACAGATCCGCACAAGGAAGGCATGTTGATGAGGGAACAAGTCTTCGCAAGCAAAATCCGATGAACTTGCGAAGTAGGGGAGGGATGCAGGAAGTATTGGCAAAGATCTCGAGAGTTGGTGAGATTCGATATGTGTAGGCACGCATTGGCTAAAATCTTCAATGAGTCGTTAGATTCAGATATGAGGCCACGCAGAGTTGGCGAACTAAGTCATGCGAGACTCAAGGGTGTGTGAAGGCATACGAGCGAGGAAAGGGCATAAGCACTTGACTTCGATAAGGTAGATCCAAAGTATGTAAAATATGTGAGGTTTTATCCTAACCTGGATTGTGACTTGTACTTAGTCATGAAATGACGAGACTGCACCATGAGTGAGCTTGATCATAGAAGATGGACTTATCTATGGACGTGCATTGATGGATCTATGTGTGGATATGCCTTGGTTGCTTGGAAAATACATCAACAGTGAAGTGAGAATTGTGGATGACATGGCACATGATGACATGGCGAGATCAACTTGAAGATCACATTGGAGATTCATCAAATCTAAGAGATAAAGACCATGTGAGAAAAATCATCTCAAGATAGTACAGATCTTCAATGATATGGATGCAATCTTCTAAGTTGACATGTAATATTTATTTGATTAGATTCTAATGTAATATAGCCAGTTAGAAGAGTCCTAAGGGAAAGGTGATGTCTTCCAATTGGTTGGTGTGATGTAGCGTAATCTTTAGTTAATATGATCAACTAGGATTGTGGAGATCCTTAAAGATCATAAACTTGCTTTCTAAGAAATAAGAGCCTATAAATAGCTCAGTGGAGTTGAGAGCTATTCATTCAATCATTGAGTCATTCACTCATTAAGAGAAATCACTCAGAGGAGAGAGTTTTAACAGTTGAGAGCTTTTGGGGGGTTCTTATTATAAGGGTTTCGAGTAGGGAGTTCCTTGTAAATGCTTTGAGAAGGAGGTACTTGTATCTTTTGTTAATATTTTGTTGAGACTTAGTGAAAGATTAACTTCAGCTCTATATCTCTTGTTGGTTTCTTTACTCTACTATACATGTGTTATTTTGTGTGTGTGAGAGAAACACTTTAAACACTTGTGTGCGCATGAGATATTTTAGGGCTAACGAAATTATTCGGTGATATTCACGTGAGAAGGTTGAATCTGGCTTAAGTGGATCGAAGCAGGATTGCCCTATAAAGGTAGGGGCAACTTATGGTAAAAGTTCGAGTCTAAAGTAGACCTTTGTGACAACATCCGCCTCAAAGTCTTCCGCAATTCTTTATGTGACTCTAGTCTTTACAGTAGATCTACCACAACTTTTTTTTTAATTTTTTTTCAAAACCTAAGAGTGGAAGAAAACCATGCACTATGCTATAGGCTTAGCGGTGTTCAAGCAATTCTATTTCTCATTCAAATCAATTCATTCAACCATAGCATGCATAACATATAATACTTTTCAAATATAAATATATTCATTTATTTCTAAATATAAATAAGCATTCAAATTAATTTATGAAATTTAAGCATGTATCTATTATATTAATTTATATCTAATTAGATAATGATCAATAAACTTTACAATTAATTACTACTTAAAATTGAACTTCTTTCATTATTTGTGATGTATTTATATGTTTTTGGTAATTGCCCTGAGAACATGTAGTGGAATTGCACTGCCGAGTCTGATAAATATGATTTTAAAATACAGGACTGAGTTCTAGGAACAATATGGTCCATTTGCATATCTTATATCATTACTCTATATTATTATAAATTTTTTATATTTACATATCGAGACTGAGCTCTTAGAATCCTGTAATCCGTAACACAAATCAAATATCCTACACTACAATCAAACTCTCAAAGTCATACATTCCGGTGACACATCATGATGCAGTACTGCTAACTCTCTAATTAGCATGCCAACCGTATCACATTCCTCCAATTCTTATATGTTTTACTAAGGACAAATCTAATTAAGTTGATATAGTTTCATAATAGTCAATTTAAGCTATTTCGTATTTGACCATACTAGAAGAATTTAGTCTTCATGGTTTAACTAAAAGTTTATATCAAGTGAGTATTATATATAACCAATTAAGCTTAGATTCACAACTAAACTAAATATTTCTCACGTACATAAATTTGGCAAAGTAAATGTTACTTCTTAATATCATTTTTTCTTTCATTATTGGTTTTAATTTGGTTCATATAACATTCAAGACATATTTATCTTACAAAGTACTCAAAATAACATATATATCAAAAATTCCAAATTCAAACATAACGTAAGCCAATTGAGGGAAATATGAATTGTAAGTCCAAAATTCAAATTAATGACATATACTACTTTATTTAGCATCTAATTAAATATCTTTTAACATCAATTTCATAACCTCCAATTTTATATCAAGAACTTTAAATTACATAATGCAAAATTTTTAGGGAAAAATAAATTTGCATAAACACATACCAAATTGATGATCAGTTCTCTTCAATAAACTTTAATTTCACCATCAATTCTTTATTCCTTTTCTTTCCTATTGTCTTTCCAATTCCTCTTCTTTATCTTCGTAATATTGCATAAAAATTCGATTTCATGCATTTTATTCATTAATGCATGCAATTTCACTAAAATAATGTACTAAAAACAACTAAAATTTCATTAATGTACCTTGTTAAATTCAGGTGCCATTCATAAAAAAAGCTCATATACTTTGTCTTCATCTTTTTTCTAAAATTCTTATTGATATGATGATTTTAGGAAACCTAGGTTTATAATTTAGCATTTAATTATTGATTATGAATTAAAGATAGGAAAATTTAGCTTAAAAATAGGAGAAAAATGAAAGAAGGTTGATAAGGAAAAAGGATGGTGGTTCTCGATAGATTTAGAGAAAAGAATTTATAGGTGGCAAAATTGTAATTTGATTCTTTAACAAAATTCAATAGTTTTATTAAGAAAAGGAAACTTAATCTAAGAAATATCAAACTTTAGCTCTTTTATTTGATTTTCTAGATCCAAAATTAACTTTCAATTTAATCTGTTAGTTGGATTTAATCCCACTATATCTTTATATAATAATTTTTAAAATTTAATGGAAAAATTATTCAAGTGGTATTTAGTTCATAGGTCCAAAATAAAATCGTTAAAACTTATGAATTCTTTGGCTTTTGAGCCAAAACGCCCATGGTTTTGTGGGTAGTATTGGAATATTTTCATTTCTTCAGTCCAATTGTTTAAGGCTTGGAAACTTTCACAAAACATTTCTGAAGTGAGTTTTTTGGCTTCTTCTTGGATGGTTTTTGAAGGAAGTAGATTAATACGGTCTAGGTCAATGGGTTTACCTAAAAGTTTTGTTTGTGGTCTTGGGGAGCTAGCTCCCACTCTTAAAGCAATGGCTTTAGACAAAAATCAAGAAAAAGATTTAGAAATATTAGATGTTGACAACTTAGACTTAGAAGAATCGCAAGGAACATTTCATATCAACACTCTATTAACGTAGGAAAAAGAAAACAAATAGCTAAAACCTTATTAAATTTGAAACCAGTACAAGATATTCAATCTTCATTATTCAAACAATTTTTTAATCACAAAAATATCATTTATTTTAGAAGAATAATTCATAAAACACCTATTAGAATGGATCAATGTAATGGACATATTAGAATCAGTCTAATAGATCAAGCCCAAATTACCAAACAATTACAAAAAAATACCTGAAGACAAACGTAATAAAATTGGATATATTCATTTATCTACTATTCAAATTCTTTTAAAATCTACCTTTCAGGAAGGAATAGATTCACCTATACAAATGGCAATCATTGATGAAAGAATGAAAATTTTAAATGATCAAATAATTGGAATGATGAATGGCAATTTAGCATATGGAAAAATTAAATTTAATACACGATTAAAATTAGGCATTCCATTAAAATCACCCAATTTAGATGACACTATAACAATTGCTTTCAAATTTTATAAAGATGATCTTATGATTCAAGGACAATATTCCTTTTCTATCACCTACCAAATTAGTTATGCTCTATCCAATTCTCATCACAGTATCAAATTTAAAGATACAGATCGAATATATATAGACCAACTTTTCCACGATGTAGCCAAAGTCGGAACCAACTTTAGAACAAAATTAAGAACTATGCTTGCAATTCAATACCCAATTCAACTATCTAGAAGGCATTCATTTTCATATACATCTTTTTCTACCACTCCTTTACTCCGCTCTCACTCATTAAAAATAAATTCGATTTTTGGGTAGCAAAGTGGTATCAGAGCTCAGGTATGGGCCTGAGGCTTGCCCCACGTCGTGAGTTCGAATCTTAGTGAGTGGATACGGCCATAGGCTCTCCCATGCACTCAGAAATGACGTCGGGAGACGTTTGCTAACCAGCAGATACGTGATGGACTTAAGTAATTTGATTCCGCCCTACCTTCAACTCGAGTTCTGAGTTGCTAACTCAATGGTAGAGTACTCGACTTTTAAGAGCGAATAACATCTTTTACGAATTTTTATGAAGAAAAGGATTCGTCCATACCATCGATATAGTTTGTACAACCAAAGACTGATCCTGAAAGGAATGAATGAAAAAAATAACATGTCGTATCAATCGAGATTTCTGAGAATATTTCATTCTTAATGAATCGGCCCTAACCTTGGTTGAATTCTTAGTGCTTAACATTAAAAAATAAATTTAAGATGGAATAAATGGATAGAGTCTTCCCAAAACTCTAGTTAAAGATAGGGTGAAATCAAATTACTTAAATCCACTAGGCATTTGCTGGTTAACGAACATCTTTCGACGTCATTTCTGAGTGCATGGGAGAACCTATGGCCGAATCCACTTACTAGGATTTGAACTCACAACGTGAGGCAAGTCTCAGGTCTATACCTAAGCTCTGATACCACTTTGCTACTCAAAACTTGAGTTAAAGATACGGCACAATCAAATTTCTTAAGTCCTTAGGAATTCTTTTCTTCTTCTCCATAAATAATATCCATGAAAGTATCTACACATAAATAACTTAATAAATATCATTTATTTTCTATTAATATTTTCGAGTTTAACTTTCACCTTTTTTCAAAGTAAGCTTTGATCACTAGTTAATTCTTGATCAAACCTTCAAAATGAACTCGTTTTGACCTTAAATTTAATCATCTCCTTAAATAATACTATCCAAAGTCAAATAAAGTGCATTTTAAGTTCCAAATATTATTATTCATCTCATGATGTACTATCTACTACACAAAAGTACTATTCATAAAATCAAAAATTTTGAAACATTACACAATGCAACATAGATAATTACCGAACACTTTATTGAACTTCATGGCACAACAATAACTTGCATAATTACCCCCATTCATATTTGCACAAAGAAAACAAAGGAAGTTACTTTCATCACAAAAACTAAAATAAAAAGAGTTACAGATGTATACCGTGGGCGTTTGAATCCCATACGGAGATCAAACTTTTACAATTTTATAACATAAGCAAAACAAATATGAAAATATAATAATGTTTAAGAGAATCTTTTACTAAATTAGATATGAGCTTTCTTAAAACAAGTCGAATGAATAATGTTAACTTGGAATAAATGACGCCTTGCAAAACTTCATCTAATGGGCTTTTTCCCTCAATTAGATAATATTTTGGACTCATTAATACTACATTATCAAATCACATATTTCATCTTAGTAAAAAATGGAACAACTGAAGTGCTCAGCTTATTAGATAACTAAGCTGTGCAGTGCAGCTTTCATCAGGATCCTTCGATTCTCGTCTCCATTTCTACCGGTAGATCAATGTTAAAAGTTACGCGTAATCAGCTAAGTTTGTTGAAAATTTCCTCCATTTCATCTAATTAATTCTCTAAAAATAAAAGCTCTTTGATACCACAGGTGGCATTGTTTTCCAACAATGTTGTACAGAATACTCACTCTCAAGATGCCCAAGAATTCACTAAAAGACTCCACAAAATGTGGCAACAGCAAAAACAAGAAACAAAGATCCGCCCAAGTAGCCCACCTGAATAAAGACACAGCAAGTTAAACTTTAGAAACAGAAACAAGAGTTTTGTCATTAGCAGAAAGAAGTGAAGTGGAGGGTTTGTACCAGTTTCTCAGAGATATAGTTGGCAAGAAATGCTCCTCCTAAAACTGCAATAGATGTTGCAATCAGGTGTCCAGCAATGGCTCCAGTTGCCACTCCCCATGGAGACTGTAGAAAAAGAAAAATTAATCAAATTGATAATGTGAATATTAAATAGGATTGGCAACTTTTATATCCTTGTGAAAAACACCTGTGCAGCACCCAGAGCAATTGTGGCAAGCATTGAGCGGTCTCCCCATTCCTAAAACAAATCACAACATTACAAAACCAGAGCCTTTGAAAGATACAAGAGATATTAAGATTATATCAAAGTGAACTTCTCAATCATTATTCTCAGAAGTTGCCCGTGAAGTTTTAGAATCCGTAAAAACATTGCCTTCCCAATTTATTATTGTGCCAGAAGTTGTAATCAAATTGAGTTTAAAAATAAAGTAAATAGTACAGGATATTGTCCAGAAAGCAAAATGGAATGCTTACAGCAAAGAAGATAAGGCTGAATGACTTCCACACAATCTCAAATGGATTTGTGAGTCGTTTTGAGACCTGATGGGGAGAAAAAAAATCTTATGCTGTTACCAATTCTTGAATTATCATACAAGGCAAGATCTAGCATGCTTGGAAAACACCAAACATATGCCTTTGTCTATCAAGCAAAATTATGGCATGAAATAAATAAAACCAAAGCCCAACAGCTTAAGGTAATGCCTAAAAAGTATACTTTTTCTTTCACAAGCTCCTCAGCTTCAACAAGTTCATCAAGTTCGGGACTGCCCTTCTTATCACTCTTAACCTCTTTTGATGGAAGATCCCATGCGTCTTTTATTGCTTTAAGGCCAAAGAACATTAGAAGAGTTACTGCTGCATATTCTCCAATTGGAAGGGCTGTTCACAGGCCAAGATGACAGAAATATTTAATTTAAGCACAAGGCAGAATATGGTTATTACGTAAGTTTTAATCTCAAGATGTAGCAAAGCTTAGCTAGTCTCATAGACATGAAATAGAATAAAAGAAATACTAGGAATTGAAAATCAGAAATCAAGATGAGTGAACTAAAGTAATTTGAACAAGAAATAACATATGCTGTTATTTATAGCTGGATTAGTTCTTTCACATGCTTCACCAAGTAGCTGAATAATTACCCAAGTTTTGCCTCCTGAGTGGTAAGGTGGCAAGAAAGGGTCTCCATCCACTAGGTTTCAAATCCTAGGGATGGTTAGGGAATGGGGAAGGGAATAATTGTCCAAAATGGCTCCATATGTATCAAAGGGAAAAAAATGGAGCAATATACACACACAGATAAAAGAGAAAATTCGTCAATGAATTTTGTTATCATATTTATTCTCCTTTCCCCTACTTTTCTCTAGTCTGTCTTCTCTAATAATTTTGATATTTCATTTGGAAGAATAGTCTTCCCAGTACACAAAAATGGAGTGCAACATAAATTATGAATAAATCAACAAACTAAGAAATGAGACCATATGAGAACATGAATTTTAAGAATTCTACATTGTACATATTTGTACAAGATGTACAGATTTATAGCAATACAACCACCTAAATAAGGAAAGTATCCTAGAAATAAAGGTTAACTGTTAACTAGATATGAACTATTCTAGAAAATTAAATTACAACCAAATCACGCAAATCTTGCAACAATATACCCTCCTATAAGTTCAAATTAAATCTTGTTTAGTCCTTTAGTGAGTATATCAACTATTTGATCTACAGTTGGTACATAAGAAACACAAATTAACCCACTTTTGATTTTCTCTTTGATAAAATGCTAGTCAACCTTAATGTGTTTCATTCTATCATGTAAAATTGGTTGTGAGCAATCGAGATGGCAACTTTGTTATCACAGTAGACCTTAATGGGAAGTATCATTCAGATCTTCAGTTCTTCAAGTAATCCTTTTTTTTCATATTATCTGGCAAACTCCATGAGTAAGAGACATGAACTCTACCTCGGTGATGCTTCGAGCCATAACATTCTTTTATTTTTTACTTCGCTAGTATGAATTTCTATTTGTAGGTTGCTACATTTCCAAAACATAAGACCATTTCCAAGAGTTCCTTTCAGGTATCTTAATATCCTATAAGTTGTATCAAAATGTACTTGTTCAAGTGAGTGCCTATATTGGCTAACTATACTCACAGTCAACACGATATCAAAACAGGTATGAAACAAGTAAATTAATTTCTCCACTAGTCTCTAAAACATCTCCCTATTGACCACATCTTCAGTTTTAGCAAGATCAAGTTTCAGATTAGCGTCAAGAGAAGTTTCGGCAGCATTATAACTTAGGAGACATTTCTATCATCATCATCATCATCATCATCATACCCCGAAAGTCCCGCAATGAAGCAGGGTCTGGGGGGGCCTGATAGTACGCAGCCTTACCCCTACATTGTAGGGGTAAGATCAAAAATATATTCCTCTATTTCACAAAAACAAACTCCATTCCAAGGAAATATTTTAATGATCCTAGATAATCTCAAAGATCCGGGCCAATTTCTTTTTCAAGTCTGATAGTCCTTCAACATAATCATTTGTCAATACTAAATCATGTACAAAAACAATTACGATAGATACCTTCCGTCGACCACTGATAGAAAGCTTGGCTTTGATGATAACCATAGTTTTTTACTGTTTTTATAAAGCGTTCAAACCATGCTCGCAGATAGTTAAAACCGTACAAGAATCTTTTAAATTTGCAGACTTTATTCTTCCAAACATCTTCTCAAATCCTAGAAGTAGGCACATAAACACTTCTAAATCTCCATTAAGAACAGAATTTTTGACATGGAACTAGTGTAGGGGCCAGTTGCAATTAACGGTTAAGGATACTAACACCCAAATGGAGTTAATTTTGAAATTGGAGCAAACAGTTCTTCATAATCAATCTCTTAAGTTCGGATTAAATCCTCAGCAGCGAGTCTTACTTTGAACCTCTCTACACTTCCATCTGCCTTACCCTTTAATGTCAAAACCCATTTACACCCAACTGTTTTCTAATCTTTGGGTCAATCAACAACTTCCCATGTTCAAGGTTATTTAGTGCTTCCAGCATGTTTCTCGACGTAAATAGATTGGATGGTTTTAATGAGAAGGCATTATGTTTTTTTGAGAGTTTACCATAGGAAAGATATCAAGATAAAGGATGAGAAGTACAAGAGCGTTTTCCAGTTTTGATTGCTATAGTAATATCAAAATTAGTTGGCTCAATATTAGGTATAGAAGCAGGGATAGTATCACTATGTTGTTTTATTAGGAGAAAAAAGGAGTATCAAGAATACCTAGAGTAGTGTCATAATCAATCCTCAAGGCAAGTGATTAAGCCCGTTCCAAAAGAATAGTGGCCTTCTTGCCCTTTTGATGATCCTTCCTCCTTGAATAAGTGAGAAGTTGTCCTGCATGTTCCATGGGAACTATCGGTAGCATTTTTCTCTATATCAAGGATTTAGTAGTGTTTGACAAAATGGATGTGAATTTATCTGTCTCCTAACTATTAGTCATTTCTTCTTTATCGAAAGGTTCTTTGGGAGATATGGGACTACTAACTGAATTAATAGGTGATGTAGGACAAATAAAGGAAGTATTAACTTGTGGCTAAGACTCACAAAATTAGTAAATATGGCTGATATTAGGCCGCTAAAATATCAAATTTTAGGTCTAGATTTAAACTTGGAAAGCTAGAATTTCACATTTCGTATAGCTGAATTTTTTGGGTTTGTTTTCTGGAAATTTAGTCTAGGATTTTTAATATGGCTAGAATTTGGATCTGATATGGCTAAAATTTAAGGTTTTGGTAGCTGGAACTTTAGGTTAGAATTTTTAGAATTCAGTGAGGAACATAAACAATGGCGCATAAGAAATTATGAATCACTCCTAAGGTCTAACAATCACTCTTAGAAGAAAGTATGACCTTCTAGTTGAAAACTCAAATTTGTAGGAAAAAAAATTCAAGATCTCTTCTTATTGAAGGATTGAGTAAACATTTATAAAGAATTTCATAGAACCTTAATCTACTAGCAAAGGGGTCCTATCAAATTTAAATCTTATTCTAATAAAAATTCTATAAGTTTAAGTGCTAAACAACTAGGATAACATATCTAAGACTAGAATAATATAATTATTTTACTACTACTCCTTGTCTAATAACGAATCCTAACATAATCTAATTTTCAGCTTTTGTTATCGTCGTTATCAACTCAATTCACCCTCCACCTCATCAAATTAAGACTTATAGATGACTAACTTCTTCCTTTTTTATTTCTTCTATAGATTTTAAGCTCATTTGCATCAACTCTCCTGTCCTTGTTTGAAGTTGTCCTCGATGTAGAATACAACAAATATTGATCATATAAATTTAGATTCAACTTCTAAAATTCAAATTTTAAAATCCAGACACTGATAAAAATTAGTCTTCCGTTTCACTTGATAAGAAATTGTCAATATCATTCATCTCTTGTGGCTACAATTTGTTCATCAAGATTAGGAGTTGCTGGAATTCTCAGAGTTCCAATAAGGGATTGCATATTATCATGTATGTGATAAATATTTAAGTCTGCGACATTAAATATAGGACCGATTCCCATGTTTCCTGATAATTCCAAGCCATAAGCATTAGCAATATCTTCTTGAAGATTTTATAAGGTCCAACACTCTTTGAATGAAAATTCTTAATCTTTTACTTTTGTAAAAAGCTCTAGACGAATCCTAACCATAACCATATCCCCTTCATTGAATTCCATCAATTGAGGTTGTTGATCAACATATTCTTTATAAGACAAGTTGCTAGTTGTTATCTCTCATCATATTTCATAAAAAATGTCCCTCATGTATTATGCAAAACTTTCAGTTAACTCGTATTATTTGTGGTAAAGGAACTAGATCAATGAGCTTCCTTGGTTGAACTCTTGAAACTATCTTAAAAGGACTCTTACTGGTATAGAACTGCTATATGCAAATTCTGTCATAAGTATTGTCTCGAACCAAACATCTTAATAAGTCTCACAAACTTCTATTCACCACCTTTGTTTTTTCATTGATCTAGGGATGGAAGAAAATTGAAAATTGAATCTTATTGTTCAAGTTTTTCCATAGAGTTCTCAAAAAATAACACATAAACGTCATATCACGATGAGAGATCTATGGAAACATACCACCTCTTTGAAGAATAGTTTAATAGTGTGGAGAGTATCATAAGTCTTGACTATTATATTTGCACATGATTTCATAACAAAAGCACATGGCATCTCTACCATATAGGCATGAAGAACATACATATTGTTGCTTCTTATAGTTAAATCCATTAACCTTTTGTCATTACTAAATTTTGACATTGCAAGTGCACTAATAAATTCTACTTTATTCATATGTGCTCTGTTATAGATGCTTTCGTTGGGAAATCTTATACCAGAAAAGGAAAGTTTCAGAATTGATATTCTCTCTTATTTTCAGTTTATTGTTTCCTTGTTTGGCTTTAAATAATGCAACAATAGGAGATGCTTAAAAACTACCTCGAAAAGATTATATTTTTAGTAAATTAAAAGGACATAATTGGTTTACTATGCTAGATGCAAAATCTGGATACTGGCAATTAAGATTACATGAAAATACCAAACCACTAACTGCTTTTACATGTCCCCTACAAAAACACTATTAATGGAATGTATTACCATTCGGATTAAAACAAGTCCCCGGAATTTATCAACGATTTATGGATAATAATTTGGAAGGATTAAAAGAATATTCTTTAGCATATATAGATGATATAATTATCTTTTCAAATAAAACAAAAGAAGATCATTTACAAAAAGTTAAACAAGTATTACTAAAATTTCTGAAAAAGGATTAATTTTAAATAAAAAGAAAATAAAATTAGCTCAAAAAATATTGAATATTTAGGCATAGAAATTTCCAATGGACTTCTAAAATTACAACCCAATATCCTTGAAAAATTATATCAATTTCCTGATATATTAAAAGATGTTAAAGAAATCCAAAGATTTTTAGGCTTATTAAATTCTATATTTGATCAAGGATTTTTAAAAGATTTAGCCAAAGCATGAAAACAATTACAACTTAAGTGTAGTACCAAAGCTCAATGGTCATGGACTAAAGAAGATACCGAAGCTGTTAAATCATTAAAAAATCTTTGTAAAAAATTACCAGCATTACATAATTATAATGATCAAGATAAATTAACTATACAAATTGATACAAGTATAGATACATGGGCAGGCTACCTTTCGGCACAAACACCCAATTCAAGGAAATGTCTTTTATACAAATATATCAATGGGACTTTTAATCCCACTGAAAGTGAATATCCAACTCATGAGAAGGAAACATTGGCATGTATAAAAACTTTACGAACGTGGAGAGTTGATTTATTAACTGTTGAATTCCACATAAAAACAGATTCCAAGTATTTAGGTGGATTTACCAAACATAATATTAAAGCTAGTCATAATCAAGGACAGTTGATTAGATGGCAGCTTGAATTAAATCAATATACATTTCAAATTAATTATATAAAATCTTTGACTAACAGTCTTGCAGATATATTAAGAAAAGAATGGAAGCACCTATAGTTAGCCTCAAGGATTCACTCAAAAAGAAGAAGCCGAACTAGTAGAAATGCAGCAACACGTTAGCATTATTACCAAAGAAATTAATCAGTTAAGAACCACAATTACTTTCTTAGAAAAACAACTTTCTTCAGAACCTACTGTATCTATAGCCACTATCACACCTAGTATCTAGCCCATTACACATCAACAACTTATTCAAACCACCACCCCAGTACTAAGCCCATTATCCAACACTATTTCCCAGAAAAAAGCCGACCACAAAGAACCCAAAGTATATGTTATTTTTAATGGACCTATGGCTGGGATTTATGATGAATGGCATAAATCTGCCCTTCATATTAACAATAAGCCTGCAATTATTCATTGAATTTATCCAACCCACACTGAAGCTGAAAAAGCCCTTGCTGAATTCAAAGAACCATCTTTTCGACCACAATACAAGCAAGCACTTGAAAAACAACCCTCTCTTTCCAAAATGATCAATTTAGGTAAACCCATCAATTTAGAAAAAATCAATGTCATTCCCACACGAGTTTTCAAGGAAGAAATGAGAAAAATCACATCAAAAAGTTTTTTTGAGTGTTTTGAAGCATGAAATAAGTGGAAAGAAGAACAAAAGATATTTCAATATTATCCACAAAACTGAGGTAGATATGGACCTAAAGCTATTATCTTCCCTAAATCAGACCCATTTACTACCTAACTCTTTTTCCAAAGTGGACTAATAGACATCATTTACCTATCCAATCTACATCCACTTTCTGCATTTTCTGCTAGATTTATCTTAGCAGTAAAAACCTATAAGGAAAGATTTGCCAAAGACAGAAATATTTCTCAAAATCTTTAGCAGCTATCCCATTTTCAAGGAAGCCGAAAATATCAAAGACACCAAAGTAGTCTTAACAAGATTGGCCTATATTCAAATCGGAATAAGCAATGGGATGTATCCACCAATTGATGCCGCTCCTAATTATGAATTCGATTGGGATTTAGTAAATCAATTCAATCTTCACTATTTTGAAGGAGTATATCAACAACGTTTAAAAAATAATTTTGAATCTTTGATAAAGACAATTACCGTGGCACCAATATGATCATGACATCAACCTACAAAGCACCAATCACTGCAGAAGCACTCCAGATTTTCAAACAATTTGAAGAAAATTTAGGTACTCTTTCTGGACCATTTTTGGATCTCTCCAACCAATGGAAACAAGCCTTATACCAATTACCAACAACTACAACATTCTTCACAACACACATGTCCACATTGCCCTTCATCATCCAAAACTGACAAAGAAGAAAGTGGTTCAGATATCACTATTGAAGACTCACTGTAGGCCCTAATTATTCAAGCCACTTGTCGGCCATGTTTTCTTTTTCTTTTTCTTTTACTTTAAGCATCTTTTACTTTTCAGTAGTCTTATCTTGTCTTTTCCTACTTTGGACGATACTCTCATCCCTTGCTTATATAATGTAACCTTTGAGCATCGCTCAAGATATGAAAAAATAAACGTATAGTTGTTATACCTTCTCTCTCAAAAATCCTGTCTAGCCTGAAGATTGTCGATTCAAAGGAAAACGAGAACTAAGGTATGATTTCTTTACTTTTTATCTTTTCATCAATTATTATTTATCTTTATTTACTTATTATTCATGGGTGTATGCCTATTTTTTATATTTTTATCTATCTGTATCACTTATTTAGATCCAAGATCTCAGCTAATATTTCTTCAAGATTGTTTCATTTATAGATTTAGACCTATTCTTCTTTGCTGCTTAGTTAAATATGCTTATCTCAGAAATATTCATAAAACAAACTTGTCGTTTTATTCATAAATATGCATGTTTGTCAAACCTGTTGAATTATTTGTAAATGTATTATACATACAGAAAACAGAATAAAAATAAGTCAACAATGCATTAAGGAATTTACTTCTATGTATATGTTTTTTCAATCTATTAATGCTAATCCCACTACTCTTCAAGCTTTTCAAAATATGATTAATAATAACAACGAATTATATCAACAAGAAAAAATAGAAATAAAACAACTATATGAGCATTTTAAAGAACATTATCTAACCCATATAAACGAATAATTGTAATTTCTGCAATACTTGTAGTATTTGTAAAAATTTAAGCAACCAAAGTTTAGATATTAATAGCCTTGTACACCAAACATGAGATTTGTCATTAGGTTTCTTGATACTGTTTCAGCCAGCACGCACATTGACAACCAAGGATGAGTTTTCAACAGATATACTAAGGCTCTTTCTGCTGAGCACGACAAGACAGTGACTCTCCTCACGACACACCTCAAAGAAGGCTTCTCCAACTGATAGAAGGGATTGTTGGCCAATAATCCTACCTCTAACTTCATCAAACTCCACATTTAGACCAATAAGAAATTTAAAAATACTATTAGTCTCCATGGTTTCCTTATAATAGTTACAATCCTCTAAAGATTTCCACTCATAATCATTGAAAAGGTTCAAATCTTGCCAAAGAAGTTTCAAAGATTTAAAATACTTGGTGATGCTAACCTCGTCTTAAAAGAATTCACCAAGCTTCAAGGTTAATTCATATACATGAAAATTTATTTTCCAAGTTCCATTTGGTTGATAATGTCACAAAGCTCCTTGGTCGTGTGATAGCACTAGTTGGAGCTTATGTCCTCTTCTATTGAGTTCCCCAACCATGTCATCACCATTGAGTTCTCCGCATCCCATATTGGATAAGTTGGATCACCCATTTTAAGTTCATGTCTCCGGTCAAGTAGCCAATTTTGCCCTTCCCACAAATATACATCCACATTGATGGTCAAATAATTCTCTCCATTCAATTTGATAGTGGTGATCTAGATGGAGTGGGAATCTGAGATTGGAGCCTGAGTAGTAGCAATTGATGTAAGCAAGCTTGCAGGGGTGTTTATAAGTTGTTCAAGAGCGCTAGTTGTCTTAGAAATTTCATACATGATAGAAAGAAAGAATAGGTAGAGGAAGATGCATTGGTTCAGGTAAGAGGCAAGTGTTTAGATTTTCCTATAGGTTTATTGGTGACTAAGGAATAAATTTCCTCTTTGACACCATACAAATGTGTGTAAAAGTTCTACACTGTATATATTTGTAAGAGTACAAGGAGGAGATTTATAACCATACAACCACCTAAATAAGGAAAAACCTGAAAAATCAAGGTTAGTTGACAACTATACATGAGTTATTCTAAGAAACTAAATTATAAACAAATCATACAAATCACATGAATCTTGCAGTAGATCAACCCAACATTATTTGGGGCATTTTACATGTGCTCCATAAAAGCAAAAACAGGCCATTAATTCATAAACAATCATCAAATCGAGATATATGGAAGATATATAAAAAAAAATACAGCCACAAGCATAGAAAAGGAGGCTGTAAAACTGAACGGTAGTATGATAATAGATCTTGTTGAGAAAAAAGGCAACAAAGTAAAGGTTGCAAGAAGTTCCTCATATTTTGACCCATAAATTTGTTAAATTGTAGAACTATACAATGTTTTTTTATAGTAGTTGCAGACAATCCTGTAATTGTAGATAATCCCATAATTAAGGGATTATTCTTAGAGATTATTCTTAACTGTAATATCTAGCTATATTAGGAATATTTCCTAACAAGGAGTCTTCCTAAATTGGAAGACTACCAAAACTATGTACGCTAGCTCTATATAAGGACCTACGGGTCTATAGCATAATACGATAACAATCTTCTTCATACATCTAAATTATTACATGGTATCAGAGCCTCACGCTCTTCCATGAATTACGAAGCTGCAATGGTAGGGTCTCGATCTTCATCCTTCGAGACCACCAACAGCGCAACCCCTTCCTCTGGATCAAGAAATCAACTTGATTCAGTCAACATACACCTAGAAAATTCCTGCAAATTTCAATCTAGAAGCTGAATGGAAGAAACTACATAGAATGGTCCTAATCAGCCCGTCTTGTGTTTACTGGAAAAGGGAAATTAGGGTACATAACAGGAACAATCCAAACTCCAAGATCAAAAGACCCTATTTTTTTTAACCAGTGGTGCTTGGAAAATGCCATGGTTACATCCTGGCAATTCCATGGAATCAAGGGTTGGAACACCCTTTATTTTTCTCCCAATAGCCAAAGATGTGTGGGAAGCCGTCAAAGAAACATGCTCAGACCTGGAAAACTATGCGTAGCTGTTTGAACTCGATTCAAAAATGGGGAAGATGCAACAGGGTGAGCAAAATGTGACTGCATATTATAATGAAATGACTACAATATGGCAAGAGTTGGATCTATTTGAAGAAAAAAGGTGAAAAGATCCAAAAGATGCAGCCCAATATAGAGAGAAAGTTGACAGGGGACGAGTGTTTGTATTTCTTGCTGGCTTGAAGGCAGAATTGGATGGAGTCGGGGGACGTATTTTGGGACATAGGCCACTACCCTCAATACGAGAAGTCTTCTTTGAAGTCAGAAGAGAGGAAGCTCAGAAGAGTGTCATGATGGGAAAAAATAGCACCATGGACTTCCAGAATGAAGGATCAGCATTTGTCTCAAAGAATAGTGAAAGTGAGGGTGAGAAAGGTAGAAACAAGCAAAAACCTTGGTGTGATTTTGCAAAAAACCATGGCATACAAAAGATACCTACTGGAAGATACATGGCAAACTAACAAACTGGAAGAAAAAAGGGGCTAGTGGAGTAAGAGACGGGAAAGTTTTGTAAGCTGGGAACTAGTCCAGCCATGACCAGGATACCTCCAGCTCATCCAGGACATTTCCTTTCACAAGAGAACAGCTTGATCATTTGTATACTTTCCTTCCAGATGAGAATACCAAAAAAACCTCTTCTTCTTTAGTATAGTCAGGTATAATCCTTCCAAAGGCCTTTGTTTGCTCTATACCCTCCTACTCTTGGATAATTAACTTTGGAGCCACAGATCAAATGACCGGTAGCTCCAATTTTTTTCCCTCTTACTCACCTTGTACAAGGAACCAGAATATTAGAATTGCAGATGGTTCCCTAGCTTCAGTTGCAGGAAAAGGGACAGTCCCTATTTCAGATACCTTAACACTAAAAAATTTGCTTCACATTCCCAATCTTTCCTATAACCTGGTTTCTGTTAGCAAACTAACCAATGATATGAATTGCAAAGCTAATTTTTTGGTCAACTCATTGTATGTTTTAGGATTCGAAATCGAGGAGGATGATTGGGGTTGCTAAGGTTACTGGAGACTTATATATGTAGCAAGAAGAAGGCAAGGAACATGAAGAAGGGAGCTGTCACATTACTGTTAACAAGAATGAGGAAGAAATAATGATGTGGCATTATAGGTTAGGCCATACTAGTTTACAATACCTGAAGTCCGTGTTACCTCATTTATCTATCAATAAAAGTGCTAGGTTTCAATGTGAATGTTGTGAATTAGCTAAACTTCATAGAAGTCATTAACCTATTCAAAATAGCCAATGTCCGGAGCCATTTATGTTAATTCATAGTGATTTATGGGGTCCCTCTAGAACTCAAACACCTAATGGAAAGCGGTGGTTTCTCACTTTCATTGATAATTGTTCTAGGGTCACATGGGTATTTTTTTTGGGAGATAAGTCTGATGTTTGTGCCACATTTATGTCCTTCTATAACATGGTTAAAACTCAATTTCAAAAGGAGATTAAAATGTTAAGAAGTGACAACAGAAAGGAGTATGTGAACTTGGCCTTAAAAAACTTCCTCGATAGCAAAGGAATTGTCCACCAAACCTCCTGCAGTTACACCCACAGCAGAATGGGATTTTTGAACACAAAAACAAACATCTTTTAGAGGTGGCTAGAGCAATTAGTTTTCAAACACATGTCCTGAAATACCTACGGGAAGAAGCAGTTTTCACTGCCAATTTTTTGATAAATAGACATCCCTCCAAAACTTTAAAATTCCAAACCCCATACAAACCTTAACTTCCTTCTTTCCTAATACAAGACCAAAACCAGCTTGTCCCTCTGAAAATATTTGGAAGCACCGTGTTTGTCTATAACCATGGTCCCAAGAAATCCAAACTAGATCCTAAAGCTATCAAATGCATCTTTGTTGGATACTCTAGGGCCCAAAAGGGATATAAGTGCTTTGATCCAACATCCTGGAAAATTTTGACCTCTATGGATGTTACATTTTTTGAAGGTAAACCTTATGATAGCCACACTAATCTTCAGGGCGAGTATTTCAGTGAGGAAGATGGGAGGTCTAGTGGAAAAAACAAAACTGAGATGTTGAATCTAGAAGGACCAGCAGCAGAAAAGTTTACTGGTTAGGGGGAGGAAAAAGAAAATAAGAAAGAAGACAACGTTGAGAAGGAAGCAGGAAGTGAAGAGCAGAAAAAATTTCACAGTGTAGTATATAGTAGGGGAGCAAGGGAAGTAATATTTGATACAACCCAATTATCATCTCCGAATCTGAGTCCTGACATCTCACAATCTAAGACTACCCAACTAGGTAACTCGAATGATCTCACTGGTGATATTTTTCTTCCTATTGCAATGAGAAAAGGGAAAAGATCATGCACACAATACCCTACATCTAACTTTGTCTCTAATGCAAACTTGATTGCAACTTTTTTTGCCTTTATTTCCACACTAAACACTGTAGAAATTCCAAACAACGTACATGATGCTTTGGCTATTCCTAAGTGGAGGGAGGTTGTTTTGGAAGAATTAAAGGCCCTGGAAAAGAATGGCACGTGGGAGAGAATTAGAAGCCTTTGCCTAATTCGCTTTTGATCTCGATAAATAATAATAAAAAAGATTTGTGCATATATACACAAATCGAATGGCACATGGGAGAGAACCGACCTGCCAAGCGGAAAAAAGTTGGTTGGATGTCGGTGGATATTTACCATTAAATACAATGCAGATGGTTCAACAGAAAGATTTACAGCTCAGTTAGTGGCAAAGGGTTACACAAACATTTGGGGTGGATGATACTGAGGCATTCTCTCCAGTGGAAAAATTGAACAGAGTTTTATTATCAGTGGTTGCGTGCTTAGACTGGCCTCTAATCCAACTAGATGTAAAAAATGCTTTCTTGAATGGTGATTTGGAAGAGGAAGTGTACATGGAGCCACCTCCTGGGTTCAAGAAAAGCTTTAGGAGCAAGGTGTGCAAAATTAGAAGGTCTTTGTATGGACTAAAACAGTCCCCAAGAGCCTGGTTTGATAGATTCACCAAGTTTGTAACAAGTCAGGGGTATTCCTAAGGTCAATCAGACCATACTGTGTTTACTAAAAGGATTGGGGAAGGTAAAATTGTTGTCCTAATAGTGTATGTGGATGATATCATAATTGTTGGGAGTGATCATGTGGAGATAGAAAAGTTACAAGCATAGCTCAGGAAGAAGTTTGAAGTAAAAAACTTGGGGCAGCTCAGATATATTCTTGGCATGGAAGTAGCTCAATACAAGAAGGGAATTATGGTTACTCAGAAAATATACTTTGGATTTATTAAAAGAGATAGGTTTAAGTGGCTGTAAGCCTTGTGATACACCAGTAGAACCAGGAAAGAAACTTGGACAACCCGAAAAGGATGTTCTAGTAGACAAGGAGAGTTACCAAAGGCTAGTGTTATGGTCCCGTGTTTGGGATCGAGTCACAGGGCGAGTATACTGTTTTTTTGGTCGACCTATCTTGAATAAAATTTCAGCTCTTCAAAGGGAGGCTGACACCTTGGAGTTCGATAGAGAGAACTCTGATCTCTTATTTGAATAAATCTTGACTTGCTCTTTATTAATTCCGATTGCCTTTAAATAGGCAAGTCTCCTTACAATAATAGGATTCCTACTCTAAGCATGTTTCCTACTTTCGATAATCCTACCTTATTATTATCCTATCAATAATAGGATTCCTACCTACCTTATTATTATCCTATCAATAACAGGATTCCTACCGTATTATTATCCTAATAAGGAAATAACCATAAAACACCAACTATCTAACAAATCAATAAAAATCCAAATTAATGTTTCTTTCTTTCATACGTTTTGCCCAAGAATGCGTCCACAACAGCTAGTTGGGAAGCTAATTCACTTATCTCACACCAGGCCAGATATAGCATTTGTAGTGAGCTTAGTATGCCAATTTAGGCACTCACCATATGAAGAACACTTAGAAGCTGTTTTCAGAATTTTGAAATATTTGAAGGGATGTCCCGACAAGGGATTGTTTTTTAAGAAGGAAGAAAGAAGCATAGAAGCATAGAAGCAGACTATGTTGGCTCCATCACTAACAGAAGATCAACATCAGGCTACTGCACCTATCTATGGGAGAAAATGGTGACATGGAGAAATAAAAAGCAAAAGTCTTATGGCTCAGAAGAGTTATGTCTGAGTTAAACTTGGAGGTTAGGCCTCCTATGAAGTTGTATTGTGACAATAAAGCAACCATTAATATTGCACACAATCCAATACTTCACGAAAGGACAAAGCACATAGAGGTTGATAAGCACTTTATCAAGGAAAAAATGGAAGATGGAAGCATATGTATTCCGTTTGTTCCCACTAAAGAATAGAGAGCAGATGTCTTCATAAAGGGCTGTTAAGACAACCATTTAAAGAGCAAATTGGCAAGTTGGGCATGATTGACATCTTTGCACCAACTTGAGGGAGTGTAGACAATCCCGTAATTGTAGATAATCCCATAATTAAGGGATTATTCTTAGAGATTATTCTTAACTATAATATCTAGCTATGTTAGGCATATTTCCTAATAAGGAGTCTTCCTAAATTGGAAGACTACCAAAACTATGTACCCTAGCTCTATATAAGGGCCTACGGGTCTATAGCATAATAAGATAACAATCTTCTTCATACATCTGAATTATTATAGTAGTTTTGCTAGCAATGTGTAGTAGCACTAGAATTTACATGTACTCTTATCCATCATTTCTAATTTAAAGTAAAGAATGCAAGCATAGAGGGAGGCTTAGAAGCTTACTGGTTTGAAACTGAGCTGGCACAGAATGGAATATTCGCCCAATTACAACAGACAAGATTGTCATCAATGATAAAGCACCCATTGATCCTAGAAGAACCTATTTAGGTATCACAATAGATCAACTACAACATTAGCTTTACAATCATCATGCTATAATTGTCCAAAAAATTATCCTCATCAAACTATAAAAAAACATAGGGTCTTGAAATGAAAGAAATACTACAAATATCATCCAAGAAATACAAACACAAACCAAGTATTAAATAAGAAAATATGATATATGATAAGGCTAAAAATACAAGAAGATTATGATAAACTAAAAATTTTATATCTTATAAGCTTACAAACTTTTTTTTTGGAAACAATGATTAGTACATAGTTACACTTTTTCTTCGCATAAAGTAGCATAATTAATTACAATTTAGGCCCTTGATTCATTCTATGCTTAACATAAACCGTAATGTGAAGGAGCTTTCTCAATTTAAGATGATTAGACCAGGATGTAACAAATGTTATCATTAGTCATCCCCTTTAAATTAGAAGGGAAGTAGCACTTACAAAATTAATGAAAAACTAAAGACGTAGTGACAATATTGACGCAAAATGAAAGGAAAAATGAACTGTCTTCTTACAATAGATTTAGAATTACATGATTATATACATCTTAATGTAGGAGGGAATATTAATCAATCTCCTAGAATTCCACACTCTCATAGGAAATGAAAGTAGTCTCCTAGGATTCCACACTTTCCTAGGAAAGGATAAACAATCTCTTAGGATCCCACAATCTTTGGAATGCCAAAAGATTTGACTTTCCTAAAGACTCCCTCTCAAGCTAAGGAATAGATGTCTTCTATTCCCATCTTAAAAGTAATATCATGAAAACTTGAATTGATCAACCCCTTTATTAGAACATTAGCTAGATGGCTTCCTAATGGAACATATGACATATATACAAGCCCTTCCTCCAATTTCTTTTTGACGAAATGTCTATCAATCTCAAAGTGCTTTTTTTATCATATTGACTAGAGTTATGAGCAATATTGATGGCTATTTGTTGTCACAATAGAGCTTCATATGACCTTCCCACTTAATTTTCAAGTAATCTATAACAATCTTCAACCATAATAACTTGCATAAGCCTTAAGCAATTACTCTTTTTGTTGATGATCTAGCCACAAAATTTTGTTTCTTGCTCCTCAAATTCACCAAATTGCATCCAAGAAAAGTACAATAAATTACAATTAATCTTTGGTCTACTATAGATCCTGCAAAGTCCATAGCAGTGTTGGCTTTTAGGGTGAGATGATTATTCCTCTTAAATAGAATTCTCTTGCTTGGATTTCCTTTTAAGTAATGCAATATCCTATACACAACTTGTACATGTGAATCTCTTGAATCATGCATAAACTAACTAACTATGCCTATTGAGTATGCTATGTTAGGTGAAGCATGAGCAAAACATACGAACCTACCTACAAACCTTTGGTACATCTTTCTATCAACAATTGGTTCTTTTGCTTCTTAATAAGTTATGGTTTGGGCCCATTGGAGTAGATACCCGTTTGCACACAATCTTTGCCATCTTTTAAGAGATCAACCATATATTTCTATTGAGATATGAAAGTTCTTGGTGGAATATACCACATCAATACCAAGGAAATATTTCAATTTCCCAAGCTCCTTGGTCTTGAATTCTTTGTTCGGTCATTTCTTCAAATCTCCTTTTTCTTTTTTATCGTTTTCATTTACAATAATTCATCAACATACACTAGAAGAGTGGTCACTCCCCCGACAACTGTGAGTTTGATGAAGATGGTGTGATCACCTTGACTTTATTTATATCCCAACCCTTTCATATATTTAACAAATCTACCAAACGATGCTCTAAGAGATTTTTTCAACCTATATAGGGCCTTTTTTAGCTTACACACTTTTATTACATAAGTTTTCTTTATAGCCTAGTGGAATGTTCATGTCGATTTCTTTATCCAGATCTCTATGAAGGCATTCCTCATATCATACTGGAGAGGTTGCCAATCAACGTGAATTGCCATAGATAACAAATCCTCACACAATATTTACTAATTACCAATCCTGTAAGTTTGAATGTACACTTTAGCAAACAATTGTGCTTTATATCTCTCTAACGATCCATTAGCTTTATATTTCAACATGAAGATCCATTTAGCTATCAACTGTGTTCTTCCCCTTGGTGTATCAACAGTCTCTCCTGTCCTGCTCTTCTCTAACACATCCATTTCCTCTCTCGTAGCATTCTTCCATTCCTTTTTGAGAATGCCTCAAAATGAGTATAAGGAATGAAAATAGAATTTAGATTCGTAATGAATTTTGTGTAGGTTGGTAACAAGTGTTTAAGTGACCTATAGTGAGGCAATGGGTATAATGGTCTCTTTGTGCAATTTCTAGTACCTTTCCTAATAGCAATAGAAAGGTGGGAGCCATTTGTGGATTTTTCAACTAATTGTGTATGTCAAGGAGGATCAGATCATTTCTAGAGTTTGATTGGATTCTTAGACTTGTTTCAGGTCTGGCTCTTTTAGAATACCCTTACGAATATATTGGAAAATCTTGGGAATCACGAATGGACACGAGAGATTTTTATATTTTTTGGGACATATGCAAGACGAGATGACATGAAAGATTTCAACATTTTTTGGTTAGGGATAGGACTAAAGGTTGAAGATGGGTTTGGAATACACACAAGAAGGTCAAGTGGCATAAAACACTCAAAAATATTATCTTCCATCATTTATGTCTCTTGATGAAGATAGGACTTGGCAAAACATGGTTTGTTTTCAATGAAAGTGATGTCAGCTGAGGTATAAAACTTTCATGATGAAGGGTTCTAGGACTTGTACACCTTTTGTCTAAGTGCATATCTTAAAAAGATGCATCGAATGGCCACAAGGATCTAACTTTCATCTATATTAACCATGGATATGTATAAAGACGGTGCAACCAAATACCCGAAAAGTAAGCCCACTTGAGTTTCTGAGGCCTGGGTAATAATAGTAAGGGTTTCCATGGGACTTTTGTTGTCTAACACAAGTCAGGGAAGTTTATTTATGACGTGTGAGGGCAATTCCATTGGAATTAGGAACATCCCCTTGAAATTTTATAGCCCAAGTTATACAAAATAAATGCCCTTTTTTCTGCTTTGCTACCCCATTTTGTCAACGCATGACGAGTCATTAACAATTCCCTCTTTTTGAAAGTAGGTGACAAAATCTTATCAAAATAATCTTTAGCATTATCAAACCTAAAGCTTTTAATCTTAAAATCAAATTAGTTTTGGATTATGGAAAGAAAATTAAGAATAACTGTGCTAACATCAAATTTTTGTTTGAGTAAGAAAAACCACATAATCCAAGTACAATCATCAATCAAGGAGGGCAACAAGCCCTAGAAATACTAGGAATAAGGACCCCATATATCACCATGAATCAAATGAAAAGGATGAGGACTTCTTTTCAAACTAATAGGAAAGGATATATAATTATGTTTTGTGAATTCACAAATTTCACAATGAAAAATTAAGATATCTAATCCTTCAAAAAAATGTGAAAAAATGACTTTTAAAACTCTAAAATATGGAAGGTATAAATGGTAAAGTCAAATGAAATCTTAATCTAAAGTATCAAGAAATGACATTTACAAATTATTCAAGATTTTTTTAGAAGATTCAAGAATAGAGACCATAAGTCTAATCCTCTTCCCTGAGCCCAACTCCTAAAGAACAAAATAAGAAGAAGAAAAAATTGCATAAATATTTAAGGTCATATGTAAGTTTTTGGATAGACAAAAGGCTATTTTTGAATTAATACAAGGTTGGTAGATAGTTTTGGCAAATGAAGAACACCTTTTTTTTTTTAATAGAGAAGAGGTGTAATATATACATCTCCCACTCCTGCAACAATAACCAATGAACCATTGGCCACTAAATGTCCTACTCCTGCAACAATAGCCAACAAACCATTGGCTACTACAATCTTCCTATTATTAAGGCATGGGTTATACGTATGAAGTAAATGTGAGGAGTGAGTTAGATGGTCTATGGCATCAGAGACAATTATCCAAGTAGAGGCATAATACTTGTTTGAGGCATTCATGCAAAAAGAAGATAAGGGTTTACCCGAGAGACCTAAACAACTAGCTCCAGAGTGCTTCTCAGGAGATCTCGATAAATTCCTCAATTTCTCAATATCCTAACTATTAAAACCTCCTTAAACCAAACCTTAGGCAATCTCAGATATAGATATTCGGCACAAGAAAAAAACAAAAGAATGATGTCCTAAGAAACTGGAGCAATGAAGGTTGCTCGAAGCAGTAGTCCCAATAAAAAACCCTTACCATGATGTGAAATAAAGGAAGAATGAGTTGTTTGATTACAAAATTTAGGATTACATCCTTGAATACATCTTCGTATAGGAGGAAAAATATGAATCAATCTCCTAGGATTCTACACTCTCTTAGGAAAAGAAAATAGTCTCCTAGGATTCTGTACTTTTCTAGGAAAGGAAAAGCACCCTCTTAGGATCCCACACTCTTTACAATACAAAAATTGACTTCCCTAAAAGGATAGTATACAACTTGACAAATAGCTTCTTTTTTTTTCTTTAATGAAATCCAATGCCAAAAACTCGCATAGTATTTAGTCAAGTTTTATTAGTTTCAGTGAGATTGCTTATCACTCATTTATGGAAACCAATCTCATACAAAATGGTCAGCTATAAGCTTACCCAATAGCATATCTGATGAATCAACAACAGAAATAGGCAAACAGAAAAAGAAAAAAGTTGCAAAAGAGACCATACCAGCCCTTTCTCATATTGCATAGCCAACAGCGCAGCGATAAAAAAGGTCTGGTCAATACATGAAGAAGTCATCTCCAAGCTCGAGAAGAATGGGTAGACATAAGGATAAATAACTTAGAAAGCAAACCTACTAGTATCATTCAAGTTTTCAGTATTCATATTACAGGTATTAAGTCATTGAGCCATTGAACCAATGCCAACAGTATTAGAACATAAAGACAATATCAATCCCAATGAAGAGCACATTGTCCATACTACTTGATACTAGAACTTCACATTACTCCTATTTAACAAACTAATGGATTAGTTGATATGTTTACATTCAGTAGAAGATATCAGAAAGATGCTGCTCAAATGCTAGATCTTTCGAGCAGTTATTATATGAAATAAGCCAATCAAAAAGTTTTGTTTCTATACAAAATTTGTTGCTTCCTTTTCTTTTTTGTCGATTCAAGGGCTGTGTAGCTATTCAGATGAATGGTTCAGGTTGATTACTGTTATTTAGACAGGTTCACAGAAGTTCAACTATGAAAATGAGTAAGATAAGATTACAATGATTACCTCTAAGATACCTATTAAATCCTCCCTCCTTATAAATAGGACATTAATTCAACACTGTTAAATTACTGAACCACCAAATTTTTATCATTGTACTTGTAATTGCAATAGAAAAGTACAGTTTGCAGGTAATCACAATGATAAACCTCTTATTTTCTTAAAAAAATCATTCAATCTTTTCCTTTTTGCATTTTGGAAATTTTTGGCTAGCAAAACCAAAATGAGAATGTAGATATTCTTTAGCTACATGATATGCCATAAAACCGTAGACACAATTTATATTAAAAAGTAGAGACACCAAAAAATGACCATGAGATTGGAATAAAGTTGGTGTTTATTAAGTTTGGAGCTTATTTGGCAAGATACAATGGAAACAAAGTCTATATACTGAAGTAAAGAATGTAGAGAAAAATATGTAGACAAATGTTGTCTTTAAGTAGAATGGAAAAGGTTGTACCAAATGAAAATTCTTAATTTATTGAAAAGGTTTTCTTTTTTCACATTGTTATTGAATTACTTGGCATTATTTCAATAAACTTTTCAGCATGTGGCACCAATAAAAATTCTATATCATTCAGAATCTTTTTTTAATTGTATTAACTTCTCATGATTCTCCTTATCTTTTGACCTACGTATTTCTTAAAATTTTCATTCGGAACAATCACAAGGACATAATCAATTTGATAGGCATACAATTTTATTGTAAGTCTAAATAAAGTAAGTTGCATTCAACTTGGAAAACAAAATTCATAAATCGAAGATGTTTAATAGTTACCTTGTCCCCAATTTCTGAAACAAATATCAATGTAAATGCAGCAGTTAACCCTGACTTTGCAATTGCTGCTAGGATTGATGAAGGTACACCTTTCACAAATGCAATCAACGAAAATACAAGGGCACATCCAACTAGCACAATGGCTATAGATAGGGGATAAGGAATTTTGTTGGGATCTTTAACGCTGCAATCATTCATAACTGTAGTCAATAAGTCAGAATCAAGGTGATCCAACCTTGATGACTGATAAGCTAAAACTCAAGACAAGTCCAAGTTTATAGGCTATTTACAACAAAGAATTATATAATAAAAATATAAGGATTTCAAATTAAAAGAGAAAGTAGTTTAAATGAACAAAATAAACCAGGCCACACTTGTCTACAGCACCCTATTTTTCAAAAGGTAAAAATCATGAAATTTGTGGAAGGGCAAGTCTCGTACTATTGTAAAATCAACATATCAAATTCACTGAAATACTTGTTTTGAAGAGTGCCACCATTATACAAAGAACAAAATATAAATTTATGGGCCTTGAAAAGCATGAGGGTCATTCAACTTAAAAGTCTTTGAGTACAATGGACAAGAAATTATTCCATAAAAATGGAGTAATTATCATCTCCAGTTTCTTGAAATAAAGGCATGCAGTGATCAAATAATATTTTTTGTTTAATTGTGTGAACATTATTAACTTAATGAAAACTATAAAACTAGTGAGCAAGTAAAACTTCTATAAAATTAAGAATAACAACTAATTGTGGATCACTCACATTCCAGAAGAATTGTCACGTGGTGAACCACTGACAAAACTTCTCTGGGTATCTTGTTCTTGGTCACCTTCATAGCTCCCAGATCCAATACTAACATTAGATGCTTGAGTTCTATTTCTGCCAAAGGCAGAATTCAATCTTGAGATCTCCCTGCATCTTACTACAAGCACAATAAGTCAAAAAAAAGAACAGAAATAGCACATTCGTCACATACTCAACAAAACCTAACAACCATGATCAACCACAAGATGTCATGGGATATTGCAAAAACAAAGCTACACTATAAAAGAGAAAAAAACAACGCAAAAAATACCCTAGAACAATGAGAACACAATTGAACTTGTACAAAATTTATTTCATAAATAAATCAGACTGAAAACAAATGCAGCAAAATAATACAAGGTATTGTAAGATCTTTAGGCCTAGACAGAAATCTGTTGTTCCATAAAAAAAAAATCGAGTACAAACCTACTTTTGTAGCTTTCTTTTAACTTTCTAAAGAGTGGTTTTCTAGCTAATATGTACTTACGTCATTTAAATTTTGCTAAAAGGCAAATGAGAAAGAAAGTAACACCTGCCCCTTGAGATTGAATACTCAGCATATTTTATTTAGGATTTGAAAATTTGGAATCAGGGCATTGATGAATGTTTGAATACATTTCTCAAGTCATATATCTACCATAAACAATATCATAATGACTAAATTTCCATCACCCAATAATGAAAAACATTAAAATTTAAGAAATATGTTCTTCACAAATAAGCTTCAACCAAGAACATTCAATGACTTAGGGTTAATAGGATTCAAAATGATTTCTAGCCAAGAAGATAGCAGACTTGATTAATTGATGTCTCAAGCAGTAAAATGGATCCCATAATGTGTAGAGAACCTCTGATATTTTATCGTACCTTTATCATCTAAGCAAAAGACAAAACGTTTAGATTAATTCTCTGTTCAACTTAATAGTTCTAAATCCTTACAAATTGCCAATAGTTATCAACTCTGTCTGCTTTACAAGTTTATATACCATTAGTAAATACACCTCCATATGCTCTCCAGGCATACATGTCATAGTAACCAAGATTATCAGCATCCAAAATAACCTCAGGACAACCCAAGCGTTTAAGGTTAATGGTGAATGATTGCACCATCAAATCGAAATACAGGCCAGGAATCCAAGGACTATAGTTTACAAACAATGATTACAGTAGTTATCTCACTTCTGCTGCACACCCAGTTACCATGAATTACATGAAATATTTAACATTTGGATTCCTCACACCAATCCTATCAATAAAGTAAATTACCATCATACATATAGGTTACCAGTCATGACATATAGTTATCACTCTTTTATCTATTGAGCTTCCAGCTGCGATGGCACACCTTTGATTTCTACGATAAAGGAGATGACAAATAATACTTCAAACTCAAAATAGTTCTAAAAGAACCCACCATCGCAAGAAAAATAGTTTCCCTCCACTGAAATGAACTCCCAACAATAAGAAAGGAGTTTTGACCCTGATGGCTCAAACCCATATATAAGCGTACATGAATCAAACTAAACACTCAATTCCAGGTCATCTACTATGTCCAGTTCTAACAATAGACACGTTACTGAAACTTTCCTTGACTATTCTTGAGATAAGTCAAATCTACAGCTGAAATGAACAGCTTCTTGATTCCCTTGACACAACCACCATTCATTAAAAGGAAACATTAAGAGGGAAAAGACCAAGAGAAATAAGGGGGAGTAACTTACATGAAGATGAAATAGGTTTTCTAGATATGGTGGCAAAACAAGGCAATGACTCAACCAAAGCCAATACCGGAGGAGGTTTCGCTCTTGAAATGAATGGTAGGCTTTGAAATCTCAACCCCTTCATCATTCCTTTTTCTTCTCTCTCGTCAACTTTCTTATCTGGGATTAGTCAAAAACTAAGTTCAGACATTCAGAGGAGGATGAGATTAAATTCCTGGACTGGATTTGCAGGAACACTGAAATGAACGTTTCCTGCTCTCCAGTTCTAACCTCGATTTAGTTGAAGTTTGAAGAGATGGGAGCATTTGGGTCCTAAGTTTTGTTTCTGAATCATGTCAAGCGGTTGGGTGGTTGCCACGTGTGTAATTGCAGATAATAGGTCATTTCCGATGCTTCTCACATAGTTTGTCATTGATTTGATCCATTACTCTTTCACTGCTATATAAAAGTTACAACGAAATATCAAGTACCAATGAAGAATCATGATCAAATTGTAGTTTTACCATTTTTCCCCATAGACCCTTCGAAAAGCATCTAGTAAATGAGCTAACAAGCTTTCGATATGCAGTTTATCCGAACCAATCATTGTCATTTTATCTTAAATTTTGTCAAATTAACTTTTAAATTTACATGATTTCAACCAACTCTTTAAGAGCCGGAAACAGAGTATCGAGGACGCTTATTTGGTCAAAGTTTGGTTACTGCTGTTTTCTAAAATATATCCTTTATTGATGTAAACCTAGAATATAATAAGTTAATAAATTGAGAATTGAAATTAGAGGTTTTTATGAGGAGATTATGAAAGCCAACAAAAATAGCACATATAAAACAATTAAAATAAATAGCATAATTAATAATTAATGTGACAAATTAAGAAGAAGATTAGTGACATTCTTTTGTCTCATATGGCACATAAGAGGGAGCAAATTATGTGTGTATATCCTTTTTTTTTTGGTAATTCGGTATAAATTTTTATACAAATAAGAAAATATTATTTACATAACTAGCGATTTTCGGAAAAAATCTCTAGCCTACTAAAAAGGCTCACGTATTACAGATACATAGGAACCGTGAGCAAGGCGTGGAAGAAAAACTACTAGCACCACTCCTTCACAAACTGCCTACCGAGAAACCTAAGAAAACTAACTCTGCTACTCTGTTACTTTACTAGCACGCATGACAACAACATAAAATGTCTAGCAATTAGATTCTAACCCCAAAAACCAAAACTACAATTAGCATAACTCAACATGAAAAGTGAGAAAGTCCTTCTATTTCCTTGTCCACGGTCGTGGTTGCCTTCTGCTCATATACATTTTTGAACAGTATTACCATAGGAAATAGTTCTCTTCCTGGTGACCTGCCTGTTATAGGTGTGAAGGAAGTATAAAACTTTCTCCTCGTTACCCCTGATACATCACGAAAACCTGCACTTTTGTCAATAAGAATACTCTCGGTGTTTAAGCGGAGATGCTCCATAACTTGTAAGATTACTGGTGAGTTATAACTCCCTATATCCAAAGCTTCATCTCTGAAGATTCGAAGTTTTTGTTCATACAACAGATTATACATAACAACAGACAGGACAATGTATAAGGTATGTAAGTCACTATAGTTGGAGGGTGGAGACTTGTTAACCTATAGTAATATGGAATAGAGATCGGTGAGTTGAGGACTGCTAATGTGGAAATGGTTAAGAATATTGAACTATACTGTTCTAGAGAAAGAACAATGAAAGAATATATGGTTGATAGTCTCACAAAGAACATCAATTGGGGGTGTGAAGAAACAGTAATTTATCCCTAGTCTGCAATTTGTTCTGAAAGGCCAACCATAAGATGAAAGAACATCTAGAACTATTCCCCTTGTGCCATACTAATGGATACCAAGGCACCATCGGATTGGTAGGTCTCATGAGGTTGTATGCTGACTCATTAGTATACTACTTGGAAGGGCTTGCAAGCGATTCTAATCTATCTTCTCTGGATGAATTTGGGTTATAAAAAAGAGGTTCTAGGTTGCAGATAGGCCCCGCATTTGTATCTTACCACCTCCATTCATTGTTCTAGATAACATTCGATACTCTAGCATTCATGGGAAGATCTGACCCATTGATCAATCGAGGAGTCAAGTGAGCCAATAGGATACCTCTCGGATGCCAAGGATCCTGCCTTAAAAAAGTAGAGTTACCATTCCCAATTTTAAATCGAAATTGGTTCCCAATTTGATCTCTAACAGACAAAATCTTCCGCCAACTCCACGAATTGCCATTGCTAGGTAAAATATTCCAGAAAATTTTCCTTCGCAGTACAATTATGTGAACTCACTTAACCCACAAGGCTTCCCTATCAGTAAAAAGAACCCAAATTCTTTTCCCTATTGACCCTTTATTCCAACTAGGAAAATGTTTAAAAGCTAGACCACCTTCTTTTTTAGGTTTACAAACATCATTCCAATTAACCCTAGCTACAACTTGTTTCTCAACTGACCCCAACCATATAAAGTTCCTAAGTTTTTTGTCTATTTCCTTAAGAATAGAAGAAGGAAGAATGAAGATACTAGCCCAATACACTTGAAAGGTAGACAAAACCGAAATAACTAATTGGAAGAAAGATGATTATGGGTCCAATTGTTAACTATGCAATCAATTTTGTCTAACAAAAGGAGACAATCCCTCTTCGACAACTGACCAGATATAAAGGGAAGCCCCAAATATTGAATGGGAAGTTGTCTTAGTTTAAGACCAGACAGTGTTAGACCCTGAACTTTCCTTGGAAACTAGAACTATTAAATGAGGAACTGTTGGCGATTCTTCATATGTATAGAAAAGGAGAATTCTTGAGTTTGAAATAAAGTAGAAAAGATTGATTGAATCAAAGTGAGAGGATCAGTAAATAGAGTATGAGTTGGATATTTTACTGAATATGCT
>JANIJH010000224.1:44938374-44949119 GCA_024520975.1 Erythroxylum areolatum
TTAACTTTCATAACTCATACAACTCTACTCAAATTTCAAAGTCATCAAAACCAATCACTTCATTTCTCATCAATTTCTTTTAAGCATAAAGATATCTATAACACAATACATATACTAACACACTCATTCAAGTTCATTTAATATTTTTAAATTCCACTCAAAAATCGGGGTCCAACAAATATCATAAAGAAGATAAGTTCTAATGTTTATTTTTTTGAATTAATAAATGATATGGGAATAAGTCCTATCTTTAAAGTTATGGACTTAAATATTTATCATACATAAGATGATGAGCAATCCCCTACTATAGTCGTAAGAATCCCAACCATTCTCCATATTAAATAGGAGATAAAAGATGTTCTAAATAAACAAATTGTAGCTACCAAAGATGGAGGATATTGACAATTTGGGGTTGGAAACGAAGATCGATTTCTGACAACACTTGAATTTTAGAGTTTGAATTTCATAAGTTAGATCTAGATTTATATGATCAGTATTTATCACATTCTATGTTGAGGGTGACTTCAGACAAGTTGGGAAGAATTCATGCAAAAGAACTTAAAGTCTATAAGAAAAATAAAAGAGGAAAGATTAATCAGTCACAAGCTTTAATTTGCTAGGATGAGGATTGAGAATTGAATTGACATCAAAGACAAATGCTAAAATTCACATTGTATTAGGATTCCTTATTAGATAGAAAGTAGAAGTATAATGTTATTGTTATTTAGATATGCTATCTTAGTTATATAAGACTTATAAAATAGCTATTATAGTAGGATTTAAATTAGAAAAATTCCTTTTCCTACTTGAATAAGGATTATAAGAACTGTACTTATATATATGTATTTAACTGTTCATCAATGAAAAGCAATTTGGAATTTTTCTATAAACTTGAGTTTTTTTACTAGAAGGTGTGATGTTCTCTTTTAAAAGTAATTCATAGACTCTAGGAGTGATTCCTAGTTGCCTACCTTTTATTCTTTGTGTTCCTTACTAAATTCCAACAAACCTAACCTACATTCTAGCCATATTAAATCTTAAACTCCTAAGCCTAAATTTCTAGCAATCCAACTTTAAATTATCAGTTTTACAAAATCTAAAATTTCTGCATTCCTAGTCAAAATTCAACTTTAAAACTTAATATTCCAACAACCTAATATGAGTCATACTTCCTAATTTTTGTACTTTTAGCTTAGCTATTAGGTAATAATTCTTTTATTTGTCCTACAACAAAAATATTTTGGGATAATCACATGGTATCTATAAAAACTATTGCAGAAGTAATCTCAAATAAATAGATTTAGTTCATGGTTAAACAAATCCATATGTAACAAATTGAATAATAAGGCAAAACATAAAGGAAAAGATTGAAAGCTAGAACTATTTTACTAATAGTTGAGCTTGGCAGCTAATATTTATCTGCCAAAATTAACATCAAGGAATCATTTTGATTGTGAGTTGTTTTATTTCTGAATTCACTCAAATTACCCCCAACTGAAAGCATATATACTTACTAATAACATTCCTATTACTAAAGGTTGGGAGAGATGCAAAAATTTGGCAAGGAACAAGTGCACTTGAAGAATATTAATTTACTTAGTTGAAAGTAGATTATATTTGCCAACTGATGCTTGAATACTACTGGGAGTATAGTAAAGTTGTGCTTCTGTTTAGATTAGTTAGATTACAAAGAGTGCTTGGCAAGGAATTTGTAAAGATAATGATAAATGTGTTTGCGCCCAAGATTTTGATTATAAGGAATGTTGTAGGTTCTATTGGCTCTCCGTCGGTTTGTCAAGAGATTCATGTGTAGGAATCTCTAGATCTGTATATGATTTTTTATTATTTGTATAAAGCATTTTTTATTTACCCAAAAAAAAAAGCATATACACTTGTTAAAAATTCTTGCTTTTATTTGGTGGGGAGCGGGCTTAGTGGAGACGAACCAAACCCCAAATCGAAACTTTCAGTCTTAAGCTGTGACGAAGTATTACATATGCTACAAAGATAATTGGTAAGATTCTCTTTTTGAGTTGATTTTGGATCCCACCGGAAAAAGAGAACCTTTCAAGGCTAGCATTATTAGTTCTCAGAATACACCAATCACCACAATCAACCACCGCGACGTAAGTATTACCATCACACATCTTTTCTTTTGTGGGTCCATTTTCTTGAGATTGTAGCCCCCACGACCTTTCCACTATCATGCCGTCCTCCTCTTGCTTAACAACGGTATTCCACAAACAAATGCAATCCAGTTTTTGATTAATTTATGTTTTTAGTTTTAAAAAGTTAGTGCAGAAGAAAATTTAAGAATATCAAAAATCTAAAATCAATTCCTAATTAAGATTCTGATGACTCGTTTGTTATATGAAATGGAATAAAACTTGCCGATCATCTTCTACGTTATTCTGGAAAAATCACAAAGGTAAGTAATTGTAGTTTCAGTAGAGAATCTCTCAATTATAGGCAGCAGTGAATGGGAGGTAGATTTGATTTAAAGCGCATGAAGAATTGTAGTTAAATGGTAACAACAGATAATAAAAATCAAAAACTTCCAAAACCAAAGACGTCGCAATCAAAAAAGTCCAAAACTTTGTATACGGACAAAAGAGATTCAACTTTTATGCCTTATAAAAAGTTGAGGAACAGTCACCTGCATATTCAATCACCAACCTTTTTGCAAGCACTAACAAAGAGAAAGAAACTCAAGCCAGCCAAAGCCCACTCCTAGAGAGAGATCTCTGCACTGGTTGAAAGATAAGATATATACATGACATGTAGAGAGAAGGTTGAAATGAGTGCATGCCTTGTTGGCCATCGGAGCTTCAGTGAAGAGCTTAGGCCTTTTCTTCCTGCTTTTTCGATTCGTTCTTAAAGTTTAATATTTTCACTGGCTTTGTATCAATATCTCAATAGAAAACAGAAAAAGGTTCTCCCTTTTTGTTGTTTCATTGCACGTTTGGTGCTTTATTGTTGTATACAAGCAAAGGGATATCTTTCTGTATAAAAAATCCTTCGTTCTTTTAGATCCATAGATCCCCACCATTTTCCTTTTATTGCTAAAAATTGAACTGGGTTTTCTTTGTTTTTGTCTCTCGATCATGAATTCGGTGGTTTCTTTGAATTTCTGTTCTCAAGGCGTTATTGGCAAGTGGTGCAGTTACTTCTTTGTATAGTGATCTATTACGAGTCTTAGAGCAGGTATTTTTCTGTTTCTGAGTTTTTATGCTATTCGTGTACTAATGTGAAGTAGCATCCTCTGATGGTTTCCTACATTTCCATTTATAAGAACATTGACTTTTATTGGTCGAGTTTGCATTCTTGGACTTGCTGGACTGTTTTATGTTTTACAGAAAAACGTTCTCAAGCTTATTTATTTACTCCTTGAAGGTTCTCGAACTATTTTGTTGATTGGATTATCGGTTATTGTCAGACATGTTATAGTATGCTGAGAAATGGAAATTCTGCATTTTGGTTTGATGAGCTGTTACTTGGTCACTATCTAATTGAAGATTGATTTATGTCCATCTTAAGGGTAAGTTAATCACTTCATGTATTTCGTTCTTGCTCTGCTTTGGCGGTAAGTTAGGTTTGTTAAACAGTTCTTTATCAAAGACTAAATTCAGAATTCTTTAAGAACTGTTTCATTATACCCCCCTTAATCTACTGCTATTTTAGTTAATTATTTCTTTGTTTCAGTAATTCTAGTAATGCAATTTGAAACGCCTATGTTGCAGGTCGTAAGGTAGTTTCAATCAAGCTTTTGGGGTCACTAAGATGCCTTCACACGTCACATCAGGAAGAGCTTTTGAACTGGGATTCAAAGTAATTGTTTTTGTTATTGCCTCGTTAATTTACTGTCCAGAAGGTCTGAATTTGGAGGGGCAGTATCTTCTTGAACTGAAGAATGATCTTCACGATGAATTAAATTATCTGGGGAACTGGATGGCTACTGATCAGTCACCATGTGGGTGGATTGGTGTAAATTGCACTTCAGATTATGATCCTGTGGTCTTCTCTCTTGATTTGAAGTCAATGAGTCTTTCTGGTACCCTTAGCCCCATTATTGGTGGTCTGGTCAACCTGACCTATCTCGATCTTTCTTACAATATGATGACTGGAGATATAACAAAGGCGATTGGAAATTGCTCTATGCTGCAGTACTTATATTTGAACAATAATCAATTCAGTGGGCAAATACCCCCTGAATTGGGTAATTTGTCTTTACTTAAACACTTTGATATTTGCAATAACCAAATTTCTGGTTCTATTCCAGAGGAGCTTGGTAACTTGTCTTCTATGGTTGAGTTTGTTGCATATACCAACAATCTTACTGGTCCATTGCCAAAGTCTATGGGGAATCTCAGGAATTTGAAAACTTTCCGTGCAGGGCAAAATGGGATTTCTGGTAGTATTCCGGCAGAAATAAGTGGATGTCAAAGCTTGGAATTGCTTGGTCTTGCACAAAATGACATAGGTGGAAACTTGCCCAAGGAACTTGGCGTGCTCGAGAACTTATCTGGTTTGATTTTATGGGACAACCAACTTTCAGGGTTTATCCCGAAGGAGCTTGGGAACTGTACAAACCTTGAGACGCTTGCTTTATATGCAAACAATCTTGCAGGACTGGTACCAGCTGAAATCGGGAATCTTAAGCATTTGAAGAAGTTATATCTATACAGAAATGAATTAAATGGGACAATTCCGAGAGAAATTGGTAACTTGTCTATGGCAACCGAAATTGATTTTTCGGAGAACTATTTAACTGGTGAAATTCCATTGGAGTTCAGCATGATAAAGGGACTGCAGCTATTATACCTTTTCCAGAACCAGCTCACTGGTGTTATACCAGGTGAGCTGAGTAGATTGAGGAATTTGTCAAAACTTGACCTCTCAATTAACTTTCTCACAGGTCCTATTCCTTATGGATTCCAGTATTTAACAGAAATGCTCCAGTTACAGCTCTTTGACAACTCTCTGACAGGTGTCATACCTCAGGAGCTCGGTCACTACAGCCGACTTTGGGTGGTTGACTTTTCAGCAAATGATCTGACCGGAAGAATACCTCCTCATCTTTGTCAAAATTCTAATCTCATTTTACTTAACCTGGAGTCTAATCGATTTCATGGGGGTATTCCAATGGGGGTATTGAATTGCAAAACGTTGGTACAGCTTCGTCTGGTTGGAAACAGTCTTACAGGAAGTTTTCCTTCAGAGTTGTGCAAATTAGTGAATCTTTCTGCTATTGAATTGGACCAAAACATGTTTACTGGTCCAATTCCTCCAATGATTGGACATTGCAAAAACTTACAGAGGCTTCACATCGCTAACAATTATTTCATTTCTGAATTGCCAAAGGAAATTGGTAATCTGTCGAAACTTGTTACTTTTAATGTCTCATCCAATTTGCTAAGCGGAAGCATTCCTCCAGAAATTGTTAACTGCAAGATGCTTCAGCGACTTGATCTGAGCCATAACCAGTTTGTAGGTGCTTTACCTGTTGACATTGGAACCCTTCTCCAGTTGGAGCTTCTCAAGTTGTCAGAAAATATGTTCTCTGGACCTATACCTTCCTCATTAGGGAGTCTCTCCCATTTGACTGAACTGCAGATGGGTGGCAACTCTTTTTCTGGTGAAATTCCTATACAGTTGGGCTCTCTTTCAAGCTTGCAGATTGCAATGAATCTCAGCTACAATAATCTAACTGGGAACATTCCCCCTGAGCTCGGTAATCTTAATTTACTGGAATTTCTTCTGCTCAATAACAATCATTTGACTGGTGGGATTCCGAGAGAATTTGAAAATCTATCAAGTTTACTGGGATGCAACTTTTCATATAATAACCTCACTGGACCTTTGCCTTCTGTATCACTATTTCAGAACATGGCTGTCGACAGCTTTATTGGGAACAAAGGGCTTTGTGGTGGACTTCTTGGATATTGCAATGGAGATTCATTTTCTAGTTCTGTTCCTTCAAGAAGATTGATTGCTCCTAGGGGCAGAATTATCATAATTGTTGCAGCTGTTGTTGGGGGGGTTTCCCTCACTCTGATTGTTGTAATGCTATATTTCATGCGACATCCAGTTGAGACAGTTCCTTCCTGTGATGAAAAGGAGATCCAGTCGACAGAGCCAGATATCTACTTTACCCCAAAGGAGGGACTACACTTGCAGGAGCTAATTAAGGCCACTAACAATTTTCATGACAGCTATGTCGTTGGAAGGGGAGCTTGCGGCACAGTCTACAAAGCTGTTATGCATTCCGGACAAATGATTGCAGTAAAAAAGCTTGCATCTAATAGTGAGGGCAGCAATGTAGAAAACAGTTTTCGTGCTGAGATTCAGACTCTAGGAAAGATTAGGCACCGAAATATTGTGAAGCTTTATGGTTTTTGCTACTATCAAGGTTCCAATCTACTTCTTTACGAGTACGTGTCTAGGGGTAGCCTTGGTGAACTGCTTCATGGGTCTTCTTATAGCTTGGATTGGCATATTCGATTCATGATAGCTCTCGGAGCTGCTGAAGGTCTTGCTTATTTGCATCATGATTGCAAACCAAGAATTGTCCACCGTGATATAAAGTCTAATAATATTCTACTTGATGATAACTTCGAGGCCCATGTGGGTGATTTTGGTTTGGCAAAAGTAATTGACATGCCTCAATCAAAGTCAATGTCAGCAGTTGCAGGATCATATGGCTATATTGCCCCTGGTATGTAGGGCCTTACTCCTTTCAGATTAAATAATTTTTACAGTAAGCAATAGAAGACTTACTGTTGGAAAAATAATTGAAAAAAGGTCTCCAAGCCTAAGGTTTTTTCTTTAAATTTAGTTTGAATTTGAACAAGAGATGAACAAACAGTTTTGGAGTGGGCTATATTGGCTTGGATAAATTATCAGCGTGGAGAAGGCAAAAAGACATGATAGTCTGTAGTTATGGTTAGCTGTGTACCTAGCATAGTCTGTAGTTATGTTTGGCTGTGCACTTAGTTCATGACAGTTCAGATGAAGTTTTGTTCATCCTTTATATTTACTTGCTCTATGATGTTTGCCTGTAGTTTTGCTATAACATCTAAGGTTTAGATTAGAGATAATATTTACCAAGTCGCTGATTCTTGTCACTTAACATTTAGATCTAAGTCTTTACGTATAACCGACAGTATGTTGTTTTCCCCACAGAATATGCGTATACGATGAAGGTTACAGAAAAATGTGACATCTATAGCTATGGAGTTGTTCTGTTGGAGTTGTTAACTGGAAAAACTCCCGTACAGCCACTAGAGGAAGGGGGCGACCTTGTTACATGGGTGAGGTATTATGTCCGGGACCATTCATTGACAGCAGGAATTCTTGATAGTAGATTAAACCTTGAAGATGAAGCCATTGTTTCACACATGATTGCAGTCTTGAAAATTGCCTTAATGTGCACAAGTATGTCACCTTCAGAGCGTCCGTCAATGCGGGAGGTGATTTCTATGCTCTATGAGTCGAATTTAGAAGAAGGGGACTTGATTTTTTCTTCAGATTATGATTTTAAAGTGAAAGACGATGCTTCAGCAAAGTGATAGTGATTTTCCTTGTATTGTTTTCAACAGCAAAGAGCAGTTCATACAATCATTGTACATCTTCCCTTTCCAATAGTTATTTCTCATGGGGCCTTAGTATTCTGTTCTCCCCTTTGCATTTGTTACAGCCCATAGACAATTTCCTGTACAGAAAGTTGCAGTTGTACATGTATCTTAAGAGAGTCCGATATGGTTACTTCTCATTTACGATTGGCTGATGAGCCCCAAACTTTTACCTTTTTTCCCGGCGAAGCTACGGCCCTTGTGCATCCACTTTCTTTTTATCCTTTGTAGTCTGTCTCAGGTTATGCCACAGTTGCACGCTTGATTTTGATTGATAATCTCAAAACATGGACCAAGTTTTTCATAAGCTTCAACTAAATTTGAGTTTGTTTTAATGAGACTCATAAATACTTCCTTGCCATACCTGTCAGACTAAGATGCAAGGTGAACGTGCGTTTTCTGTTTATTAACGAACAATCAAAGTGAACAAGTTGGACAAATTTTAAACGAAGAAAAACTTGATGAACAGCACTTTCAATTTGACCGCTAAAAAGGACAAAAGTCCACTCTAAAATGATAGCAGTTGCTTTCTCGTCCATGTTTGGCAGCAATCGTTGCCTTCTCTGACATTATGCGTCAATGGTAAAAGTATATGAAGAAAACTCGTACAGAAAATACCCCTTCAAATTCAACAACTTTCCAGTTGATTGTGCTAGGTTCAAGATGCAGTCCATAAGGGTTGGTCGACTCAAGTAAACGTCTACCACTTTGTAGATGTGTGCAAAAGTTAGGAGCAATCAAGGAAGAGTCAGGTCCTCCATTCCAATGTGATTGTGAACAACTTTGAAAAATGTTACTGAAACTGGATCTAAATTGGAAAAGAGTTTAAAACTTCTTCACCTTTACCAACAATATGGGTACCCTTAGGTTTCAGTTGATCACTGGTAACCAAAGAATCGAAATAAAAAAAAATAGGAATGAGAATGGAAATTAGGAATTGGAATAAGAATGAAATTGTTGATTATGTTTGTTTGGTATAGTATTAAACAAAGTTAATAGTTATCTCAATATTTGGTATTAAATATTAAAAATGATAGTGAAATTTTTTTTCCTCATATTTAGTTATTATATAATTTATTTTGTATATAATTAATTAAAATATTTATTTTATAAACAATTAATAAAAATTCCAATAATTTATACAATTAATAATTTTTAAATAATTATAAATAATTTTTATGATAAGAATAAAAGTATCAATGAAACAAAATAAAGCAGTTATTAAAAATTAACATAAAAGATTATTTTGATGATAATATTACGATAAAAATTAACTTGATAATGTCTTGATTAACTTGATAATGTCTTGATTAACTTGATAATATTATAATAATATCTTTTATCTCTTATTTCCGACTTTTGGTTCCAATTTATACCCACACCGTCCTTAGGATTCAGGATTGTTTAAGATTTGATCTAGCTAATTCATTTCTTATTTTATCTATTACTAGTAACCAAACAACTAAAAATTAGTTTACAGTTCATTTTAATCTTAGTTCCTATATGTATGCATGTCACTTAATGCAAGCAATCAATTCACAGTGTAACAATTAATTACATAACAAAACAATTGACCCTACTATGCCTTCTAAGCCTAGGAGAAAGCCTAAGCTCTAATACCAAACAATGTTGGATCCCGTTTCCGAAGTCCAACATTCGGAATTATAAACGCATGGAGGGCTCACTTCTTATAACTTACTGAGTATAATTGGGGAACTTCCATTTGGAATCTCAGACCGGCTTCTTCATAACATTTGTTCCTTATTGAATTACGTTTCTAAAGACACCAAAAACACTCAATTTGGTTCAGAAATGAAGAAGTTAAGGCCAAAACACTATTGGGCTAACATTAAACTAAGACTGAATACTACACCCGAATTCACTCCAAAAATTGAAAGTCTTAAGGCCCAAATTGAAATTCAATTCCTTCAGATAAGTTGTAGCTCCATGTCTCTAGTTTAATTTGAAATAGAAATAAACCCAATTGGAGCTCTACAGATCAAGAAAATATCAAAAATCTGAAGCATGTTTAGAAAAATATCCAACTCACTTTGAAATTCAACGCTTTAAAAATTAGATTAATCAGAGGTCGGACGAAAAAGTTATGATCAAAAGAATAGAAAGAGGTCGGATCGGGGAGGAAAAATTGCAAATCGGCGCTCGCCCTCACGAGGGCGCATGCGAATGCTGCCTTCTCCTCTTCCGACTTTTTAACTTCTAAAATTTATAACTTGTGACTCAGAAGTTCAAAATTTGCAAATTTGGTATCAATGGAAAGTTAAAAGAAAAATCTACAACTTCCATGAAGGACTTAAAAACAATTTCGGTCTCTAATGGGGTCAAAAGTTCACGCAAAAGTGACTGGTCGACAAGCTCATCCTGAACAGCATTATAACTTCTAAAAATCATATCTTCCTTCTCCATTGCCCAAAATTTCCATACCATATATCAACGGAAAGACAACCTACAACTTTCATGAAGATATTAAGAGCAATTTCCTCTTCTATAAAGGTCAAAATTTCAATCAAAGTGACTGCCCCTAAAAATTTATCCTAAACAACATCAAGACTTCAATTGATCATAACTTACAGCTCCGATATCAAAAAATGTCATACTTTATAGAGTTAGAAAGATGGAAATATAAGCTATAACTTTTATTAAGACCACTTTGGCTAATTCTATCTAAATCAATACAGTTTTTTCACTGAATGTCTGTACATCATTCCTATACCTAGGAAAGCTTGCCAAAATACAATTCCCTTCATATTCGCCCACTACCAAGTACCTTTCGGTACTTTTGAGCTCCAACTCAACCAATTCATCTCATACACCCTTCAAATCTCCAACATGCTATTCCACAACAAATAATCAATTTCAAACTCAACAATAAGGAACATGCGCATGCACATTCCTCTTTCACAAAAATCATACACAATCTCAAACACTATCTATAAAGCAACACAATCATACTCAAAAGGAGAATACTTGAATTCTCATTCTCATTTCTAACCAAAATAAATGTTCATGCATAGCTTTGAATACATATCAACATATCCATCATGAACTAAGCACAAGATACATAATACATGAGATGCTCAATGTTTGATATGCTTG
>JANIJH010000224.1:45027518-45040502 GCA_024520975.1 Erythroxylum areolatum
TTATCTTAATTTCTCTTTGAGCTCGCATGTACTGAAATTTCGGGTCATAACCCTTAATATGGGGACGGGATGTTACAAAATATATGATATACTTCAAATATATTTAGTAAACAAAATGAAATGCTTTCATTTTAATTTTTTATAAAGAAATAATTCATTTGATATCTATGTTTCTAAAGATAAAAGTTATATGGTCACATTTTTAAAGACAAAGTTCACTACCAATTTTTTCTGGAAGTTTTTAACATATGAATGTTTAACTATAATAATATATGTCAAATTGTTGTTTTTATAAGCATATTTTAGATTTATCTCGTTTGCATGTATTCAAATTAAAATTGAAAAAAAATGAGTTTATTATAGTTTTGAAAGGAAATAAAAAAAACTACAAAAAATTAGGGGTCCCAATAAAGACATTTAGATGCTCAAGTTAGTGAAACTCAAAGGGTGCTAGGCATATATATAAATCCATAATTAATATTAATGATAGTGTTTATGATATAACTTACCTTATGTTGTCTATTATCATAGAAATCATTCAAGATCTACAATTGAGCACCAATTATCCTTAGCAAAATTTCATCCAATTTCTATTATACAAGATAGTTGGCCCTTGTCAAGGATTCTACTTACTAATTTTGATTAATCCTATCTTGTTTGAAATTAGTCATTTTAGATTATTAGCCTTCTCATGCAAGCTTGAGCACTAAAGGTCTAAAGAAGGTTGTTAGGCCATTCTTGATTAATATAGGCTATAATCCTTAGGAATGTTTCATTTACCCCTAAATTTGTTCCCATAATTTAGACCAAAATGGAAAAGTCAATTATTAAGATCTAAGCTGAGAACCATAACTTAAAAAATAAATAAATAAAAAGGAAAACATGTTAAAAATAAATCTAAATGAAAATTATGATTTTATTGAAAGTTTGATTCATTGACATGATGCCTAGATCTTAATTCTTTAAAGAAAGTAACCTTAGAATAAGCATAAAGAGGGTTGTTAGACCACTTGATGACTAACTCTAAGCTTTAGAGAGAAAATATGAGAGTGATGTGTAAATTCTCCAAGATTCTAATGAAATAAGGTTTCCACGAACTATATAAGTTTTCATGCCTTATATATAGTTTGGGCAACATTTATGGACTAGAACATGGATCTATCTATATCCATAAGGGAGAGATAGTCTTTGGTGTGCTTGCGTCCCTAGATTGTGAATCTTATTGTTTATCTTGAAATTAATACATGGTCTCTAGTAGATCTTTATCCACAAACCTCAAAATTAGCTCTCGATCTCTTACACAACTGTAGCTTAGGCCATGTTACTCTATGCATCCTTTTCAATGCTACATAGTCTCTCTTTAGGTTTCATTTTAACTAGTGTATTTTAATGCATCTGATTCATATAAGACATAGGCTAACTTGTGAGCTTAAACTAGACTGTATTTCTTTATAAATTATAATTTTTAATGTTTTTTCATTAAGTGGCCTTGAATTCTTAAATATATCATCCTTAGGTCAATTTATGGTAATTAACTGAAATATTCTAAAAATTATTCAAAATAATATAATTAATATGAAAATCAATTAAAAACTTAATAAAATATGTGTTTTTTCTTAATCATCAAATATCCCCACATTTAAACTATTGCTTTTCCTTAAAGAAATGCATTTTAATCAATCTTAAATTAATAAAGACTATGCGTTATCTGTAAAATTACATAACGCATTAATTTGCTATTAATTTAGATATTTGTACTGAATTATAGATTAATTAATTCATTATAATGATGCACAAAATTAGATCAATACTTGACAAGAGATAGAGATCTAAACAAATAAGCTCTTACTTCTCTTTACATCCATCTCTAGTTTTGCATAAGGTCTTTCAAGAATTCATAAGGTGATTAGGCCTTCTTTCCAGAATTCATAAGGTGATCAGCCATTGTCTTAGTAGCATCACAAATTTTTGTTATCTTTTAGGTAATCCTCCCATTCTCATTGATCTTTATCATTTAGCTTCCTTCTATACCCTCTTTTTCCTTTTTCCAAAGCTTATCCCTCCATCCTTTTTACCTTTATCATTATCGGCATTTTGGACTTCATGGTCTTCACCTTCAATCTTCATTATCTCCTCTCTTAGTCATTTTCTAAATCCTCCCTTCTCCCTAAATTCTTTAAATTTCCTTTCTTTCAAACTTTTTCCTAGCTCATAATTACTAACTTTCTCCTCCTTTATTTTTTAGAAGCATTTTGAATTTTGAGCTATTTATATAGAACCAATTTTCCCCTCTCACCTCACCTATTATTATACCTACGTTTGATCCCCTCAGACTTTTTAATCTTAAAAGACTCCACCCTAAAATCTTTGGTTGTAGCTACTATAAACCATCCCATTCCTACTTATAATCCCATCAAAACCTAGGTCTATGTCTTGGGAGATTAATGTTGTAAGGCCACAAAATATACCCTAGATGAAATGTTACATATTTATGAAAGTACATGTATGATGTGAGTTAAAATTGCGCTATGATTTGAAAGTGAAAGAGATGTGACTTGAATTTTGGTATTAATGAACCATAGTTAGTGAATTGGAATTAATTGAAGCCATTAGAGAATTTAGGTATTTAAATATACATTTGGACTAGGAAAAATGTTCAAGAGATAAGTTAAGTTGGTACATAAAAATTAGAATGATTAAGCCTATGAGTTAGTGACATTTGGCATAGTTTATGCATTGACATTTGGCATCATCCATTATGTGATATTTGGAAGCATAATAAAAGACAAGTGGCTTAATTAAAGTGTTACAAATGGCATTTTAAATGGTGGGCAAATGGACTTCATGTTGTGGTGTTAAGTGTCATGTGGTGGTAATGACACCTAGCACTAGTAAGTGCTGAATCGCCTAAGCCATTTGGTGATTCTGTAGCGCTCTCTCCACTCTTACATTTTCTCCACCGAAAACCACCATCTCTTCCTCTCAAATTCTAGAATTTTGCTAAAGTTTGAATCATCAACACATGGAAGCTTTGTAAGTTATTTTATCATGAAGATGGTCTTGTAATTTTATGTGTTATTATCTTGTTGGTGTTGAAAATTGCACCTCAATCTTAGATAAGAGTTGATTGCTAGGAAGTGTTGGTGTAGCTAGATCTTTGAAATGATTTGGAGTTGTTTTTTGAAGTTTAAAGACGTAAGGGAATATTAAACTTGGTATCCTGTTAGAACATGGATTGTTTGATGTTTGAAATGGATAAATTGTGTACTGAATTAATGAACAATTGAGGATAGAAACTTGATACATGCTAGATACTTGTTAGAAGGAATGGGTCTACTAAATAGAAATTGGTATTAAAGCCATATCTTAACCTGTAGACATCAAAATGGGATCATGTTAAATTCAGATTAAACCAGATACATATATCTACAACTTTCATGAAGGAACTGAATTTAATTTTTGTCACTAAGGGTTTTTAAATTTGACTTGAAGTTAAGTTCTGGTTGCTGTCCACAGTTGAGAACAATCTATAGTATTTTGGGTATAAAAATCTCAAAATAATTAACCAAATTGCATTACCTTTATTTCTTTCGAAACTTAATATATATAGGAACATTTTTTTGGAAGAACATATTGTCTAAAAACGTCAATTTCTAGGTCAAAATGGCCATACAAAACTGATCCAAAAACTTGTCCTATGAAAATAGTTGTTTGAAGGTTTCCAGTCACTTATCCCACAATTATGGGAAATCAGGAATGAATGAGTTCCAAAGGCTTATGTATTATAAATTGGATATGGATGTTTGTGAATTTGGAATTTCTGCGATAATATTGGGATAATTCCAACCATTTGTTGTCCTAGGAGTTTGATGGTTAGGGTTGAATTGGAAGTGCTTTCTAATCATGAGCATAAACATAATGTGTGATGACTCAACTCTTTTATTGATTCATAATTGCACATATTTGTATTTATAAGGTATGTTATGTAAATGTTAATGAATAAGTTCAATTGGAGCAAAATATAATAAAGACATATTGTACTTCATCTTTTGCATAAAATCCTAAAATCTAAAGTGGTTTGTTTTAAAACTATTGGGTCCTAGTTGTGGGTAAAAAGGTGTGCCTAGAAGGGTTAACAACTGTTTCTATAATTAGACACTAAGGTGTCTTCTGTGATCAGGCACTTCATTGTCTTCTATGATCTGGCACTTTTGTGTCTTTTGTTTCAAAGACTTAAGTCTCTTATGTTTTAGATACCAATCATGATATCTTCTGTTCTGGTCCTATTATCCACCTCTGTAAAAATGATTAGTAAGCTAACTTGTTTTGTATTTTCTTATTTGCTCAACTCTGTTATAATCAAGCTTTGTTCTACAATGAGTAAGCTCTGTTCTGATATAAACAAATTCTATTTTGATATAAACAAGTTTTGTTCTAATTGTTGGACCCCATTTTTTGAGCCCAACTATCCAGAAGTCATAAAATGTAAGCGTGCGTATTACCTTTAGGGTTATTTCTATGAACTCTTATCAGCCATCATTGGTTCATCTTCATTCTTATAGCATCCCAAAAGTTTCCTATTCAATCAATATAGATTAAGATATGCTTATAACCAAGTCATGATCCTCCAATAGATTCCCTCACTTTCTTGCCATCAATATTTTTCAAATAAACACCAAAGGCTATCAAGTTTTATGGAGAGATAGAAAAATGTGTTATAAATCTATTGGTTCAATAATCACTTCATTTGGAGGTTGGATAATGAAGTTATGGCCAACAGAGTCAACCATGATTATGTCCTCAATCGTATTGTTCCTATCTTGGGACAATTGGCATAATTTTCACTATAGATATCATATGTAGGTGATAGTTTCAAAGAGGACTCGATATCTACAACTTTTGTGAAGACTTAGAAGAGAGATTTTGTCATCTAGAGGGTCAAAATTGCGAATTTCTGAAATTGTACAGTCTATGTCCATTAAACGAACGTACACCTCTACCTAACAGACATACACAGGGTCTAAGGTGTCTTCCAGACTTGTGAAGGTCCATTTAATGGATATGGACCAGTCTGGGGACATTTTTAGACCCAAAAAGGTCTATTTAACAGACCTAAAGTCTGTCTAATGGACATTGGTGAGCCAAGACTCCTCCAAAGCATCTCTAATGGTTCCTACATCCATTCTAACATCACTTTCACTCATAATCTTCCTAAATTCACTTCTTTTAATGCAATATCACTCCTTAAACATTCAGTTACCAAATGGATTGCATTAAACTACCATATCTGAACTCAATTGATTCATCACATATAGCAAATTCTCATCTTTCACTATAGCTATCCTATATGCATCCTGTGCAGCATTACTAACTTATAATGATCATATCTCCCAATTACAATTTCCAAAAATTTCATACTATATATCATTGGAAAGCTAGAAAGATAATATAAAACTTCCAAGAAAACAATTCAGCCTAGATCAATAAAATTTTCTGCAAAAGTTAGAACACAAAATTTTACCCTTAGGAACGTTTGAAAATGCAATGTACAAACTTTGAGAGTTATGAGCAAAAACACAATCATATTTCATTATCATCAAAAGATAACAGTTTTACAAAGCTTTAATGGGCATTTCAAGTCACAATACATCATAGTCTAAAAATACATAATTTACACAAAGTGGAATTGCTCAAAACGCAACTAAAGCCTTGTTTTACAAAAACTAAGTTAAAACACAAAATAAGCATGATGCAGAGTAATGCCTTTGTGCTCAATCACTCGATCTCATGCTCATCACCTGAAGATGGAGAGGAGAAGGGGGTGAGCTTGAAAGACTCACAATGAATCACGAAACACATATCTCCCAATTCTCAATTTATCAAACAATTCATAAGCAACCCAAAACATGCATTCAATAAAATTATCAACATATAAGCACATCAAAATAGTTTGGGAGGTCCATAAAAAGAACGAGCTAACTCATTCCCATGTAATGGTCTTGTGTAGTCGTGAACAGTACTAACTAACACAATCCTACATAGTAGTTTTGCGTAGTCGTAAACATGAGGGAGTCCATAAAGGTGCTCCTTGCCATTAGCGGGCAGACAGGAGAAGCCTTTAATCAAAGTGCACTTGACATACAGAATGGACCAAACAAAACTCATATAACATGTATTTCATAATTTGTAAACTTGTTAACCAAAATGACACTTTTTTTCCAAAGAGTGATTTTATAAATATAGTATCTTTTCAAAAATCATTTTCATATTCTTTTCATAAATCATCAACACAATATTCACATACCAAACATATAGCACTTTCTCAAAGCGTTCAAAAAGCAATAAATGCACATTTATAATACAATTGAAAACATTTAACTTTCTTGATTTGGAAGAAAACATTAATGGCTTATTGCTTAATTATAAAAATGTAACCCACCGTGAATTCCTTGCTTAACTTTTTTGAAAATGATACAAAAAAGGAAGCTATACAAGGGTTTTGCCAAGCTTCTACTCAAAGATACCTCTCTTCTTGCTCCTCTTGCCTCTCCTCTTGATTTCCTTCAATATTGGTAAAAATCCCAATTCAGGAGGAAGTACAATTGAGAACTCAAAGAAATATATATACTAAAATTGATCCTAGAATACTTAAACCCATGCATTTTTTAAGCTTCATGAATCAAAACCCTTCCAAAAATTCAAAAGTTTAAACATAAACTTACCTTGAATCTTCACCAATTAGTGAGTCTTTGGCTCAAATGGAAGCTCTAATCTTCCTCTTTCTTTTTCCATTCTTGAACAACTTCAAAATCACTCTTTAAAACTAAGAAAATTTGAAACCTAGCTTAGCTTTCTCTTCTTTTCTCTCCTTCCATATATCTCTCTCTCTCTTTCTCTGTTTAATCTTTGTTTTCTTCTTCTTCAATTGCAAGACAACCATTCTTCTTTCCCTTTTTACCCTTAATGAGCCCAAAAAGTCCAATTTACCCTTCCTTATAAGCTTATGTTCTTTTAACCTTAAGTGATCTTCAAAAAATACCCTTCAACCTTCTTACTACCTTAGCATTTTAATTCCATTAACCCATGCCATAACCTCAAAATTATTTTAAATCATGCTTAATAAATAAATAAAACTTTTCGAGTCCAACAATGATACTTTAAAATTATGTTTTTGATATTATGTTATTCTATTATGATACTTGTGAGTTTTACCTTGAAGCAGATATATTCTAATCTAATATGATTTGTTATGATCTGAGATGCATATTGCTTGAAACTCAAACTGATTTGTATATGCAAACATCAAATGACTGTTAGAGACTATTGTCATTATGTATCCTATTTAGTTATTCCTTACTTAAGCTATATGGTTAGCACAATGGATTTGCCCCGTTTAGGTTCAAATAGAAGGGTATAAAGACTAGGACAAAGATAACCATAGTGGCCAACGAAGATTGTGTTTTGTTTGAGTTGATCAATTTGTTTTGAGCTGTTTGAGTTATAAATAATGTAATATGAGACTTGATGTAGTTTGCTTAAAAGTTTGTTAACATTGTATTACAGGGTGGATTTGAACTTAAGTTATGTATTTTGTGAAACACCATCTCTATGTTATGTACTATTTTGCTAATGGTTTATATATGATAACCTAAATTCAGAATGGTTTTGCAATTGAAGCATATGTTGGATAAACTCAATATACTAGTTAAATTTTGTTTTAAGTCAATTATAAATGAAATGCATGGTATGTTTTAATCTTGTTTGAGGTGACATTTACATATCCTTCTAGGGGGTATGTGGGTGTTACATCTTTTGGTATCAGAGTATGGTTTAGGTGATTTTGGTTTAACCAACACTTAAATATTGTTTACACTTCAGTGCAAAAGTTGTGTTTTGGCCAAATGTGGCTTATCTTATGTTTTGGTTATAGAATTAAAGATGAAAAGATCTCACAAAGTCGTTGATGAGGTTGCTGAGGAATTTTCTGGAACAACATTAGAGGAATATGAAAGAGCAGAGTTGTGGATAGAGAAAGTAAAGAGGGTATTAGATGACATCAGCTATCTGCCAGATCAAATGGTGCACTATGCTGTCTCTCTTCTTCAGGGAGTAGCCTATGAGTGGTGGAAGTTCATTTTGAGGAATCCTCAGTTACCAATGCCTCTGACTTGGGATTGCTTTTCCCAAGAGTTTAAAGCTAGATATCTTACTGAGGCTTATAGAAAGGAGAAATGGAAGCAATGTTTAAACTTGAAGTAGAAAAACTTATCTGTTGATGAGTACGATAGGGAATTTAACTGACTCAATAAGTATGCCCTTGAATCAGTACTTACTAAGGATTTTTGGTTTCATTAGTTCAAGGATGGTTTGAATGATTTGATCAAGGAGCATCTTGCCACATTCACTTTACTACAACTAGTAAACTACCATCAACTGGTGGAAGCCGCAATGAAAATAAAGAGGCAAGAGATGGTTAGGAGAGAAAGGGGTCAACGAAGAGGTTTTACTAGAGGAGGTCCATCCTCGGGTAAGCAAAGTCATGAAGGTGTTTCCTCTACACTGGACTTTACTCAGAGACTTGTAATTCAAGAAAGGCGACAAAACTTTCCTTTGCTGATAATTTCTGGTAGCGGTTCCTCTGTGGGCTAAGGTTCTAGTATTCTAGAGTGTGCTCATTTCTCCAAATACCATCGGGTTACCTGTTGGAGGATTACGAGTGCATGTTTTAGATGTGGTAGCATGGAGTAGCTGATAGATAACTTCCCTATGAGACAGTCCCATACACCGCAACCTAGTAGGGAGGTCTCTCAGGTATCTACTGGAATCAGAGGATGAGGTAGAGGTCATGGAGGATCTAGTCTATTCAGACTTAATCAGAGTACCTAATTAGAAATTGTGGATAGACCAATTGTGTCTTCTGCTTGGCTTGAATTTATGCATTGAAAGCTCGTGAGCATCGGGACGCACTTGGTATTATTTCTATCTTTAATTATAAAATGTATGCTTTGATTGATCCTGGATCCACTCATTCTTATGTCTGTATGGGAGAAATGTCTAATAAAGAGATGCATGTAGACCAATTAGAGTATGAAATTCATGTGACTAGTCTTTTGGGTAGTAGTGTGTTGGTTAATCAGGTGTGTAGGAATTGTCCTATTATGATCCAAGGAAATTAATATGTAGCATATTTGATTAGATTGCCTTTTTATGAATTTGATTTGATTATGGGTATGGATTGGTTTCTAAATCATGCAATACACATATATATACACATTGCTTACTTGTTTAATCAAATAAGTACTCAATCATATACATGTATATGTGTCATGTTCAATGCATGCTCAATTGACTTTCCCAGGTATGTATTCTTATACATAGGTCTTAACTATTTAATTTATGCTTATACACCCTAAGACCATTCAAACATCATATTTTGTATATTACCATTTTGCAATCAAGTTTGTACTTTTAAGTTAGCTTGATTTACTCCCAATTCATCAACCATACTTTACACTTATCCTTGAACATTTTTGTGGTAAAAAAGCCTCTCATAATCCACACACAATTGTTATTTTAAATTTGAAATTTCAGCAAGCTAAATCTATACATTCACTAAACTTTTTCCAGTAATATATATTCATACATTTATCCAATTCTCATTCATAATTACCCCATGTTCTTCAATGCTCATTCATCCATACCATATACACATTACTCATTTCCTTAAGATCATGTTTGCATTAAAAGATCCCATTTTTTCCTTTAACAAGTCAGAAATTTCCATATTTGAACTCAACCACATCAAAACAATCCATTCTTTAAGATATGACATCAATTAACTACATAAGCTTATCAAGCTCTTAATCAATTAATCAATCAACAATCTAGGCTCATTACTAGCCTTAATCAAGTCCAAATATAATAATTAAGGGTGAAATTTCTCAGTTGGTTCAACATGCACACAAGGCTGAAATTAAAATTCCAGAATTTGCCATCAACATCACTAATGTATGTAACTTTACAACCTTCAGTACTTCACGAATTTTACAAGCTTAAAGACATCACTAACACCTGAAAATTTCCAAATTTCATGTCCTTTAAGGTTACTTCATTTCAGGTTAATTTAACTTTTATATTGGTTACACTAAGGCTTACAAAATTTTGCTCACATATATTATTAATAGTCACTTTTTAAAAACACACCTACAACTCTTATTTTTAAGATTAAAAAACACCTTAATACCACCTATCTTAACACCTTAGTACCACCTATCTTTAGCATGAATTCCTCATCAGTTATACTTCAAGTCTCAATCTAATTCATCCATACAGCAGCCTGTAAACTATTGTTTTAGTACATGCAAAAACTTAACAAAAAAGTACCCATTCATTCTCCATTTTCCAGCACATCTTCAACATCGACATCATATACAATCTATCCTAATTTGTTGGGCATCATTTCTGGAACCCAACTCTTACGAAAACATGAAAATAATCATGAAGCCTGAGCATATTATCCAAATCATGAAGCCTGCACGTATTATCATATAGGGTTCTTTCCATGAACCCTTATTAGGCATCATCCCACAAGGGTGGTTTGCCCATGACAAGCAAACATCAAAACAAACTTATTACTCTAATGTTGGATCCTATTTTTGAAAGCGAAGTCTAACTCTTATAGAAATATCATAAGACTCTCATATCTTTACTTCATTATACTCTTTAATAGATTACATACAACTAATTTTCATCATTCACATCTCAATACCCTCAAAACACAGGTTTTTACAAAGCTATAATGGCCTTTCAAGCCACATTACAACATAATCCAAAATCTCAAAATACAAAAGTTATAAAAACTACAATTTCTTGAAAAGTGACTAAAGCCTTATGTTTCCCAAAATTAACTCAAAATACAACACAAGCAAATTGGGAGTGATGCCTTGACTCTCTTTCACTCCATCTCTTGCTCATCACCTGGAGGTGGGGATAGGAAGGGGGTAAGTTTGAAAGCTCGTGGGTAACAGTTTATAATAAAAAAGATAAGCAAAAACTTTTGAAACCAGTTTACTTGCCATAGAAAACTTTCATTGAGTCTATAAAACACATGTTTCTCAAAATTCTTGTCTTGTGAAGTAATCAAAATCACAACCAACACAATTTATGCATTTTTCAACTTGTTCACAAATTATAAACACATAAGCACATCAGAATAGTTTGGGTGGATCCAAAACAGAACGTACTACACATTTCCCCTAAGGGTCCTATGTAGTCGTGAACAGAACGTACTAACGCAATCCCACATAATAGTTTTGAATAGTCGTAAACTTACGGGAGTCCATGAAGGAGCTCCATGCCACTAGCGGGCAGGCGGGAGAAGCCTTTAACTTAGGTCAATGTGCACGTGATTTAACTTAAGGGACCACCACAAACCCACGTCATGTAATTCATGAATTAAAAATATTTTGCCCATATGGCACATTCTCATAAAAACTTGCTTCTCACATGCTTGGCGTACATGAAAACCATTCTTGAAAACATGATTTCATAAACATGCATATTTCCCAAAAGATATCACTCAAACCATGTAACAATCATATAGTAGATTTCACAATCATTCATAAGCAATAATGCAACACTTATGATGCAAATGAAAATCAGAAAACTTCTTTGATTTAATAAAACAGTAGTGGCTTATTTACTCTATTATAAACATGTACCTCCTTGATTTCCTTGCTTATAGACTTGCTCAGAATGTCTCTTCTCTTTGCAAACAACTTGAGGTCTCTAAGGCTCTTTCTTGTTGTATCTTTAATGTGTGCTCCGTGAGCTGATCTAACTGAAATAGGTCTTTTAGATCTTCTTTTGGTTCTTCACTAAATGAAGAGATCCTTGGCTCAAATGGAAGCTCTTCTCTTCCTCTACCTTTCTCTCTTCTTGAACAACCTCAAAATCTCTCTTATAGGCTAAGGAAATTGAAACCCTAGCTTATTTTCTCTTCTTTCCCTCATTCTCTTTTTCTCTTTATATTTCTCTCTCTTTTTCATGCCATTCTCTCTTTCTCTTTCTTTCTAATTTTGTTATTCTTTTCTCCTTCCCCTCCATTCACATTTTCATCTTTATTTATAAGCAAGACAATACTTCTTCTTCCAATTATGCCCTTAATGATCGAGAATTGTCCCATTTGCCCTTCCATTTATGCTTTATGTCTTTTATACTTAAGTGTCTCACCAAAAGCACCCTTAAATATTCTGACAAAACTCTTTCTTCTAGAAAAGTGTTCTTTCTTGTCTTAAATTCCCAAGGACACCAAAATCAATCCATCTAGTTCAGTGATTCGAAAGATACACTTCAAACATTTTTGGACTACTCTTGTCCAAATTAGCATACCATGCATAACTTCTATCGAAAATTTAAATCTCTTAAAACTGAATTTATTTCAAATTCTTTATACCATTTGTAGCTCCATGTCTCTAGTTTATCTTGAAATAAGAATCATCTTATTCGAAGCTCTATTGATCCAGAAATCATCAAAATACTGAAGCATGTTCAGTAAAATATCCAATTCCTACTCTTCCAATTGATACCCTTACTTTGGTTCAATCCATCTTTTTCAAATCAACACCAAAAGCTATGGCCTTCAATGGAGACACAAAAAAAGTGTTAGGAATCTAAGGGTTCAAGAATCACTTCATTTGGAGGTCAGATAGACAAATTATGACCGAACGAAGTAAACAAGATTTGGTTCTCACTCATATTGAACTTTTCTCGGGACAAATGGCATAACTCTCACTAGAGATGTTGGATTAAGATCATCTTAGGATGATTTTAAAGAAAACTTTGAAATCTAAAACTTTGAAGAAGACCTTGAGGTCAAAGTTTATTGTTGGACCCCAAACTTTTCATGAAAATTAGAAATTATAAAATGAAATTAAATGAGGAAATATAGTATGATTCTTTGAAATAAATGAAAAGTATAAATGA
>JANIJH010000224.1:45040602-45057728 GCA_024520975.1 Erythroxylum areolatum
TGCCCTTCTTCATTCTTACTTACTCATTTTCACTCACACCATACTATACTCAACTTAATCTTAATTTCTCCAATTAATACTTCTAATTCCATCAATCTAAGCCATAAAATCCTTCTTACCTAGACACGCTAATTAGACTTTAAAACAAAACAATTTATCTAGAAAAAAATTTCCAAAATCAACTCAATTCATGCTTAATAAAATCAATACAAAATTTGGGGCCCAACATAACGACAGAATTTAAATTTGATGTCTTCATAAGAAATGTAGCCTTATGTTTCTAGTTTAATCGAAATTAAGAATCATCTCATTTGGATAACTAGAGAAGAAGTTGTGGCTAAAGGATTGAAGCGTATTCCGTGAACATTTTCCAAATCAACCATCCATTTTGTTTCACAATCTTTCCTTAACACAAATCATACTAAGATCACTTTTTCTACTTCATTTGCTCCTCATTCTCAACTCTATTTCAAATCAATAGCATCCATAAAGAAAATATAGTTCACGATTAATCATGAATACCAACAACAGAACATACATATATGTACATACTCTTCATCAACTTACTACACAAATTCAACTTCTTTTTTGCTTTCATTCTACTTCTAACTTTCACCTTAATTCTTGTCACTTCAAAATCTTTTATCCACCCGAAACTCCAAAGCAAAACTTGGATATATCTACATTTCTCATTCGCTACTTTACCCTTGCCTATCATTTCTTGATTCAAGAATTTTCATTCATTTACTATTTACTCATGACTACTTGCCAAAATTTCTCATTCAAATAGTTCTAACTTCTATGAAACATTCGAGGTCCAACATAATTTAATCATCATAACTTTATATTATAACATGCCTTAAAGAACAACACTTTACTTACTTGTCTAGCTCAAATTTCCACCTCAATGATCATGCTAACTTAACTCTCCAAGCATGCAAAATCATCCAAGTACAAGATGGAAGTAAAAATGATTTCAACAAAGGCAAAATGATGATAGCAGATTATAGCTATCTTTGAGTAGATTTTTTATGTGGATCTTGAAATGACTACGAACGAAATTGAAGCAAGATTCAGTAGCTGTGACAATTTCGGTGGTGTGAGTAATGGAAAGAAGGAGAATGAACAAAACAGAAACTACTCCTGCAGTAGCTTGACTCATCAAATGCTAGGTGTCTCTATATTACAATGGCATGTGTCACTTAGCATGTAAGTCACTTATCCCCTCCATAAGCTACCAAATGTCACCTAATTAATAGTTCCATTTGTCACTCATTTATTGCTGCCATTTGTCAATTAATTACATATGCCAAATGTCATTCATTTATCTATGTCAAATGTCATTCAATTTATAAGCTTAATCATCCTAATTTTTCATGTGTTAACTTGTCTTACCACTTGGTAAGTTTCCTAGACCAAATATATATTTCAATTCACCAGTTTTTCAATTGTAACAAGAAATTCCAAGTTTACTAATTATAGTCCACCAAACCAAAATTCAAGACATAAATAATACACAATTCACATCATGATCATTTTAAACCTTTCATACCACAGAATATGTCAATTGAGTGCATATACTATCTTTTCAATGTGTGCTAATTCATAATTCACGTATGTATACTAATAATATGCATGTAATTGAAATGCAATTCATGAATTCTCAATGATATAGCAACGTGCAATATTTTATGGTTATAACTATTATTATGGAAAACTGGCTATTACATTAGGACTTGGAGCTGTGACGGGTTGGGAAAGATTAGCAGTGATGATGGCAACTAGCAATGGCGACAACAAAAGGAAGGAAGGGCGAGGCGGTAGAGACTATGTTGAGATAATTGGAGGAGAGTGAAAGTGACATGAAGACGACTTGACTTTGGAGAGACAAGAGAGAGGGAGATTGACACTGAGGAGAGGAGGTCGCACGAAACGGGGAAAGCAAAAGAACAAAATGGAAACATAGTAAGTTATTCATAACTCTAGGTTTTTTTTACATTTTAATCCTCGAATTTTATAAATTTTTATAAATTAACCAATATTTAGCCAGTATTTCAAATACTGTCTGCTGCTAGCCAAAAAGGCTAATATGGGCTGATACCATCAATTGGTATGGTACTATTAAAATTTTAATCATTTTCTGGCTGATACAGTACCAACTAGTTGGTACCAGCAAATACGAGTACATTTGCATCCTTTTGGATATAATCTTTCAATATTAAACCGTCTATTTTATCTGGTTGATTTTGTTTCAAGTTTTCAACACGTTATACAAATAAAGAAGAATATTTGAATCTATCATAATTATATTCATTTTGGGATTTCCAAAAGTCGCGGTTATTTTATATCAACTTTTTGTCGACCACTTATTCTGTTATCGTAGTTTTAATGTTATACCTCGATCCTCCGTCCGGCAAAGGTCGATACTTGGCGATACATGGTCCAAAATCACCGAGTTTTTTATTTGATGTAGATTAGTCGTGCAAAGTAATTCGTAACCCAAACCCATATTCTCAAGAATAATTCGAAAAGCTACAGTTGAGGTTGAAATATTTTAAGTATTTATCACTCGGTAGAACTGACGATCTAAGTCTGTGTGTCTTGCAACTAAGGATTCAACGAAATTTTGGATTCCATACCTTGGAAATATGCAATTGATGACTTCGCATGTGGACTGTTATAATCACACTCTTGTGGAGCCCAACTTTTTAACCGATGGAAACAAAACAATGACAAAGATTACGCCAATTACATGAAGGCAACTCGATTTAACGATTCTGCGCACTTTATTTTATTGGCTTCGATGTTAGTACAGTCATCGCCTGTTTTAAGCACAGAACACACCACGATAATATATATTACTAAGCACGAGAAGACGCAACGCCGTTACTTATATGGCATGCTCAGGTCTTTATACTTCGAAACCCTGGTACACTGTGAAAAGTTTTGGAAGAGGCACGAACTGCTGCTATATTGTGAGGAGATGGGGCACCACCACCACTTCTATAACCGATGCCACTTCCTGCGCCATACCCACCTCCAGTTCCTCCACCAATTCCGCTGCCGCCTCCAGCTCCACCCCCTCCACCACTAAGATCGCGACCACTAGTTCCACTGCCTGATCCAAACCCAAAGCCAGAGCCACTTGCACCTCTAGGACCACCTCCTCCACCTCCACCCCCACCACCTCCTCCTCCTCCAAAACGGGTGCCTGGTGTCGGCAAAGGAACTGGTGGAGGAGGTCTTGTAGACTCTACAAAAGTATCAATTCCGATGACCACAAGTAAGACGGTACCTGAGAAGAACAAAAGAAAGCGAGCCATTTCTTGCCCTGATGAGCTATGTGAAAAAATATTCTATTTCACTGCATTGATTGAAAGGACTGGAGGTATACATATAGTCGGGCATACGCTCAACGGACATGTAAAGATCATGTGAATGTAGCTGTTGTGTCAGCATATGCGGATAAGGGCCAGCAAAACATACCCGATGTTGTATTTCTTTTACGCCATATTTTTGGGCTTTTCAACTAAGACACGTATACATATGGACGGAACAAGATTCTCTGTCCAATATTATCCTGTCTTATTCTGTCTTATGAAATCTCAATTATTTATTTTGTGGGATCTACGTAGGGTCTACGCAGGACTTATACAGAATTCACATAAATAAACGACCGAGATTTATTGGACACAATAAAATACCATAAAATTGGATAGAAGATCTGGAATCACGTATGGACAAATATTGATGACTGATGATTAGTAGCTATTATTGCTAGCTAAACATCAACTGGGAATCATGTATAATTTTGCTCGTTTGAGTGCTTCGATATGCGTCTCTTCCTTTTGCATAAAAAATTTATTTATCGTTATTTACTGTTCAAATTTTACTGCACACCCACAACTCCATCCTTAAAATTAATTATAATATATACAAAAAATAATTATAAGATGATTATTGTAGTGATATTGAATTCTCTGACAAATATATTTGAACATCAATATATAATTTAAAGTGTATAAGATCATTTAAATAATATTAATTAGGATGATCACTTTTTCATTAAAAAAAAAAAGATTTTGATCCCTTTTCCCATTTTGAACGTAATCATCCATGAGAGAGGCTCTTTCAAACTATATCAAGACTAACGAGATTAAGCATTTATTATACAAATAGAGATTAAAAAAATCAACTGAAACAGAGATCAAGAATCAGGTATTTTTTATGGGGACAGTATATTCCATTCTTTCGTGACTCAGTCCTTAGTAAAAGGAACTCAAATAATAAACAATATCTTTAAGGTTTAATGTACTATAAATTGTTCTCAATAAGGATCCTCTGAGAAGCTTTTAATTTTCTCTCAGGTTTCTTTGGCACACCTATCAGCTACTACAAAACTATCCAGCTTCTAAAGTCAATAATCAGTGAACAAGTATCTTATAAAAAATCTAACTTTCATGCTAGACCTTTTTCAATATGAGATGTTGAACAAGCATTCTCCAAGCATCCTAAGAAGGCTTTAAGCCCTGATGGCATGAACTGCTTCTTGTTTCAGAAATCAAAGAATCATGTTAGAATTTTAGTAACTACTGTTGTCTTAGACTTCCTTAACTCTAGCAAAATGCTAAAGGAGATTAATCAAAACTTCCTTTGCCAAATTCCTAAGTTGAGTTTTCCTTTTACTTTCAAGCATTTCAGGTCCATTTCTTATTATAATGCAACCTACAAGTTTATTTGTAAGCTATTATTAAAAAAATACCTCCTAAATGTGTCAACTTCACTCAACCAACCTTAATTAAAGATAAGTTAATTGGAGAAAATATCCTAATAGCTTAGAACCTCTGTAAAAGTTACAATAGAAAGCATCGCAGAAACATTATGCTATCAAAATAGATTTCGTAAGACATTTGACTCGATTGAAAGGAAGTTTATCATAAACAATCCCAAAGCATTTCGTTTTGTTTGTAACTCGGAGTGAGAGTGCTTTTCCTCAGTGGCTTATATTGTACTAAAGAATGGGGGACCCTTTAAACTCATCAAAGAAGCTAAGGGAATAAGGTAAAGAGACCCTTTTCCTTTTATCTTTTTACTTTAGGAATGGAGGTCCTTATGTAGCTAATTCGATTTAATACTTGTCAAGATTTTTTTCGAAAATGAAAAGATTATACTAATCAATGAATGAATAAGATATAAAAATCATTATAATGCATCGACTAGCCTAGAAATACTAACAACAAGTGATCAAGTTGTACAAATTACCATAATTTAATTGCAAAGGTAATAAATGAATGAGTCAACTAATTCTCCAGACATTGATTATCCTAACATCAAGATTAATTGATTTTCCCTAGAGTATAAGTTGCTCTCTAATATATGATATGGCACTTTCTAAAGCTGTAGCAATGATTCTTTCAATATTCTTAAAGTGCCTATTATTTCTTTCCTACAATAATATCTAAAACTAAGCAACAAGACAGATCAAATACATCTTAAAGGAGCTTGCAGATGGATTATGCTTATTTTGTAGCCATAATAGAATATTATAGAAAGAACATTCTTTAATTTGCCAATAGCATAGGTCTTTAATTGAAATCAAAACTACTTTAGAGAACTTTCATTAGAAGAATAAGTGGGAAAAGGATTCGTTTGCAAATTGACCAAAACATAGGAATTATAAATTTGAAGATAAGATAAAGGTCCCTAATTCTACTACTTTTAGCTAACCATAAAAGGAATGGCATACTTTACCTTAGATGTTTGTTGCATACCATCTTTCTAGGATTTATTAGAGAATAGGCCCTTCAATTGACCCTTCCATGTATAACACTCTTACTCAAAATTAGATGGTGCAAGTCACTATGAAAACCATAAGATTGACCATCCCTTGTCCAAATACATACTTTGGCTTAAGTGGGAATGGTACTAATCAATTAGATATTATTGTTATATTATACCATAAAGAAGTAGTTAAACCATTCTCAACTCTACAATGAATGTTTTGTTTTAATATGCCCCTCATCCTTAATAATTGAACTAAAGTTAGTACATTAAAAAGGGTTTTTAATGGAAAACTCAGTTAAAGCTTTAGGCTTATCAACATATTGACAAGCATCGGAAGAAATAATAAGGTTAAAACTCTTATGAAAAATGATCTCTAATTCAAAATGTCCTTAAAGATCTTCAATGAATTCATCATAACCTTATTTGAATACTTAACATTGGAGGAAAGCAAAAAGTCATCAACAAAACATTGACTAGATAATTCAATCTTTCTATAATTACTATGATATTTGAACTTACCAACCCTTAGTATATCCTATTTGAAAGAACTCTAACATAACCACTATTAACAAGTGTCTCACTTGATCCCAATACTTTTGAAAGACATTCTTATTCATTCCACTTATATTAGGAAATTTTTAACTATTCGTTTTAAAAAACAGTACTTTTAATTTCATCTTCATCCAAGGTTTATTAAGGGCCATAACATCATTGTTCTCAAAAGCCAATAAGACTTTTAAGAACTTCTCTACTTCCGTCATCAACTCTTTCTTCTTGGAGATTATCTAACCTTCTTATGAAACAATTGATCATCTCTTGTTATTGACTCTCTTTGCCACAATATCTTGGAAGGAAAAACTTCTATGCATTTCCATTTCTTTAAGATAATCATTCCTGGCCCTTTTCCTCTATAAGGAAGTATGGTCCTCCACCTTACTTAGATAATCTTTAAGCATTATCCCTTCCTCCCCTAATAGCTCTCTATAGCCAAGGTTATTAGAGAGCATTTTCTAAACTCCCAATAACCTTTCTCAAGGACATGACATTAATTGCTTAATTTCATGAATCCTTTCTGAATTATGGAGTTTCAACTCCTTAATATTATCTAATACCATAAATTCTAGTTCTCAATCCTTAATGATAGGTGCTTAATTGATTATGAAATTATCCCATAATATTTAGTGATTATTGATATGAAATTACTTAAGATATTCACTTTAACTTTAATGTGATTTTAGGCACAATTTAAAAGCAAAGGATTTAATGTGAGTCGAAAGCACGACATATAGGTCATTTTTTGAAGATCAATACTTACTGGTCTTCATGGAGCGAGACAAAGCAAATTAAAAGACAAGAAAAATGAAGACATGAAGAAAAGAACCAGATGTTGGGAGCACAATGGTGAAGCAAGGAGCAAAACAACAACTCAGCAAGGAGTAGAAAATGCAAAACGATATAAACATAAGCAAAATCACGCAGTAGTTAAAGGGAGAAAACGACAACATCCAAGAAACAATGTGTGGAAGCAAAACGGCAGCAGCTAGAGAACGTTGTGCATTAAATGCACGACGTTTTATGTAAAATGTAAACAACGTCTTTGTTCAACGCAGACATTGTGCGTTAAATGCAGACAATGTATATGTTTAATGTAGGCGTTTTACTCAAAACGCTTAAGGAGCAGAAGAGGAATTTAAGAGGGGCGATGTTTATTTGTCCCATCAAATACTATAGTGGGGTGTAGTAGGCATAGGCGTGAAGTAGAAAAGGGCTTGCGACTTGGCTGGAGCTTGCGAGAAGCTAGAGACCTGGCACAGGCGTGGAGAAGGGCAGGCATAGTGAAGAGTAAAAGGCTGTGAACAGTGCTGTGACCCAAACACTACCACATTAAATCGTCACATCGATGAACAGTGAAATTAAGGAAAGCTTGCGGAAGTAAGAGGAACCAAGGGGTCTTCAGTGGGGCTATAACATGGGAGCTAAAGCATTTTTCTAGGAAAGACTCATGAAGGGCTAGGCATCTTGACATCGATTCGGAGGCAACATCGACGCCGATGACCCGGGTTAAGTATTTTTTATTATTTTTTTGTTTCTTTCTCTCGTTAGAAATTGATTGTGTTATCCTATGTTAATTGATATAGGTGTTGTGTATGGATAATCAAATTTTTATTATTGTTTAGTTATTTATGTATAAACACATTAGGTATTGTGAGATGATGATTTTAATGCGTTTATTGAATTGTTAATTGCAAACTCATTGCTAGAATTTCTATATAATCTGTAATTGTTATGTTAAAATTCATGTGTAGCGACTGATGATTCATAATCATTAGGGATAACATGACCTAGGTTAAATGACGCATTGTATGATGGTTGTTGTCTTGATTAATCGGTTTTCCTAATTTGTAATACTACTGCCTAATTAAATCTGAAGATCGTATCTTATGTTATTCGATAGTTAGGTTTAATTAACGATCATATCTTGATTAAACAAAACCAAAAGAAAAACTCGAGTTAATTGTTAACCCATGATTAATAGTTGCTAGGAGAGGTTAAAGAACAACAAATTAATGAATTATGCTTAATTAGGGTGTAGGCTGAGATTGAACCAAAGAATCGGGTCCCTACTGAATTCCCCACTTTTATCATTTTTTTACATGTTTTCTTTAATTTGTTTTTATTAGTTAGATTCATTTTATTTTCTTCTTTCAAAAATCCAAACCCCCCGTTAAATCAAAATACCAATTAATTTCATTTCATAAAGTGTACACACACTCTCTGTAGGATCGACTTAGACTCATCAATACTATAATAGTAGGCCTAGTTATTTTATTTTGACTAGTGTAATGACGCGCGGTCAAAATTTGACGTCGTTGCTAGGGAGTGCGGTATTTTAGTTTTTTTTTTTGTAATTTAATTGGTGTTTTATATATATTTGTTCGTAATTATTTTATTTTATGTTATTTTGTGATCTTTTCATTTTTTGTTTTGTGTTTGAATTTTTTTTAATATGGACGGAAGTAATTTCTTTTATAACTCATATTCTCATTCCTATAACAATGTTTGGACTGATCAACCTAACTTTTTTTATGGATGGGATAATCATCAATTACTTCCATGATAGTTTGTAGGACGCATAACAATTCTTATACAAACCAGAAGCTTCCTATCACGACTCTGGTTTATCTTTGAAAGAGTTGAATAATATTTTGAAAGTTAATATTTTGCAAATGCATCAGAATACTCTACAATTCCAGAAGGATGGAGGGCAATTTTCAAGAAACACACGGTCTAGCACCCAAGATTCGGAGAGCCAACACGATTCAGGTGCAACTTTAGAAGAACTTGTTAAAAATATTGCTGCTAACAATTTACAATTTCAACAGGATATGTAGCAATTACAATAGAAGACCAAAGCAAACCAACAGAGAATAGAACATCAGATAGGTTAGATGGCAATAAGTCTCAATCGACTAGAATCGCAAAGTGAAGAGGAGCAGCCATATTAATCCGAGGTGTGCCCAATATACGTTTGTGCGGAAAAATTGCAAAGTGACAAGGAACTTGAGAATTTTGAGGTCAACGCTCAACAAATTGCTTGTGTCAAAGAAGTGGAAAAGGAGCTCGAAATAAAAAGGACACATTTTTAGCTCATAGGTAAGTACTAAGTCCATGATTATTTTTGAAACTAACTCTTTACCTTTACATAACAGATTGGAGGAGCTAAATGATGAGGAAAAAGGTGAAGAGATATTTGAAATATTTTCGAAGTGTATAGACTTAGTCAAGATTAAGAATCTGAGGGTAAGGAAGACGTTGAATGAGGATGATGATCAACTAAGGCCCTATCTGGAACTACCTCACTTGGAGGAGCCACATTTGACACCTGAAGATCACAATTTTGTCACGTGAGAAGGAAGAAGGAGTCGAGCTAGTGACCTTAAACAAAGGCACTTCTTGGGAGGCAACTCAAGGGAAGTAAATTTCTTTTCCTTTATATTTTCGCATTATTTTTTATATTCATGTGTGTTTTTGAATTTGTTTGTTTTACTTGTTTTTAAGTTTTCAATCAAAAAGAGAGAAAGAACAAAACAAATGAATCAAACATTTTCTCGTTTTCTATTGCTTCTGGGATTATATAATCATGACTAGAATGTGGATTGACTATATAATTTCATAGCAATTCGAGCATGTATTTTTACTCTTATGATTGGTCGATAGGCATTATCTTTAAAAAAGTAGTGACTAGTGGTAGACAAAACTGGTGAGATTTTCACAAAACTGGTGAGATTTCGAGCCTTATTTGACTGACACATCCATATCAGTCTTATTACCTTTTGATAATGTGTGAACTTTATAACATGTACATCCCAATTTTACATTGAATTTCTATTCGAGACCACATTTTGATCACATGCATTAACATAGATATGATTAGGCATTCTTTGTTTTTCATAAACTACATTAGCCAAATAACCTATCCTATTGACATGATTTTTTTCCTGGATAAATCTCTTTGAGCTTTAGCCTTTCTTTTTGTATCAACCATATTACATGCTTTATACTTAACCAAATGTCCTACCCAAGCCATAAAGCTAATGGAATATTTGTGATTGGTGAGTATGTGGATATACGAAAGTCTAAATGTGGGGGTGTACGTATGTGAGGGTTAGTTATAATGTTGGGATGTTATTTTATGTCTTATCATTGAAATTTCCGTGTTGATGTAGTTTATTTTAATTTTTATAAGGAAAAGAAAGAAAAAAGAAAAAAAAAGAAAAAGGGAAAAGAAAAGAAAATCAAAAAAAGAAAGAAAGACAAAAAATTAAAATTTTTTCAATAAATGTATAAAGGAGGAATTCCATATGTTTTGAAAAGTTGTTTATAGTTTATGCATCTTCCTAGAGTTGTAATGAATGTGTTATTTGAGTATATTGAATATGAGGTAGATATTAGCTACGAAGGTTCACTCTTATGATTTCAATATATTGTTGACATAAATTGTATGAGTGATTTCTTCAGATTGATATATGCCTCATGCGGTTTATGTATGAGAGCTGAATAGGATTGTGAAATATAAAAGTTGCATTTGTCATAGTTGACGGTAACCAGATTTTTATAAGTGTTACTTTGTTTCACTAGCTTTGATGACCTTCATTCTACTTGACCCAAATATATCTCACCTTACCTTTACCCACATTACAACCCTAAAAAGTCCTTTGATTCGTGATTTTGCATGTGAACATTAGTGGTGGAGAAATGAAATGATATACAAAGTTATGGATTGTTATGATCATGAATGGTGTTGAGTGTACCCATAAAAATATTTTAGTTAAACACATTTTCTGAGTTTATCATTAGATTGCTTAGTTTTTAAAGATGATAAATGTTGATTGATCACAAGTAAAAGCTTAGAATGTTGACATCTTGCTATGATTTTTGAAAGTCACTCATCTTGACTTTTGATTATATATTCTTGGAACATATGGAAAATGAGTAAATGCTTTAGGTCGATGATCTTAAATTTGATGTTTTGCCCGAGGACAAGCAAAAGCTAAATGTGGGGGAAATTGATAGGTACTTAGTTGGTTATGAAATTATCCCATAATATTTAGCGATTATTGATAGAAAATTGCTTAACATATTCATTTTAACTCATATGTGATTTTAGGCACAATTTGGAAGCAAAGGAATTAAAGTGAGTCAAAAGCACAACATATGGGCCATTTTTAGAAGAGCAATACTTACTTGTCTTCATGGAGCAAGACAAAGAAAATTAAAAGACAAGAAAAATGAAGACATGAAGAAAAGAACCAGATGTTGGGAGCATAATGGTGAAGCAAGGAGCAAAAACCACAGCTCAGTAAGGAGTAGAAAATGCAAAACAGCACAAACATAAGCAAAATCTCGTAGCAGCTGAAGGAAGAAAATGACAACGTCCAAGAAACAGCGTGTGGAAGCAAAACTGCAGCAGCTGGAGAATATTGTATGTTAAATGCACAATGTTTTAGGTAAAACACAGACTTTGTCTTAATGCAGGTGTTTTACTCAAAATGTATAAAGAGTCGAAGAGGGATTTAAGAGTGGCGATGTTTATTTGTCCCATTAGACGCTATAATGGGGTGCAGGAGGCATGGGCGTGAAGCAAACAAAGGTCTGCGGCTTGGCTAGAGCTTCTAAGAAGCTGGAGAGCTGGTGCAGGCATGGAGAAGGCCAGGCACAGTGAAGAGTAAAAGGCAGTGAACAGTGTCGTGACCCAAACACTACTACATTAAATCATCACATCGATGAACAGTGAAATTGAGAGAAGCTTGCGACAGTGAGGAGAAACTAAAGGGTCTTCGGTGGGGCTATAACATGGGGGTTGAAGCATTTTTCTGGGAAAGACCCATGAAGGGCTAGGCATCCTGATGCCAATTTGGAGGCAGCATTAACACCGACGACCCGAGTTAAGTATTATTTTGGAGGCAGCATTAACGCCGACGACCCGGGTTAGAAATTGATTGTGTTATCCTATGTTAATTGATTTGGGTGTTGTGTATGGATAATCGGATTTTTGTTATTGTTTGGTTATTTGACTTATGAACCCATTGGGTGTTATGAGATGATGATTTTAATTCATTCATTGAAACATTAATTGTAAACTCATTGCTAGAATTTCGATATAATCCGTAATTATTATGTTGAAATTCATCTGTAGCGACTGATGATTTGTAATCATTAGGGATAACATAACCTAGGTTAAATGATGCTTCATATGTGGTTGTTGCCTTGATTAATAGGTTTTCCTAATTCATAGTTCTACTGCCTTATCAAATCTAGAGATCGTATCTTAGGTTATTCAGTGGTTAGGTTTAATTAATGATTGTATCTTGATTAAACAAAATCAAAGGGAAAACTCGGGTTAATTGTTAACCTACGATTAATAGTTGCTGGGAGAGGTTAAAGAACAACAAATTAGTGAAATATGCTTAATTACGGTGTAGGCCGAGATTGAACCAAATAATTGGGTCCCTACCGAATTTTCCACTTTTATCATTTTTTTGCATGTTTTATCTATTTTGTTTTTATTAGTTAGTTTCATTTTATTTTCTTCTTTCAAAAATCCAAACCCCCTGTTAAATCTAAATACCAGTTAATTTTATTTCATAAACTTTACATACACACTCTGTGGGATCGACCTAGACTTACTGTTGCTATAGTAGTAGGTCTAGTTATTTTATTTTGACTAGCGTAACGACGTGTGATCACTTGACTAATAGCTTCTTTGAATCTGTCATCAAGAACAATGAAATTATTAATTCTAAAAGAGAAGTTTCTATGCACCTTTAGAAATAGATCAGTAATTTTGATAAGATGATGGTAAGATATAAGTGGCTTTATAAAGGTGGCTTTGCTTTTAATAAAGCTTATAAGCCAATTTAGATTAATTATTGCTATCCAAAATTTTCTAAAGTACTAGATTTTTACTTATTACTCCAAGTGAATTTATAACCATCTTAGCTCAAGTTTGTAACCTCTAAGAGCTCCACAAATTCCTTGAGATCATTAGAATGCCTTTTCAAACTAGCTCGACCTTCTGCATTAGATTAGTGTAAAGTGGAGTTCGAATCTCCATAGACCAACTAATTCCCCATACATTTCCTTTAGGTTTAAATCAAGTTATCCTATAGAAGCTTCCTTTGAAAACCAAAATTGGAGCCACAGAACATAAAGTAACACATTTTGATGTTTTCATATATGAAGTGTATCAAAACATACATAACTTGATAACTTACATCTGGTTCCTTAACCTTGATCATGCTAAAGCAAGGATAATTTTACCATAATATGTTTTGAGAAAATAATTGTACCATAATATTGATAATGATGATTGGAGTAAAAAATGACATTAAAGCCTTAAAAGTACCCAGTTTATTCATATTTTCCTTCCTTATCTTAGTTTCCAACAATTTAAAGAAAGTAGGTTTTTCTTTATAGAAAAAAATCCCTTAGAGCTAAAATATTTTGAGATTAATTCAAACTACACAGCTTCCAAATTATGTTCCTTTATTTGTTAAGAGAATTTTTACCTTTAGTGCATTTGCCCTATTGCCTCTTTCATATTTCCTTTTTTCTCCATTATCTAGAACTCCTCTTTTATGGAAGCATCGACAACATTAGCATTAATAGTCATTGAGCTTTTACCAGCTATAGTGGAGATAGAATCAAGATTATACACATTTTTGTCAACTATAGCTGGTCCTAAATTAGGATCTTACACATTTTTATCACCTTTATGCCTTACATTGGGAGCCTCTTTGCTTACATCACTTCAAAAGCTTTGAATTTTATTGAGAGCTTCACTCTCATTCACTTTGTTAGTAGTAGGTATAGGCTATCGTCTTTCTTAGCTTCCAATAGTTTTTCAACATTGCCTCCAAACCTATTAACTTACTAAAATCACCTCCCTTAAAAACCTTCCTTATAGCTTTACATTGTTTTCCTTCCATTTTGATAGGAAGCTTCCATTCGTAGGTAACCATGAATGATGTTAGGGAAGTGCTCTAAAGGCAATCACCTTTGGCACTTATTGAATAAAAAGGCTTTTTCATTAAGTTGATGTTTATGTTCTTTCTTTTTCATTAAGTTGATGTTTATGTTCTTTCTAATTGATAATGATCTTAAATCGAATTAATGAAGCCCTTGATATGTTACATACCATAAAGGAAATCATGATGAGGACACGATAATGAAATTCCTATCATTGTAATTATGTTGGTATCTAAATTGTCCTTAGTCATGGGATTAATGAGACAGGACATTATTAATTCGAATAGGCTAGCACATGTTGTACTCTTTGATTAGATCAAGTAGTGGATCTTATAAGTTGAAAGCATGAGTTGTTTAGAGTTAACAAGTGGATGCTTGCTAAGAGTAGTAAGCACATTGGATGACTTGCTATGAGACAATCATATGGATAATCTATTCTAGTGTCAATGATAGTCTCATCATAGCAATGGTGCAAATATCCTTCGACTTGAGATGCTCAAGGATATCTAGGAATTAATCCTGTACTTTGACTCCATTCCTCATTCCCTCTTAGAGGTTGCTCATAGGCTGGTGATTGGGTGCAGCTTAAGGTATTTGAAGATAATTAAGTAGCTAATAAAGGATTCAACACTCTTGATATAAGGAGATGATACCCACAGACTCTTATCAGGGTCATTGCTTAGGAATCTCTAGCCAGAGTGCAAATGTCATGAAGATAGTCTTGAGTGACATGTCCAATTATATAAGCCTCAGGGATAAGAACTATCATCACTTAAGGTAGACGTGATGTAGTCAGTCTAGTGGGAGTTGACACTTTAACCATACTCTGAACCAAGTGGGGTATAGATGGTTAAAGATGAATTGCACAGGAACATTGTCTATGGAAGGGTTTGTAGTCAAACCACGAACTTTCAGTCAATTAGGGGTCACAATATTTTTGCAAGATACCACTCATGAATTGCTTGAGTTAAGTATTAATTCAAGTGTCCAACAAAACTAGGAACCTAATGGGTCACACGCATTAAAGATGCAAAGAATGAATAAAATGGTTTTGGATGGGGATCTAAGATATGAGAGATGTATGGCTAAGCAACACAAGTGTGGTAGTTTAGGGTCATTTGATTATAAATCATATGACACGTATGAATCTTTCTTATAAGGTAAGATCACAAAATTACACTTTAATAATCAAGATGACAAAATTACCTTTTAATAAGCAAGATGACAAAATTACCCTTTAAAGAAGGGGTGGAAGTTTCAAGTTAAACTAAGTGGGATTAAAAGCCAAATAGTTCCCACTAACTCTCCATTGATGTTGGGGGATAGAGGAAGGCAAAGGGTGTAAGAAACATCAATTTGCATGCAAGTGTTGTGTGAAAATAAGAGACTTTTTGGTAAGGTGTTCATCATCTTCTCTCACTCTCTATAACACACTCTCTTAAAGAATACATCACAAAGCTAGCACTTTGTGCATGTTCTAGCCATTCTTCCTAAAAGGTTTTAGGCTTCGCTCTTCGCGTGGATATCATTAAAGATATCCTCCTTTGGTCATTGTGGTTTACAACGATACGAAGAGGTGAAGGTAACAAAGAACGAAGGAGATTGTAAGGCATACATCTTAAGTTCATGTTTGTTAAAGTTACATTTAATGGCAATTGAAAGCTCTTGGATTTTTGGGTTTTGTTTTATATTTCCACTGCTACTTTCTATTTTTGATGCATGTGATGCAAGATCAAAACCCAACGGATACATCTTGTGCCTATTAGATGTAGTTTCTATTACATGTGCAATAGGATTGGATGGTTGTGACAACTGAGGTTCTGTTCTTATAAAATTCGAAATTAAATTATGAAAATTTGTTTTCATGATTTTCTTCCACTGATCTGCTTATAAGATGTTTGTAGATGGTTTTTGAGATTGAAAATTGGTTTTAATATGATTAAAATATTTATTTTTTAATTTTATACAACATACATGAAAATTGTTTTCTTGTAGAAAATATTATGTTAGTTGGCTAAATTATTGAGGTTGAACATTTTTTCCTCTAAATTTTTTTCTAGAATTAATTAAAATTATTTTAATTAATTTTTCAAACAGTAAATAGATCTGGTCAATTTTGTTGAAATTAATGGAACTATTTTGTTTGATAATTTTGTATGTGTAAGTTTCAGTTCCTGAACCTTAAAAATATTTTTATGTAATAACAATGTGTTATTTTGATGTCTTATGCATGCCAAAATGAATTTTCTCTAAATTTAGATTTTTGAAAAAAAAATATATGTCAAATTTGTCATTTTTATGTGCGTAGGTGTAGTTTTAGTTATCTTGATGGTTTTGGGTTATTTCAAAATTATTTTGATGAACTTGAAACAACCTGGAGATGCATGGAATGATGATTTGATGTTCTAGAAATTTTAGGAAAGTTTTGAAATTAACTTTGAATTAATTTAAGTGGAGCATTAAATTTTCTAGTACGACTAGAAAGTGGCTTATGTAACAAAATTAAAGTGTTTAATTTTGACATTAAATAATTAATTTTAAGGTGTATTAATTTTTGAATTAATTTCTAGAAATTAGAGTTTAATTGAATTTTATTAATATTAAAATCACAAATCAAAATGACATGCAAATTAAATTTAGCCGAGATTAAAATTGGTAAGCAATTCGATTTAAGAGTCAAATCACTTCCAAAATTTAGGATCCATAAATTGTCACAACCAAAACTTATGTTTTGAATTTGATGCATTAGAGAATGCATATTAGGATTGTTTGGACTTGCATAATGGATGGCTATAGACTTAAGCCTAATATGT
>JANIJH010000224.1:45113868-45140723 GCA_024520975.1 Erythroxylum areolatum
GTGGGAAAGGAGAAGAAAACTTTGGAGGAGATTTTTCTTAGAAGAAAGAAGCTAAAGATGAGACACCTCTCATGCAATTTTCGACTATACCATGCAAGATAAGTGAGAGAGAGACTAAAATGCAAGAACATCTCTCTTACACCTTGTCAATTTCGTTTATGCATGAAAAGAAGGAAGAGAAAAGCATCTAATGCATCACTTCTTTCGTTAATTAAACATAAAGAATCCATTAAATGAAACTCTTCTCATTTGTCTTTAAGATGGCTATATGAAAAGACTATTAACCTAAAATGACATGTCAAATTTGGTTTTAGTAGTGATGAAAGATGGAAGATGATCCATCCACATCTTTCATCTTTAATCAAATGAATGCTAAAAGGTTACATTACATGCCATCATTAAAAAATAACCATTAAACCATTTAATAGTAAGATCATAACTCCATTTAATGATGATAAAGCAAGATAAATACCATCTTTATTTAGCTATTTAATGTAAAATGTGCAGCTGCACATTCAACAGAAATAAAACCTAAAATACACCTTCCATTTCTTTAAGAATTTTTTAAATTTAATTAATCAAATTAAACCAAAGTCTAGCCCATTTTTAAATGTTCATTTGGGCTTCTAATTAACCATTAATTAATGTAAGCCCAACATTTAATTATGGGTTTTAAAACCTCCATTTATATATCTTACTTTGCTTGATAACTTTCCTTGAAGCCAAGTGAAGAATCTTATTGGACTTAGATAATTCAAGTTCCAATAAGCTCAGAATTATTTTAATCTCATTAGAATTAATTCTAGCTTATTAACTAAATGTCATTCCACTAAAGGAAATTAGTTGAACTCTTGAATTACTAAATATTATGAGAACATATTTCAAATAAGATGTCCAATTGCAAACCCTAAAATTAGTCATCTTGGCGTTAAGACTTGATAGGTAGCTAGTCTATCAAACTACTGGTGCCAGTTTAATCACTAATCTCCATAAAACATCTAGACATGATGATATTACTATAAACCCTTTATTTGAGTAAATGTTCTCTGATACATGTTTCAATTAATAATTCCAACATGTAGACATTAGATTGATACTTTGTAAAAATCCATTTTGATCATATCAAAAATTATAATGAAACTCATATGAGTTCACCACTCATTAAGATTATGGTCCATAATAAGCAAATGCTAAAAATGTATGTTTTAAGATTAAAGTAACGACCTACTTTATTCTTTAAAACATATGTGATTTCAGATTCATTTAATAGTGCCATTATTGATAGTCGACTACTATTATGATATGAAACTCATCATTCCCTTGAAGTAAACTCTTTTACTTGCACGGAGATAAATCGTAACACTATAATCTAAACCATAATCAAGCGACCAACTTGATTATTCAACTGTGAATCAATTAATTTAGATTATAATAATATACATGTTTCCCATACATCTTCATGTATATGTATATTATTAACAAAAGATTCTTGGTTCCTTATGACTAGTTATATTATGCTAACACAAATAAAACCAAACTCTTTTGTTTTATAAATAATAAATATTTTCATTACAAAATTGTAACTGAAGAAGATTAAGTTACATGTAAATACACTTGCTTTCTAGGGCAAGTTCGAAGGATTATCTCAGTTTAAAAACTAACCCTAAGATCTATGAAAAATGAGAAAAATCAAAGAGTTAATAAAATAAATAGAATAGAATAGAAACAAAAAGGAAAAAATTAGAAAATTAATAATGACTAGATTAATAAAATCTAGGTTTTCCTAATATTATAATTCCCAATAACAAAGCCAAAAATGTGATTATGTATGATATTAAATGTTTTAACTAAAAGTGCATGGTGTAGCTATAGATAGCAATAGTAATTATAGTTTGATCCAAAACGATTGTACCTACTAGTACTAACCTTTTTCTACTATCTAACCACCGAATAAAGCTGTGGATTTAATTTAAACTAAACTAAACTAACAAAACTAAGGTTTAATATAATAATGAACTAGGATAAAGAAAGCACTATGATTAAACAATATCAAACAAGTAGTACCTAGATGTTGAATCCCCCTACGATTCCTTAAAAATTATCCCTTTATCTGCATTTAGATTATTGATTATTGGACCATAGAAATACCTATCCAATGTTAATATCTTTCTTAAGACTATTAACAACTAACTCTCAATTAATTAACTAAAACCTCTTTGTAGTTAAAACTCCTAATATTGCATTACTTGATTCGTGAATTTCATTATTAGGTTTGACCATATCTATGTAGACTTATCTATAGGTTTTCATACAAATCCTTCCAACTATTCTAGATCTATTCAAGCAAAAGGATTTCTCAATCTCAATTCTATAAAATCAAACATTCAACTCATATCTCAAACATTTTAATTCAAGAACATAATCACATAATTGAATTGCAATAAATCAATTAATTAACTTGCATTGAATAAAAGACTATATCACTCCATCCATCCGGAGTTAAGGTTCATCACACCTAGGAACTAATCAAATTAGTTCCTAAATATAGGAAAGAAATCCAATATCAAGTATTCAAAAGAACAAGTAGAAATAAAAGAATTTAAGATTTATATATCACCTTTTTATTTCTAATGAAATTTTCTTAAAATTTGGATCAAAAGTTGCTCTCTGTAAGATCTTTTGAAGTAATCTTCATATTTTCCTTGTCTTTTAGTCTCGTGTTGTAACACTACCAAAATAAATAGACTAAAACTATAGCTAGTCTAGGTCAATCCCACTGAGATTAATTCCAATTACTTTCCTAAATTATCTGTATAAGTAAAACAAGGGGTTTTTGGTTTGAGTAAACTAGAAAACAAAGTAAAATTAAATCTATAAAAACAAATCAAATTAAACAGCAACAAAGTGATAAAATTAATGAATAAGTTGAAATCTAGTTCTTTGGTTTAATTTTGGCCTAAGCACAATTTCACATATGTCATTAAATTACCGCCTTTACACCTCTCTTAAAACTATTATTTGTGAATTAATAATACACTCTATTAATTTCAATTTTTCCTTAGGTTGTAGTTAATCAAAAAGAGCTCGTTAATTAACCTTAACTATCAGGAAACCTAGAACAAGCTCTCTAAGTCTATCTGGAAAGCCACATTACAAGTGAGAAAAATGGTCCAATCTAAGCAATAATCACACAAGCTCAGACTATTTAACTCGTGCTATGTTATCCCTAACAATTTAATACCATTAGTTTCCACTTACAAACTTCAACAAGACTATTACGAATTGCATTCAAGTTTTAGCTATGGGTTTTCCTAAAAAATGATTAAATAGAGCATTAAAATCATCCTCATACAATACCCAATCAATCTATACATGATAATGTAAACAATCCAAAAAGAGGGAAAGAAAACAATACACAACAACAATATGCTTAATCTGCTCCTTGGCCTCGATTGCACCTCCAAACCAATATCGGAAAAGTTAGCCTTCCAACTTTGTTGTCAAGCTCTCACTATCGGCCATCCTCTCCATCACCATTGTCGATGTTGAAGAATGAAGAAAAGCTAAAGAGAAAATGAGAGAAAAGTATTTTTTTGTTGGGTCTGTCCCAAATGTCCTTTTTGCCGACACCCCCTTTTCTTTATGTAGTAAAATTTAAGTTTAAATCGAGGGACACATGGAGATTAAAAGGGACACCTGTCTTTCTCACACCCGTGAGTTAATTTTCACAGTGTAAGAACATCTCATGGTCGTGTATGGACAGCCGTGAGAGGTGTGAATTTTAATTTTTGGCCCTTTTCCTTTATTCACCATTCGAATCACCTCTCATTGTTTATTTCAAAGCTAGGTTAAAATGAAAGAATGGGACAGGTGGAGTGGCCTAAAACCAAAGAGAGCAAGATGTTTCATTATTGTCTACTCTCTCTCGGTTATATCTTCTCCAAGTGCAACCCTATTAAACGTTCTCATGCTTTATTTATTTCAAATGCAGTTGTCCACCACCTTAATTCACCATCTTGCATGGGCATGAGTAATATTGCACAGTCTTGACACACACACTCATGACTATGCAACTTTTCCAACATGGTCGTGAGCCATTTTAATGCTTCATTCTTCATTTCTTTTCATTTTCTTGTCTTATTCTTGCTCTACTTTTCTTCTTTTTTGTATTTCTAGCATACGTCGCATCTTTCTTGGCATTTAATTTTCTTATTTTGCTTTTAATCTTCTTCTTCTTTCTCCAAAAAGACAAAGGACTGTGAATCTTTGAAAAAAAGGCTCAAATGTAATGCTTTCGGGTCATTTTAGCTCCTTTACTTCCGAAATGTTCCTAAAATCAAATATGAGCTAAAGTGAGTATCCTAAACATTTCTAAGGCATTAATCACTAAGTGTAGTATATCAAATGAATCATCATTTAAGCGTATATCAAATTCCCCCACATTTAGCTTTTGACCGTTTTCTAGAAAATTGTTAAAATCAAACTCACAAACTAAAACTTTTACTCATTTTCCGTATTTCCTAATAATAGATAACCATAAGTAAAGATGAATGACTTTCAAAACCTATAGCAATGACTCAACATTCAAAGCTCTTACTCATGATTAATCAACATTCATCACCCTTAGAAATTGAGTAATCTAGAGGTAGACTTGGACAAAAGGTGTTTAAACAAGATATTTCCATGGGTACACTCAAACCCCATTCATAATCATAACAACTCATAACTTTGCCTATCATTTCATTTCTCCACTACTAAAAGTCACATGCATAATCATGAATCAAAGGACTTTTCTAGGGTTGTAATGTGGGTAAGGGTAAGGTGAGATGTATTTTGGGTGATGTAGCATAAAAGCCATTAAGCTAGTGAAGAAAAAGTAACACTCAATAAGATATTAAGGGCACAAGTTAGCATTCATTGAAAATTAGGTACCGTTAGCAATGAAGAATGCAACAGCTATGTTTCACATCTCAATTCAACTCTCACACCATAAGCCACTTGAACATAACACAAAAATGCTCCATCCAAAACAACTTCTGCCTCATATGTAATATATTCAAACATCTAATCAATACAACTTAAGGAGGATAAACTATTAATTAACAACCTTTCACAACAATTATATTTCCTTCTTATTACTTTTATTCAAACTCACATTTTTTTTCTTTTTCTTTTCCTTTTTCTTTTCTTTTCATTTTTTTTCAAATATGACAGTAATAGAAGCTACATCAACATGGGACTTATAACATGGCATATTTATGAACATAACCAACCTACATGTATGCATACCCCCACACTTAGGCTTTTGTACAATCACATTCATTAAGAATTAACAATTGCTCCACTAGCTTTAAGGCTTGGTTAGGCGCATGTAATGTGGTTTATACAAAAGAAAAGGCTAATAAAGCCAAAAGGGGTTAGCAAAGGAAAATTCATATAATTGGGTAGGGTATTTGGGTAATATAGTTCGTAATCAACAAAGACTACCTAATCATTTTCACAAAAATGCATGTGATAAAAATGTCGTCTCGAACAGAAAATCAAATCAAAGTAAGGATGTATATGTCATGAAGGTCACACATAATAAAAGACAGCGAGACTGATATGAACGTGTCAGTCTAATATGGCTCAAAACCTTACTGGTTTTTATCTACCACTAGTCACCACTATTCTAAGAATAATGCACAGTAACTAATCATAACAGCAAAAGTACATGTTGAGGTTGCCATGGATTTTTCTAATTAATTCGCACTCTAATTATGACTAAATAATCTTAAAAGGAAAAAAATGAGAATTTTTTTTATTTTATTTGTTTGATTTTGAAAACTGGCTAAGAAGTCACATAAGCCATAATTAAGCTCAAAACATGCATAAAAGCTAATAACAAACTAAGATCCCAACCTTCATACTTGAAAATTACATTGTTCGCAATATAACATCAAATGCAAGAAATGGAGCATTTAAGGAAAATAGCAATTATGAAAACGTAAGGAGATAGAAATCAACTTCCTTTGGGTTGCCTCCTAAGCAACTCCTTTGTTTACCATTGTTGGCTCGACTTCACATTGCTCAGTCTTCATAATGAGGGTTTTCTTACGCTATCATTTCCACATCCTCCACTTGTAATCCTTTATGGAAGGGTTTTAGTCGATGACTATTGACTTTGAATTTCTTGTTAGTCTATAAGCTTTCAATTTCAACTGCACCAAGTGAAAACACATTAGTATCAATAAAAGGTCTAATCCAATAGGAACGTAATTTACCTGGGAAAAGCTTAAGTCATGAATGGTAGAGAAGAACTTTTTGTCCAACCACAAAATTGTTCCTAACATTCTTCCTATCATGAAATCATTTCATCTTTTTCTTGTAAAATTCTGCAATCTCATAAGATTCAAGCCTAAGCTCTTCCCATTCTTGCAGTTGCGGCTTCCTCTGTTCACTCACCGCATCCATCTTTATATTGCATTGTTTAATGGCCCAAAAGGCTTTGTGCTTAATTTCCACTAGAAGATGACACAACTTTCTATAGATTAGTTGGTATGGAGACTTGCTAATTGGTGTCTTGTATGCAATACTATATGCCCAGAGAGCATTATCAAGTTGCTGACTCCAATCTTTACGATTTAAGCTCACCATTTTCTCAAGAATGGACTTGATTTCTCTATTTGACAGCTCTATTTGCCCGTTCATTTGTGGATGATAGGTCATAAACACCTTTGAGTGACATGGTACTTCTTTAAAAGGTTTTTCACTAATCGGCTGCAAAAATGAGTACCTCTGTCACTAATCAATACTCTCGATGTTCCAAAGCTAGCAAAAATGTTAGACTTGACAAAGTTTGCAACAACCCTAGAATCGCCAATCCTAGTGGCTTAAGTTTTCACCCATTTAGAAACATAATCCAAAACCAACAAAATGTAAACAAAATAAAAAGAAGAAGGAAATGGTCCCATAAAATTGATGCCCCATACATCAAAAATTTCCCATGCAATATTAGAGATAAAGGCATTTGGTCTCTATTGGATAAATTACCCTATTTCTGACATTGTTCACACGCTTTACAGAATATATATGAGTTTCAAAAAATATTTGGGCAATAAAAACCACATTCAAGAATTTCCTAATAGTTCTATTAGGCCCAAAATGACCACCACAAGCATACGAATGGCAAAATTTCAAATTTGATTCATATTCATATTCGGGTACACATCTCCTAATCACTTAATTAGAACAACACTTCCACAATTAAGGATCTTCCCAAATATAATATTTCGACTCACACTTTATGTTGTTCCATTTATCCCTACTCAAATCATTAGGTATCTCAAAGTTCACTAGATAGTTCACAATATCAACATACCATAGAACCTTACCTTAAAGTGTTAGTAATTGCTCATTTGAAAACAATTCTTGTAATGGTACTAACTTCTCCTCAACTCAACTCAAGTGATCTGTGATTGAATTCTCTACACCTTTCTTGTCTTTGATCTCCAAATCAAACTCTTAGAGAAGAAGAATCCATCTAATAAGTCCTAGCTTTGTTTTTTTCTTCGATAAAAGGTACCTTAATACTGTATGATCAGAATATACAATCAATTTAAAACTAAGCAAGTAGGGTCTAAATTTATCTAAAGCAAACACAATAGTTAAAACTCCTTTTCAGTGGTGGAATAGTTGCATTGTGCTGGATTAAGTGTTCGAGAAGCGTAGTAAATAGCATGAGTCATCTTGCCACATTTTTGACCAAGGACGGTATCCACAACAAAATTACTTACATTACACATAATCTCAAAAGGTCGACTCCAGTTAGGTGGTTAAATGATTGATACTAAAGTCAAAAGTTCTTTTAGGTTATCAAATGCTTCCTTACATCTCTCATCAAACTCAAAGAGTACACCATTTTGTAACAAATGACAGAGTTTCGTTGAGATCGTACTGAAGTCCTTAATAAACCTACGATAAAAAAACTGAATGGCCAAGAAAAAAAACAAACCTCTCACACATTTGTGGAGTAGGGTAAGTTTCACACAATTTCTATCTTAGCTTTATCGACCTTAATTCCTTTAGATGAGATTACATTTCCCAAAACTATTTCTTGTTTAACTATAAAATGACATTTTTTAGAATTGAGAACAAGATTAGTTTTAATGCAACATTCAAGTACACAATGCAAATTATACAAGCATGCATCAAATAAATCCCCATAGATAGTAAAATCATCCATAAAGACCTCAATAATGTGTTCAACATACTCTGAGAAAATACTTACCATGCATCTTTGAAAGGAGGTTGGGGCATTGCAAAGTCCAAACGGCATCCTTCTGTAAGAAAATGTGCTAAATAGGCATGTGAAGTTTAGAGCTATCATGATTTAATTATATCTCGAATACCCATCCAGAAAATAGTATTGAGATAAGTCGTTCAAGCATCTGATCGATGAATGGGACTGAAAAGTGATCCTTGTGTGTAGCAACATTCAACTTCCTGTAATCGATGCACACTCGCCATCTATTTTGAATTCTTGTAGGCACAAACTCATTATTCTTATTCTTCACTATAGTAATCCCAGTTTCTTCTGTACTACTTGGACTGGACTCACCTATTTACTATCCAAAATTAGATAGATTATACCAACATCAAGCAATTTTAAGATCTTAGTCTTATTTTGAAATACATACCTTTTTTGCATTATTTGTTGCGATTGCAGTGCTAGGACAATTTCTTCCATTTCCTTTATAATGAGCAAGTTAGAATTTTGCAAAATGTTTTCCATTAAACTCATGTAAAGAATGATTTCTAACTCATCTTTACCATCCATTTCAAAAATTTCTTGAGGCAAAGAATCAATGACATTAATTGATAAAATAGAATGAGCATCACTAGGGTACCTCATAGCTTCAAAATCCCCCTATCTTGCTCTTCTTTCTTCAATTTAGCAAACCTACTAGGAAAAGGAGGTAAAATATTAGTAAAATTTTTAATCACAGGAGATTTAGAATTTACCTGAGTTCTCATTTCCGCTTCTTTTGGAGGCACTTCAAGAATTTTTTTAGCTTCTTCCTTGTTGCCAATAACAGGAATCTTGTGTGCTGCCTTTATTTCCCTACCACTTCTTAAGGTATTAGCACTTGCATTCTCTTTTAGGGTTATAATTGTTTGAGAAGGAAGCTTACCCGAATTCTAATTCTCCAAGCGGCTCACTGTAGTAATTATATGACTTAGTTGATTCTCCATATTCTAAATGCTAGCTCTTGTTTGTTATTGGAATTTTATGGCATTATTTTAGAGCTGAGTAGTATTTTAAGCTAACGTTTTCATCATTTATTCCAGTGAAGGTCCCGAACTTGATGGTTGAGCTTGTCTTTGATATGGTTGTTGATAGGAACCTTGTTGTTATCTTTGCTGCCCATAGGTGATGAATGGAGATTCTTCCATCCTAAGTTTTGTGCATATAGGTATCTAGGATTCCTTTGTGGTTGACCCGAAAAGCTTCCAAAGCATTCACTTGTTCTATAGATGTATCTTAGAAAGTTGGACACATATCAGTGGGATATCCTACCATTGTACAAATTCCAAATACTTAGACTTGTTGGGCACCACTTGCAGCCCATTGCCTAACCAAATATGTCAACCCATCTATTTATTGCTCTAACGTAACAGTACTAGCTTCATTAACCTTCAATGGTCGAGGGTCCTCTTGAATACTGAATTGGTGGGAGTTAGCAACCATGATGGAAATAAGATTTCTAGCTTCAATAGGTGTCTTGTCCACCAATACACCTTCGCTTGTTGCATCTACCATATTTCTTTCTTGTGGCAAAAGCCCCTCATAGAAATATTGGATCAAGAGTTGCTCACTGATTTGATGATATGGACAGTTAGCACACAACCTCTTGAATGCTCCCAGTACTCGTATAATGTTTCCCCATGATGTTTTCAAATTGCACATATCTCTTTTTGAATATTCGTAGCTCGAGACGCAGAAAAGTATTTTTCTAGAAAAAGTCTCTACATCTCATTCTAAGCGGTAATTAATCCGGAGGGCAAGTAATAAAGCCAATACTTGGCAATGTCTTCTAACGAGAATGGAAATGCCCTCAACTTAATATGCTCTTCCTGTACCCCGGCTGGCTTCATGCTAGAACAAACCATGTGGAACTCCTTAAGACGCTTGTAAGGATCTTCACCTGGAATACCATGAAAAGTAGGCAAAAGATGAATTAGGCCATATTTAAGCTTAAAAGCAACATCAATAGTAGGAAAATCAATGCAAAACGGTTGATGATTAAAATCAGGGGCAACCAACTGTTTAAGAGTATGATCATTATTTTGCTCAGTCATATTAGAAGCAACATCAGAAATGGAATCACTAGAAGAATCAGAAAGTAAATCTAAAGTTATTTGAATTCCTGGTAAAGAGTTAAGTTTTATGTCAGATGATGATGGATCCTCGGAACTTTGTACAACTTGTCTTCTCACTCTGCATAACGTTCTTTCAAGTTTTGGATTAAATTTCAATTCACTAATGTGAGAAGATCGTGTCATACACTGTAACTAACTAAATAAGAAAATAAGTTAATAAAAATAAAAATAACAATAACAATAACAAAAGAAAAGAAATAAAAAAACTCAGAAAAGAAAAGAATAGAAATCCCCGACAACGATGCCAAAATTGGTCATGCATCGTAACGCTACCAAAATAACTAGACTAAAACTATACCTAGCAGTATGTCTCGATCAATCCCACAAAGACTAATTCCAATTACTTTCCTAAATTATCTGTATACATAAAACAAGGGGTTTTTGGTTTGAAGCAAATTAGAAAAAAAAAGTAAAATTAAATTTATAAAAAATCAAATTAAATAGTAGAAAAGTGATAAAATTGATGAATAAGTTGAAATCCAGTTCTTTGGTTTAATTTTGGCCTAAGAACAATTTCACAGAAGTCGTTGAATTATTGCCTTTACACCTCTACTAAGAATATTGATCGTGAAATAACAATATGCTCCGTTAATTCCAGTTTTTCCTTAGATTGTAGTTAATCAAGAAGAGTACGTTAATTAACCCTAACTATCGAGAAACCAAGAACAAGCTCTCTAAGTTATCTAAATAGCTACATTACAAATGAGAAAATCGGACCAATCTAAGCAATAATCACACAAGCTCGGACTATTTAACTTATACTACATCATCCCTAATGATTTAATACTGTTAGTTAACACTTACGACCTTCAACATGACTATTATGTATTGCATTCATATTCTAGCTATCGGTTTTCATGAAAAATGATTCAATAGAGCATTAAAATCATTCTCATACAATACCCAATCAATCCATACGAGATAATGCAATCAATCCAAAAAGAGGGAAAGAAAACGATACGCAACAACAATATGCTTAATGTGCTCGTCGGCCTCAATTGCACCTCCGAACTAGTATCGGGAAAGTTAGCCTTCCATCTCCGTCTTCAAGCTCTCATTGTCGGACATCCTATCCATCACCACTGTCAGTGTTAAAGAACGAAGAAAAACTGAAGAAAAAAAATGAGAGAAAGGTATTTTTTGGCTAGGTCTATCCCGAATGTCCTTTCTGCCGTCACCCCCTTTTCATTATGTAGTAAAATTTAGGTTTAAACCGAGAGACACTTGGCGATTAATAGGGACACCAGTCTTTCTCACGCCCGTGACTTAATTTTCACTGGTGTGAGAACATCTCACAGTCGTGCATAACCCTCTCACGGTTGTGAGAGGTGTGAATTTAATTTCCAGCCCTCTTCTTTTATTCACCAACCGAATCACCTCTCATTGTCTATTTCAAAGCTAGGATAAAAATAAAAGAATGGGACAGGTGGCTTGGCCTAAAACCAAAGAGAGCAGGATGCTTCATTGATGTCTACTCTCTCTCGATTATACCTTCTCCAAATGCAGCCCCATTAAACATTCTCTTGCTTTATTTATTTCAAGTGTAGCTGTCCACCACCTTAATTCACCATCTTGCATGAGCGTGATGAATAACTCACACCCATTCTATTGGACCCCAAACTTTCCTTGAAATTTAGAACTATTAAACAAGAAATTGTTAGTGATTAGTCATGAGTAAAGGAAAAGGAGAATTCTTGAATTTGAAATAATATACAAGATTAAGGTAGTGAATGTAGTGAGTTGATGATGAGTGGGTATATGTGTGTATGTTCTGTTATTAGTGTTCATGATTAATCATGAACTATGATTTGTTTGTGGATGATATTGAGTTTAAATGGAAGTTGAGAGGCAGAATAGTGATTGAGAATGAAAGTTGAAAATGCGAAAAAAAAAAAAGAGAGCATGGATAGGTTGATTATGAATTCTTGGTTTTTGACGATTTTTTACTAAACTTGTATACTTTGGAGTAGTATGAATTTATGGTGAATAAGTTGACTGAAATGGAGTAGAAAAACTAGAAATAAAAATTTGAAATGTTGGTTTTTGAAAATTGGAAGTCTGAAAATTTTGAGAATGAATAGTAAGAGAGAGTTTAATTTTTGATCTGGACTTCCATGAATTTTCTGGGTTGATCTAGAGAGATTTTTATAAAATAGTCTTCATGAAAGTTGTAGTTTATCTTTCTAGATTTCAAATGGTATATAGTATGAGATTTTTTGACATCTGAGTTGGGAGATATGATTATTAGAAATTTTTGATGCTGTATAGGGTGGTCTTTCAGAACAACTTCATTGTTTTGAAAATTTGGCCCTTATAGAGATAGAAATTGTTTTTATATTCTTCATAAAAGTTTTAGATCATTATTTTAGCTTTCCATTGACATAAATTTTGCAAAATTTGGAGATCTCGATCAAATTTTATGAAGTTTAGAAGTTAGGATGTCTGTGAAGAAGAAGAAGTGGAAAAGCACCGTCGTGCATTTAAACTTTAGGCCAAAAGCACCATTGTGCAAAAGCATGAGGGTGACTTTGAGAAAGCACCATCGTGCAAAAGCATGACGGTGAATTTGGAGGTTGGATAACGAAAGTCGCTACGATGAAATTGCACAATAGCGACTTTGAAGATTTGAGAGGCTGATGAACATCCGATAGTCTTTTGACCATAACTTCTTCTTTTGACCTCCAAATGACCTGATTTTTAAGGCAACGGATTTCTAAGACATTTTTATACCTCTGATAATAAATTTATAGCATTATGAATTTATTTGAAAAATATTGATTGAACGAAATTGAGGGGTTCGGTTGGAAGAATATGAGTTGGATGTTTTACTGAACATGCTTCAGTATTTTGATGATATATTGACCTATAGAGATCTAAATGAGATGATTGTTAATTTGGAGTAAACTAGAGACGTAAGGATAAAAAGCATATGAAAAATTCGAATTGTGATTAAGTCTGTAAGATATTTAATTTCTTGATGGAAGTTGTACATAGTACACTGTTTTTGACTATGAATAACCCGAAAATGTTTAAGGTATATCTTCCAAATTACTAAACCAAATTCAATGATTTTAGTGTCAATGGAAACATAAGACATAGAGGAACATTTCTGTAGAAGGAAGTGTTATCAAATTTCTTCATTTACCTGATCAAAATAAGGAGTTAAGATGTTAGTAGTTGATGGACAAAAAGGGGCAATATTGGGAGAACCAATTAAATGAAGGGTAAAAAGGGAAGCGCAAGCATAATGTGGTATTATTTAAAAGAAGAAGAGGAAAATTGTGGGAGTTAGAAAAGAGAAGAGAAAGTCATGAGAAGAGAAGAGAAAAGGAAGAAGAGTGCGTGGAAGCTAGGGAAAAGGAGAAAGAAGAAGATTTAGGCTAAACCTAAGGTAAGCATCATCTTTCTTCTTGCTTAGTGGAAAAACAAAAAGGAATTAGAGAAGAGAATGAGTTGTGTAGGAAGAAAGAGGAGAAACCCTAGATGAATTTTTATGGATTTCTAAACTAGGTTTTGGTTTTTCCAACCTATATAGACTATGGGTAGGTTAAGCCTAAACCCAATTTTAGCATTTATTTCATTTTTGTGGTTTTTGAAGTTTTATGAATTTATATGGGAATGTTGTGTTGAATGAGAACTTGGTTGTTTGAAGGAGATCGAGGAATGACAATCCAAGAGCAAAAGGAAAGGCAATTTTGAGCTTGGATTTTCAGCAAAAATAAAAAATTAGGTGGGTAATATGTTTATGGTTATTGTGTGATGGGCAAATGCCCTATTTGTATGTTTATGCTTAGATTTTGTGAATTTGAATTGTTGTGATTGTTGAAAAATGTGTGATGAATTATGACCATGTTATAACTTGAAAAAGGTTATGACATTTTGAATTGAATGAAAAGAAGAGAAAGCGTAAGAAGCATGAGAATATGAAAAATGTATGGAAATGAATTGAGCATAAATTTGATTGTGTTTGGGTAAGAGAGGAATGTTTCGTTAGTCATATGCACGTCGACGTATAGCCTTCTCTCGGCTGCTCGCTTGAGGTCACGAGATCCTGAGAAATCGGACTCGATTTGTTCACGGTTTAAACTTCAGTTTATCTGTTTCGCTCCACGGAACTCTCGAGCCATTTATATGTGCATTTACATTTTGATATGTCAAGTTATGATGCAAGATTGAGTGTTATGTTTTGATGATTAATTACACTTGAAATGTTCTAAGTGATGATATGTTGAACTATGAGTTGTGAATTTGAATTGTGAATGATTGAGTTTCTAGCCCAGTGAGATTTAAATGTATATGAATATATAAAGTATATGTATATTTGATTGTGTGGCTTGTTTCCAATGGCTATAAACATATAAGCTACTGAGCATCGCAGCTCCCCTTTCCTTTCCACTCCTCAGGTGCAGAAGGAGAAGATTAACAATCCTTGCAAGGCATTGGAACTCCAAGATAGTTAGAGACTTTTGTAATGAAGTTAGTTCAGGAAATTTTGTAATTTAAAATCATTTTAAGCATAAGCATTCAAATTGCATCGAGTGTATTTTCTATTTTTGTATTTTATATTTTGAAATGAGCTTGTATAAACTCTTTTAGAATTCATTTAAGAAATATGATTGATTTTGGCTTGTGACTCTCTAAATTTTAATTGTTCGATGTTCAACTATTGTGGACACGTCACCATTATGGGATTACGGGTTCTGTTTTGTCTCTGAATGTTTGGGCTCCGGAAATGGGGTCCAACACATACATCTGATTGCACAGCTATGACACACACACTCACGACTATGCAACTTTTCCAGCATGGTCGTGAGTCATTTTAATGCTTCATTCTTCATTTCTTTTCATTTTCTTGTCTTCTTCTTACTCTACTCTTCTTCTTCTTTATATTTCTAGCATATATATCATCTTTCTTGGCATTTAATCGTCTTCTTTTGCTTTTAATCTTCTTCTTTTTGCTCAAAAAAGACAAAGGATTATGAATCTTCAGAAAATGGCTCAAATGTAATGCTTTTGGGTCACTTTGGCTCCCTTACTTCCGAAATGTACCTAAATCATATATGGGCTAAAGTGAGTATCCTAAAAATTTCTAAGGCATTAATCACTAATTGTAATATATCAAATGAATTAACATTTAAATACATATCAAGTTCCCCTACTCTTAGCTTTTGACCGTCCTCTAGCAAATCATCAAAATCAAAATGACAAACAAAAGCTTTGACTCATTTTCCATATTTCTTAAGAATAGATAACTATAAGTACAGATGAATGATTTTCAAAACCTATAGCAATGACTCAACATTCTAAGCTTCTACTCATAATCAATCAACATTTATCACCTTAGAAACTAAGTAATCTAGAGGTAAACTTAGACAAAAGGTGTTTAAACACTCAAACACCATTCATAATTACAATAATTCATAACTTTGCATATCATTTCTTTTCTCTACCACTAAAAGTAACATGTATAATCATGAATCAAAGGACTTTTCTAGGGTTGTAATATGGGTAAGGGTAAGGTGAGATGTATTTTGGGTGATGTAGCACAAAAGCCATCAAGCTAATGAAGCAATGTAATACCTAATGAGATATCAAAAGCATAAGTTAATATTCATTCAAAACTGGATACCGTTAGCCATGAAGAATGCAACAACTATGTTTCATAAGTCAATTCAGCTCTCACAGACAAACCATATGAAGCATAACGGATCAAAAGGGATCACTCGTACAATTGATGACAATTATATATTAGAAAAAATTTGAAAAAAATAGTTAATTAACTAAATTTATTTTAATCTCTTATATAATATTTATTAATAAATTATCAATAAAAATTGCTCTATTTTGTTAAAATAAATACTTTTTAAAATTAAAATTTATTTATAAATTAATATATTTTATTATTAAATAAAAATATTATTTGAAATTTATATATTTTGATGAATTTTAAATTTAATTATATTTATTAGTATTTAAATATAATTAAATTATTAATAATTAAATTATTAATTAAAATATTCGTAATTTAATTAATTAAATACAGCAATAACAACAACAATCTAATAAAAATCCCACTGATATGCAAGGTTTAGGGAACTCCCATAATACGCAACCTTACCCCTAATTAGTAGAGAGAATGTTTTGGAATTTTTTAATTAATTAAATATAATATTAAATTAAATTATTCATAATTCTTATTAATAATTAATATATTAAATTTCGGATCACTTATCAGCTACCTTTACGGAGGGCCTTAAGGGGAAGGTTAGCTGGATTCACGCATGAGGGAGGCATGCGAAAACAATAAGGCAAGCGTGGGCGAGTGGGATCGAACTTGGTGCACATTTTAGTAGAGTCTCGAACCTTGTGGAGATTGACTCGACCTAGGCTAAAAACTTAATGGACTAAGGACTTAGCTATGCTCGGATGAATGGACCACGAATAATGGACTTGTTTTTGGAAGCATTAGATCAGGCCATTGTGCTAGTGGGCTTCGGTGAGATCACACTGCATCATCAGCATATAGAGATCATGGGGAGATCTTGGATGATGTGATGACAACTGGGAGTTAGAGTTGCAGTGGAAATCGACATCTGACAATAGTAGAGATCTTCAAGGATAAGGATGCTAGTTTCCAAGTCAAATGTAAACTATATCTTTCTGTTATCTTGTAGATCCTATTTATCAGTTAGAGTGCTATTTAGATGGGGATGTCATCTAATTGGTTCACGTGATGTAATCTGATCAAATTCTTGGGTCATGTGGTGAGCAAGGGTCAGGTTAAAATGGAACTGAGAAAGGTGAAAGTGATAATTGAGTGGAAGGCTCCCATAATAGTATGAGAATTGTGGAGTTTTCTCAACCTAGCGAACTACTATAGGTTGTTCATTGTGGGATATTCCAAGAAAGCAACGCCATTGACAGACTTGCTGAAGAAGAAGCAAGAATGGTGTTGGTCGAGTGCATGTCAGGAGGCATTCGAGAAACTTAAAGCCGCTATCTCAACTGAACCTATGCTGAAGTTGCCTATGTTTGATCTTCCATTTGAGGTATATACTGATACTTCGGACAAAGTCATGGTAGAGTCCTTGTACAGGAGGGTCATCCGGTAGCATTTGAAAGCCAAAAGCTCAATGGTGCAGAGCAACGTTACTAGAAGCATAAGAAGGAGACGCTTACGGTGGTGCATTGCCTTGAGACATAGCGAGTTTATTTGTTAGGAACTAGGTTCGTTGTCCGAACGGATAATGTTGCTAATACATTTTTCAGGACCCAGAAGAAGTTGTCAATAAAACAAGTCCGATGGTAGGAGTTTCTTGCCGAATATGACTTTATATGGGAGCATAAACTGGGGAGGCACAATAACATGGCAGATGCCTTAAGTAGGAAGGAGGTATTTGTGGCCCTTTATTCAGTCACGAGGGTGGAGTCCAACCTGTTGGAGCAAATCAAGGCGACAGCTCCATTAGACACCATGTATTGTAAGTTGATTTCTCAAGTTAAGGAAGGTGTTGTATGCAGGTTTTGGCTCGATGATGATAGGATTTTGATGACTAAGAGTAGTCAGGTTTATATGCCGAGCTTTGGTGGATTGTGGAAAGAATTTTTAAAGGAGACGCATGACTCGCAGTGGGCTAGTCACCTAGGAGTCCAACGGATGCTAGCGCTCCTATCACATTCCTACTTTTGGCTGAAGATGGAGAATGACGTGGAATGTTACATCAAGATATGCCTTGTGTATCAGTTGGATAAGCCGGAGAGAAAAAAGGAAGTCGATTTGCTACAACCTTTATCCATCCCCAAGAGAGACCATGGATGTCAGTTTCAATGGATTTCATTAGTGGGTTTCCAAGGGTGGTCAACATGGCATCAATCATGGTGGTAGTTGATAGATTCTCCAAGTATGCGATCTTCATGCCAACTCCTGTGAATTGTATAACACCTCATATTAGGGGTTAGAATATTGATGAATTAACAGTGCATTGTATGCTTTGCATAATTAAGTATTCACTGATATGCGCATATGTATTTTTGACACATACAAATAATTGTACATGCATTCATTGACATTTTCTAGGTATTTTAGAATTTTGGTGAATTTAGGAATTTCAAAATTGTATTTAGGGTATTTTAGAATATGAAAAATGTTGTAATTGGACCAATTATAGTGTGAAACATGGACTGCTTAAATTGATGACAAATAGCCTATGTGAATGCGTGACATGTCGCAGCATAAAACAATGACAAATGTAAGCCATGCCGAGAACATGTAGCCACGTGTTTTAGATGAAAGGTTGTTTTCCTGTAGCTCTCTCTCTCTCGTTGTTCTTCATTGAGAGTAGCATTGTTATCGAATTTTCTTCTAGTTTATCAAACACCGTGCATCAAGTTGTTATGATTCACTCTCTCCGTTAGCAATATTGCTGAATCACGTAAGTAACTCTGATGATGTTCTACGGTGTCAATATATACATGCATGAGAAGTTTAAGTAGTATAGTTTCAGTGAATGAATAAGCTGAATGACTTAGATAAGGAATTGAATTTGTTAAGGAAAGAGCAATAAGTGAAGTTTTAAGTTTCTGGGTTTTGTGAATGAGTTTGATGAAATGAAAGAGTAGAAAAGTGGAAAATGCATCAGATGAAAGTAAAAAGAGAAACAAAATGTAGAAAATGGAATTTGCATGTATGAGAATCGAATTTTTGATGTTTAAGTGTGAACCTTGGATTTTTGATTTGTTTTGTGGTGTTGAGCTAAAATGACGTTAGAAGAATTGGTTTGAGTGTCATTTGTGTTAATTGAAGTAGATTGAAGTGAGAATAAAAATCTGGAAAATATAATAAAGAGAGGAAGTGAATATGAAGTTTCAAATTTTTTATGTTTGAAGTGTATACTTGAATCTGATTTGTTTGGAGATTGTATTGGATATAGAAATGCAAAAAATATATGATTTAGGAGTGAGTAAATCTAGAAAATAATGAAAGAAAGAAGAAGAGATGTTTGGTGAAGAAGAGAAAAAATCATGATCGTGATTTCTCTGGAGAAGGTCACGAGTCACAATCGTGCTTCTACATGATCTTGACATAGTTGATGTTGTTGCGAGTCGCGATCGTACAGATGCACGATCGTGACTTTCAAGTTTTCTAAAAAACGATTATTTTTGAACATCTATCAGTCAATTTGCTATAACTTCTTCTCCTGACATCCAAATGACTTGATTCTTAAACCAATAGATTCATAACACATTGTTCTACCTCTCCATAAAAATTCATAGCCTTTTGAGTTGATTTGAAAAATATTGATTGAATGAAAGCGAGGGAATCTATTGGAATAATATGACCTGGAATATTTCACTAAACATACTTCAGTATTTTGATGATATCTTGATTTGTAGAGCTACGAATGAGATGATTCTTGATTTCTGTTAAACTGGGGACATAAAGCTACAATTTTCCTAAAGAAGTAAAATTTTAATTCCAATTGTACGAATTCCAAAGTCTGTTCTAAAGTTAAGTTAAGAATTTTATTGTGGCTTAAGAATATTATAAATAGTTTTGAGTTTAACATTCAGTATATGAATAATATGACAAGATTCAAGATAAGAAAACCCAGAATTGTCATGAACATGCATTGTATGTTTTAGTATACATGAACTTGCATAAATGAATTCATAATCATGCACAATAGTGATATGTGTACGTGTTAAATGTTATAGAGGAACACATAGAGCAACCGCTTCCAGATATTGTTGGGACTTCAAGGAAATAAGCAAAAAAGGAGTAATAGTAAGTAATTTAGATGGTCTCCTCTATAAGTAATTTTTGAGTATTTGTAAGTAAATTTTATAGTTTTACTTTGATTGTTTTGTTTGCTACTGGTTTGAATTCATTGAATGTTACATGTTTGAATACATGGTATGAAACCAATGATTGATATGTGTATTGAATTTCAAGCATTTCTATTTTTGAAGTTGTTATGTCTTAGTTGTGGGTAAATAGGCATGCCTAGAAGGGTCTGTAGCTGCTCCTGTGATACTTCGGTGTCTCCTATTATCGAGACTTCTGTCTATCCTGTGACACTTTGATGTCTCCTATTATCGAGACTTTTGTCTCTCTTGTTATTGACACTTCAGCGTCTCTTGTTATCAAGACTTTATTCTCTCCTGTATAAGTCCCGTTACCCACTTCTATAAATGGATTAGCACTCATTTGGTTTTGTATTATGATACATGTTGATTTTGATATAAACAAAATTATGTTCTGATCTGAAGGGTTTATATCCTCTTTTGATATTTAGTTCTGTTATTTATACAATATGTTCTGAAATACATTATGTCTGAATTGTTGTTAAGACAATCTTTTAATGCTTGCTTCTTCTATAACTTGATTCAGTATTATTAGTGGTCAGTTTATGCATAGATTAGTTATTACTCACTAAGCTATATGCTTAGCACGGTGGATTTGCCCTGTGTAGGTTCTGAGAGAAGATTGAAAAGACTGGGACAAGTCAACCACAATGGCCAAAGGAGTTTGAGATTTGTTTTAATATAGATTTATTTTGAGTTTTGATTTTGGCTTGTATATGAAGTGTATGAATTTGGCTTTGTTTATAAGTTTGTAATAACTATATTTTAGGCTGGTTTTGGATTTTGAACAAGTTTGTATTAAGTTCAATGTAATATAATGTATCTCTGCTTTGCATTGGTTTATGGGAGACTTAGACTGCTTTGCTTTGCTATGCTTCGGTTGGTTGGTTCTGTTCAGTTCTGTTCTATTTGTGTTCTATGTGGCATCCATGCATCCTTCCAGGGGGTATGCGGATGTCACAACTTGTCACTCTGATGTTGCGGCCGAGCTATTCTACAATAACGTGGTCAAGTATTTTGGAGTACCAGCGGATATTGTGAGCGACTGAGATGCCAGATTTATAGGCAGATTCTAGACGTCCCTTTTTAATCTGATGGGTTGCGATTTGAATTTTTCAACGACAAATCATCCACAGACAGATGGCCAAATAGAATGGATCAACGGTTTGTTGGAGGAGTACCTACGGCATTATGTAAGTGCAAGTCAACGAAATTGGTTAAGTTTACTTGATACTGCACAATTTTTCTATAACTTGTATAGATCTTCGACTATGGAGAAAAGTCCTTTAGAGATTATGTTTGGACAATAGCCTTTTACACTACTGGAGATTGCTCGAAAAAGAACAGGTGGCAATTGACCTGCAGCGCATAAGTTTGCGATGGAGAAGCAAGAATTGTTGGACGAGGCGAGGGACAGTCCTCAGAAAGCTTCTTGACAAATGAAGAAGCAAGCAGATCTTCGAAGGAGATCGTTAGAGTTTGACGTGGGAGATAAAGTTTTGTTGAAACTAACTCCACATATTTGGAAGAAGATCTCGAGCAAGCAAGTTTATAGGGGTTTGGTGCCAAAGTACGATGGACCGTTTAAACTACTACTTAAAGTGGGGAACATGGCATACAGATTGAAGTTGCTCGAGCGGTTAAAGGTACACTATATTTTTCATGTTAGTTTTCTCAAGCCTTACTATGAGGATGCATCATATCCGAATAGGAGTCAGGTGAAGTGAGCTCTACCAGTTGTGAGGAAACAGTTCGAGGATCAAGTGGAGAAGATTCTAGATCATCGAACAATAGATCAACATAAGAAGAATCGACAGATGGAGTTCTTAATTCAGTGGAAAGGTAAACCTATCGCAGAAGCTACGTAGGTGAACGCCTACCTTTAGACTAATTCGATGAGGGCGTCGAATCCATTTGGTGGGGCTGGTTTGTTAGACCTTAAATTTTGAAGCACTTCTTAGCTACCTTTATAAAGGGCTTTAGGGGGAAGGTTAGATGGATTCACGCATGAGGGAGGCATGCGAAAACACTAAGGCAAACGTGGAAAAAGTGGGATCAGACTTGGTGCAAATTTTGGTAGAGTCTTGGACCTTATGGAGATTGACTCGATCCAGGATAAAGACTTAATGGACTAAGGACTTAGTCGTGCTTGGATGAATGGGCCACGACTAACGGACTTGTTGTGAGAAACATTGGATTAGGCCAGTGTGCTAGTATCTTTGGTGAGATCACACTACATCATCAGCGGGTAGAGATCGTGGGAAGATCTTGGATGATGTGGCAAAAACTGGGTGTTAGAGTTGCAATGAAATTCAACATCTAAAGGTAGTAGAGATCTTCGAGGATAAGGATGCTAGTTTCCTAGTCGAATGTAAACTCTATCTTTTTATTATCTTGTAGATTCTATCTTATCAGTTAGAGTCCTATTTAGATGGGGGTGTCATTTAATTGGTGGACATGATGTAATCTGATAAGGATAGACATGATCTTATCACGATCTTAGGTAGTTCAGATTGAGTGCAATTCTTAATGTAACTTGGCATCTAAGTTAGAATGCCTATATATAGCTCATTCAAGCTTTGCTCTTCTCATTTAATCAGAGAGAGCATTCCTTGTATTTTTTTGAGGGAAAGTAATATAAAGATTGGTTTAACCGTATCTCTGAGTTTCCTCGTTGCCTTTATTTCTTATTGCTTTCGTAGCATTCTTTCTTCAAGTGTACAAGGTGAACACTTTGAGGGTCATTGAAGGCTGAGTCTTGCTTGAGCGGACTTAAGTGAGATTGCCATGTCAAAGGTGTTGATGATCAGCTTCGGTGAAAGTTTGAGTCCCAAAGGTGACCTTTGTATCAATTGGTGTTAGAGCCAAATTTCAAAATGGCAGTATACATCTTGACAGAGCGGGTGTCTAGGGTAGAGGCACTCATTAGACCAATTCCTCAAGGGGAGGAAGAGTAGGCACAAGAGGAGGCTCAGTTCGAGATCACTGTGCTGAGGCGTGCCGTAGTAGTGCTAGATATCGATCGAGGAGAAAGCTCAACACCACAACTTTCCTCTGTGAAGGTACGTGAACCTAGGGTATTCGAAGACGTGTGGGATGCTAAAATGTTGGACAATTTCTTATAAGATATGGAGTAGTACTTTGTGGCTACTAGGGTATCTGATGCTGAGAAGGTTAATGTGACAGCCATGTACTTGGAAAGGGATGCCAAGTTCTGGTGGAGGACGAGGACCTCTGCAAAGATCAGCACGGGTAAAACTCCCATGGAAACGTGGGTGCAGATGAAGAAGGAGCTCAAGGATCAGTTCCTTCCCATGAATACTTCTTGACTCACGAGGGATGCCTTGAAGAAGCTGAAGCAAGATGGATCGGTAAGAGATTATGTTAAATCTTTTAGTTCTCTAATGTTGGATATTGAGAACATGTCAAACAAGGACAAGCTCTTCAATTTCCTATCTGGGTTACAACCGTGGGCTCAAATAAAGTTACGGAGGCAAAACGTGAAGGATGTGGTTGGTGTAATTGATTCCGCTAATGCCTTGATGGATTTTCAAATGGCGAAAAAATCTAAGGCGAGCTCCCCAAGTTCTTCTAAGGGCAAAGGCCACACCCAACAGGAGAAGATCGAGAGGAAGAAGAAGAAAGACTCTAAGAAGGGGGATTTCAAAGGCAAGGGTAAGCAATATGGTGGCTGGAAGAATGGGGAGATGTCATCGAAAAAGGGTAAGATGCTTGTTACTTATGCAGTGGTCCACACTTTTCCAGAGAGTGCCCAAGGAAGGAGAAGTTGAACGCCCTAATTGTCGAAGAAGATGGTGACTCTTCAGAAGATACGGTGCTAAATCTGATCGCTTTACTTAATGTGGTTAGTAGTGAGTCGATTCCTTTTGATAGACTAATGTACGTGGGTGTACAGGTTGGGGAAAAGGACGTTACCTCAATGGTGGAAACGTGTGCGACCCAGAGTTTCCTAAGAGAAAAGATGATTCCGAAGTTGGGCATAAGGGTGTCCAAGGCCCCTATGAGAATTAAAACCCCTACGGGGAAGGCACAAGCAGTTGTGGGAATTACTTACAACGTTCCAATTAGCATTGGAAGTTGGCGTGCCAAGATGAACTTCATCATCATACCATTGGAGGATTTCGAGATGATACCGATTTACTTAAAGCAGCAAAGTTGGTGTTGTATCTGAGTTTGGGAGGTATGATGTTGATGAATGAGCAAAATTCCTTTTACGTGAATTGTTGTAGGTTCGGTGGTGGAACGACAGATGCTGCAATTTCGATACGACATGTTTTGACCATGAGCATCGAGAAAGGGTTGAAGAAAGGAATGAAGACCTATCTCGCTGCCATGTGGGAAATCAACAAAGACTACACGGTGGAAGTCCCCGATGCAGTTGCAAGTTTGTTGAGGGAGTTTTGGGAGGTGATGCTGAAAAAGTTGCCAAAAACTCTTCCTCATCATTGTGAGGTAGATCTTAGGATCGAGTTGATTCCTGAAGCGATCCCACCTGCATATGCCCCATATTGAATGTCCCTGATGGAATTGGCGAAACTTCGGAAACAACTTGGTGAGTTGTTGCAGGCAGGGTTCGTCCAACCATCTAAAGCCCCCGTATGGCGCCCTGGTATTGTTTCAGAAGAAGCAAAACGGTACACTTCAGATGTGTGTGGACTATCGAGCATTGAACAAAGTAACGATCAAGAACAAGTATCTAGTACCTTTGGTTCAAGATTTGATAGACAGGTTTTCAAGGGCTGAGGTATTTACTAAGTTAGATCTTCGGAGTGGGTATTGGCAAGTGTGGATAGCTGAGGGTGATGAGCAAAAGACAATGTGTGTAACTCGGTATGGATCCTACAAATTTTTAGTTATGACGTTTGGATTAACTAACGCCCTGCTACATTTTGCAACCTTATGAATGATGTGTTGTACGATTTCTTGGATAAGTTCATTGTGGTCTCTACTTAGATGACATCGTGGTGTATAATACTAACATGGCGGAACATGTGGAACACTTGAGGCGAGTGTTCAAAAGACTGAGGCAACATAAGCTCTACATGAAGATGGAGAAGTGCAAGTTTGCCCAATTGGAGATCAAATTCTTGGGTCATGTGAGCAAGGTTCAGGTCAGAATGGATCCGAGAAAGGTGAAAGTAATAGTTGAGTGGAAGGCTCCCACGACAGTACAAGAATTGCGGAGTTTTCTCGACTTGACGAACTACTATAGGCGGTTCATTATGGGATATTCCAAGAAAGCGACATCATTGACGGACTTGCTGAAGAAGAAGCAAGAGTGGTGTTGGTCGAGTACATGTGAGGAGACATTAGAGAAACTTAAAGCCGCTATCTCAACTGAGCTTGTGCTGAAACTGCTTGTGTTTGATCTTCCATTTGAGGTACATACTGATGCTTCGGACAAAGCCATTGATGGAATCCTTATACAAAAGGGTCATTCGGTAGCATTTGAGAACCAAAAGCTCAATGGTGCAGAGCAGCGTTACTCGATGCATGAGAAGGAGATGCTTGCAGTGGTGCATTGCCTTGAGACATGGTGAGTTTATTTGCTAGGAACCAAGCTCGTTGTTTGAACAAATAATGTTGCTAATACATTTTTCAGGACCCAGAAGAAGTTATCTGCAAAACAAGCCCAGTGGCAGGAGTTTCTTACCGAATATGACTTTGTGTGGGAGCATAAACTGGGAAGACACAATAACATGGCAGATGCCTTAAATAGGAAGGAGGTATTTGCGGCCCTTTATTCAGTCACGAAGGTGGAGTCCAACCTGCTAGAGCAAATCAAAGCGGTAGCTCCATTAGACACCATGTACTGTAAGTTGATTTCTCAAGTTAAGGAAGGTGTTTTATGTAGGTTTTGGCTCGATGATGATGGACGTTTGATGACTAAGAGTAGTCAAGTTTATGTCACGAGCTTTGATGGATTGCAGAAACAATTGTTAAAGGATACGCATGACTCGCAGTGGGCTACTCACCCAAGAGTCCAACTGATGCTAACGCTCCTATCACGTTCCTACTTTTGGTCGAAGATGGAGAATGACATGGAATGATACGTCAAGACGTGCCTTATGTGTCAGTTGGATAATCTAGAGAAAAAGAAGGAAGCCAGTTTTCTACAACCCTTATCCATCCCCGAGAGACCGTGGATGTCGGTTTCAATGGATTTCATTGGTGGGTTTCCAAAGGTGGAAAACATGGCATCAATCATGGTGGTGGTTAATAGATTCTCCAAGTATGCAATCTTCGTGCAAACTTCTGTGACTTGTCCCTCATATGTTGTGACCGAGCTATTAAAAAATAACATGGTCAAGTGTTTTAGAGTACCAACGGATATTGTGAGTGACCGAGATGCCAGATTTTCAAGTTGATTCTGGACGTCCTTTTTTAATTTGATGGGTTGCGATTTGAAGTTTTTAACGGCAAATCATCCACATACAGATGGCCAAACAGAATGGATCAACGGTTTGTTGGAGGAGTACCTATGTCATTATGTAAGTGCAAGTCAACGAAATTGGTTAAGTTTACTTAATACTGTACAGTTTTGCAAT
>JANIJH010000224.1:45197707-45210124 GCA_024520975.1 Erythroxylum areolatum
TTATTATTATTAAATTCCTTAGTAGTATTAATTTAATTTAAGATTTAAATAATTATATAATTCAATTTTCTTCTTATAATTATGTAATTAAATTTTAATAAAAAATAAAATAAAAAGTTTATTATTAAATTATATTAAGGAATTAAAACGATAATGAACAAATTCAAATATACAATATTAATAAATTATGTAGAAATTAATTTACAATAATGATGACTTTGGAAATGTTTGTCATTTCCAAAACAATTATTACTAATACTTCTCGCCATTTAAGTTATTTACTTATCCCATTTTCACAAACTTTAATTTCTTCAACCAAATTTACTTATGATCGTCTCCAAAAATCTACCTTTCTACATCTAATTTGTTAGCCATCATCTCCCTCTCTGTGTTAAATTTTTAACCATTTGTCTATGTTAACCAGTTATTGAGAAATGGATGTCTTTTGCGTTTGTTTATTTAGTAGATGGAGGTTAAAGATAATTTGTTATTTATGTTTTCATTACAGTAATTGTTGAAGATATTTAAAATTCATTGTTATATAAGTTGTATGTTTTCGTTTAACGTTTTGGTATTCATTGTTATCTAACTATTATGCTTCTGTTTATAAATTGTGGTTTGACATATACGTTAGTGATAATTAATATGTGAAGGTTGAGTTGGTTGTTATTTATGTTTTAAGTAAGTGTTGAAGATGTGTGAAATTGTTTGGTTTCTAACTTTTATAGGAGTGTTTATAGCTTTTAGTTTTACATACACGTCAGTGATAATTAATATGTAACAGTTGAGTAGGTTAACATTAAGTTGTAGTTAATTTTAATGTAAGCATATCATTTGTAAAATGGAAACAACTTAGCATCAAATCTCTGATTGCTTTTTCTGTTACAGAAATGAAATAACATATGGATGGAAAAAATACATCCTATGTTTTTGTTAATAGTCATTTTGGTTGTGTTAATAATTATATCTGAAAATAATGGTCCTCGTTTGTTAATTTCACAGGTATATAAATGGATGGTACATCGACTCCATGTCATTGTTTAAATTAAGAAATTGATAACGAGCAACGTAACAATGATATTGGCTTTGGGAACGAGAATAGTAATATGAATGTAAGAGATTTGGTTGGAAGAGAGTTAGTACTGAAAATTGACATGCAGTTCGCGACAGAAGAAAAAGCTTATCAATTTTATTTAACTTATGCGAAGTATATGGGCTTTGGAATTAGAAGAAGCAAAAGTCACAAAGATAAAAATGGTAAGTTGATTTGTAGGCTTTTTTGTTGTAGTGCTAAGGGTAAACGGATGGTCGATAGAAGAGATTTGTATGTAAGAGCTCCACGGTCAGAAACAAGATTTGGTTGTGAGGAAAAGATGAAAGTGAATGGTGTGCAAACTGGAAAATTTCAAGTCATTCAATTTGTGGAGGAGCACAATCATTACCTTTCATCTCCAAATAAAACACATTTGCATAGAAGTTACAGGAAGATATCTTCAGTTGTGGCAATGCAAATTGAAATGGCTAATGGTGTGAGAATTCGACCGAAAGCATCCCATGATCTTATGGTGAGACAAGCAGGTGGGAGAAATAATCTTGGCTTTATTTCAGATGATTACAAGAATTATTTAAGGTCTAAACAAACAAGAGACATGAAAAAGGGAGATACACGTGAGGTGTTAGAATATTTGTATAAGATGCAGATGGAAGATCCAAATTTCTTTTATGCCATTCAAGTGGACGAAGATGATTTGATCACTAACATATCTTGGTCTGACATAAAAATGAGGAATGAATACTTAGACTTTGATGATGTAGTGTGCTTCGATACTACTTACAAGAAGAATGGTGAGGGTCATCCACTTGCTTTGTTTGTCGGTGTCAACCATCATAAGTAAACAACAATTTTTGGTGTTGCACTCCTCTATGATGAAACTGCTCTTACATTTGAGTGGTTGTTTGAGACATTTGATAGAGCGATGTCTCAGAAAAAGACTACAACTATTCTTTACTGATCAGGAGACGGCAATCGTAAAGTCATTAGCTTCAAGATGGCCAAAGACTCATCATCAACTGTGTATTTGGCACATTTATCAAAACGCTATCATCCATTTGAGTGGTGTATTTTCTAAGTTTAAAAAACTTTCAGGGGATTTCAGCTCATGCATATATGAGTATGAAGAAGAAGAAGATTTTCGCATTGCATGGAATAAGATGTTGGAAAAATATGAACTTAAAGATAATGAATAGTTGAAACGTATGTATCATATTAAGGAAAAATGGGTTTTGGTTTATGGGCGCAAAATATTTTGTGCAAACATGATGACTACCCAACGAAGTGAGAGCATGAATAGTATGATAAAAAGGTACGTCAGTTATCAGCATAACTTATTACAATTTTTTAATCACTTCCAGAGGCTTATTGATGATCATCGATTTGAGAAGTTATAAGCTGATTTTAGAAGTAATGTCAGCAGTCCAACATTGTCAGCGCCAATTAAAATTTTAAAGCATGCAGCTAGTGTCTACATGCCATAAGTTTTTAAATGTTTTTAAGATCAATGGAATCATTTTCATGATTCTAGTTTTTGTCTTTGCGGTGAAGATGGAACAGTTGAGAAATATAAGATCAGTGTTGCTGGAAAGAGCTACTCTAAATTAGTCAGTTATGATTCATGTAATGATGAAGTTCATTGTAGCTGTGGAAAGTTTGAGTTTGTTAGCATTTTATGCTCTCATGTGTTGAAGGTTTATAAATTAAAAAATATTTGGACAATCCCAAACAAGTATATTTTGAAAAGATGGACAAGGAAAGCAAAATGCTAGGCGATTGCTACTAAGGAGTCAACTGTCAATGAAACTGATATAGATCCTAAACTGCTCTCAACTATAAGGTATAGAGAATTGTGTACATTAAGCATGCGATTGGTTACAAGAGCAGCAGAGAGGAGAGATACCTATAAAATTGTGAAAGATCATCTTTTGAACATATTGAACATGGTTGATGAGAAATTGGAAGGTGAAGAAATACTTGATCAAGAGAACCAAATATCACAACATCAAGAGTTCAGCCAACGCTCAAATACTGAAATGAATGTGTGGAATGAAGCTGACATTAATTTTACTGAAATGAATCCCATAAGAGGTGTGAAAATGAAGACAAAGCCTACATCAAGCAAGAGATTGAGGGGTGAACTAGAGAAAAATTCAAAGAAGAGAACGAATGTGAAGAAATGCAAGATTTTAACAAATATAGTAGATTCGACAGTAATCCCCCTTTCTAATACTCAGGTTAAACTTTTGGTGATATTGTTTTGAAATGATGTATATAATTTTTATACTGATAATTTTAAGTAATTTTTGCCTAAACGACTTTATTCAGGAATTTGAAGATAATTCCTAACAAACTCAGATTATCTCCCGCATACAAGCTCCTATATTACATCAACATCAGGTTGGCATTGGGTAATTAATAATGTCTGCATGTGTTGTGCTTTTGTTTTCAACAAAATTTTCTTTTATTGCTTATGAGAAATACCAAATGCAGACAGTTTCTAATTGTAAGGATTTGACAAGTATGGTTTGCAATCATGAAGATCGTATACAACAATCTCAGGTTCTATTTCTAATATTGCCTTATGGGTATAATAATTTTAAACAATTTAAATTTTTATTTATCAACCAATTGGTTATGACAATTACGAAATGCAGCCAATAGGTGTTCATATGGATAAGTCAACAATGCTATACACTTATCATCATTATAAAACAAATCCTCTGGTATTCTTTGTTAAACTAATTGTTTCTATTGTTTGTAATATTTTATGTTTGTAATGTGTTATTAATCTTTGAATCATTTATTAAGTTAGGTCAATGATGTTGAAACAAGTCAACAAAATATTAGTGTTGTTATCCCACCTTCAATGCACATGACTAATTTACTTATGGTAAATTGAAGAAAGTTTTTGTCTTAATTTCAATTATTTTTAATAATTGCATTACATGTTGTTTTTTGTTTGAATTATTTAACATGCATATTGATTTACAGGCACAACAGACATTTGATTTTGCAAATTTGGAAGAAGTAAACAATTTAAGAGTTGGTATTTCCATTGACAAATGTTATAGTTGCCTTCGTGCTGAAAAGTTCTGTAATTGTAAAAGATGATTCTGATAATAATGTAGGCTAAAACTGATTATTGGTTGCTGATATAAACAAACTAAACATTTATTGGAAGTTGGTGACTCATGCAATTCTTAAATAGTTACATAAGTAAACAAGCTTAACATTTACTGGAAGTTGGTGACTTATGCAATTCTTAAATAGTTGTTTATATCAATGTAATTCATTAACTACCAAAATGTTTAATTAATATGTTATTGCAATGTAATTTCATTATGTGGGAAATTGTTAAGTATATATGAGTAATGAATTATGGAGTTTTGGATTTTGAAGGCTTTGAATTTTTGCGAAATGCATTTCTGGGAATTTGTGGGAAACATTTTGAATTTATAGGAAATGTTTTGAATTTATGGGAAACTCGCATGGCCGTGCATGTATAAATTTTTATTTCATCTTTGCTACTTATAAATTTGTTAATCAAAATGTTTATAATTTTTACTTTGCTTTTGCGCCTTAAAAATTAGCCCATGATAAGAATCAAAGTTCACTTTATTTAACAATAAGTACAAAATTAATAATAATAAGAATAATAAATTTAAAATTAAGAAGCAGATAATTAATAATAAGTGTAATTCAGGTCTACCACATCAATATATACAAATCTCATAGTTGCACTATTCACGAAACTTGTGGAGATCCCGGAGGCAATGGGGTTGAAGATGGCACGTCGAGTCCTTGCATCTCCCAAAACTTATACATTTTGTCGCTCACGTATCGCAGATCCTGGGATATCTGGTCCATTCACCGATTCATTCGATTCAACTACTGATTCATTTCATTTAGCTGCTGCTGTGTATTTCTGTTGTTTTGAACCATGAGTGTGTAAACCATAGCCCAACTAGGTTGCTAATGTTGTTGTGGTTACTGTTGTTCCTCCTCACTTGATGACAAATCATCTATAGGTTGAAATGTAGAACTTGAAGCTGCACTTGAAAAATTGTGCTTCACTGCTGTATGTGTCCAAAGATCTCGGAGCTGCATGCTGTTATGTTCTATGATCTTCGAACGTTTAAAGTACGACACGTCAAAATATTGATAATCTAAAAAGGTTAGTTCACTAACATCAATCTCAAAATGTTGAGCCAAAGCAGTGGCTAAATAACCCATTCTTAAACTGTTTCCCTTTCTTCCCATTGGATCAAAGTTTGAGAAACATGAGCAAACATGGTCGGCTTATGCCTTTCATCGATGCACCATAACAAAAGCAGCTCCTTCGCCGAGCATTTAGTACTTTGCCTTTCCCAAACACACCAAAACACATGAATTTATGCACAAGCAACCGTTCCAGACTAAGAATGTTTGCATTTGATGCAATATGAGGATTATACTCTTCCAAATCAGTTAAATATTTCCAATAAGCACTACATGAGAATAACTAATTGCCATCTTCTACCTGTTTTTGTGCAAAACCAAAAAGTTGCCCTAACAAATTTTCATCCAAACAACAACCCTGACCTTGTAATCTAAACCATAATTTCTTAGGTTTGCTTGACTCAAACCTCAAAGAAGTGAAAAACTCTAGTGTCAGTTCACGGTAAACAGGGTAACTAATACGCACAAATTGTTCCCATTTACATCTCTTATAAAATCTCAAGAATTTATCTTTCAACCCTATTTGTTCAAGCACATCAAAATTAAAATATGTAGATATTTCAATGGTTTTAGTCCTCAGAAAACTGTACCTCACACCTTCTTCGTCTGAGAAAATGAGAAAAGGGGCATCATAAATAGCTGCAATGTCTGCAGCATTGTGCTCTCTAACCTCAGCTACGATGGTTTCTTAAGATTTTCTAGATCTTCGAGGGGGCATAATGACATTAAATGTTGCAAATTTCAAAAAACAACCTACTTCCAATCGACAACGACCCAACTCCAATGGTGTAACTCTCAACTTTAGATATCAAGAAATTGAAAATTCACGCACAAATACACATTTACTGCAGAACAAATCTCAGTCCCAGGAGAAGATCAGAGAATGCCGGTCAAAAAGGAAGAAACAAAGAAGATTACCTAATTTCTATTTGATTTTAAACAGTGAAACTATCGACTGATACTTGCCTTTTTGTTTTCTTTTAATTTATTAAAATATTTACAAATTTTTAATTTAAAATATTCATTTCTAATATTTTAACTAACATATTTGTTATTATTCTATCATAATAAGAAGAATAATAAATTAATAAATTCAATAATAAAATTAATAAAATTAATAAAAATGAGGAATTTAATAATAACAATAACAATAACAATAACAATAATAGTAATAATAATAATAATAATAATAATAATAATAATAATAATAATAATAATAATATAATTATATTAATAATAATAATAAGGATTTAAATCTTAAATTAAATTAATACTAATAAGGAATTTAATAATAAGAAGAAGAAAATTTACAATAATAAGGAATTTAATAATAATAATAATAATAATAATAATAATAATAATAATAATAATAATAATGTATGCTTGCATGTCATAGGTGTGCAATATATATATAGGTGTGCAATATATATATATACTAACCAAAAAATTATATAATAATAAATATAATTAATAAAATCAATAAAATTTAAAAATAAGGAATTTAATAATAAAAATTAATATAATAAAAATGAAATAATAATAATTACTTTATTTTTATACAGTGACTAGAAATTTAGTAATAATAAGGAATTTAATAATAATAATAATAATAATAATAATAATAATAATAATAATAAATGAATTTAAAAAATTAAAAAATTAAAAAAAATCAATAATAAAAAGAATAAAATTAATAATAATGAGGAATTTTAATAATAATAATAATAAATAAATAAATAAATATATCAGAATAATTTTATTTAATAATAATAAGTTAATAATACTTATAATAAATCATAATAAGAATAATAAAATTAATCATAAAATTAAATTTAATAATAATAATAAGCAATTTTATAATAATATTAGAAATAAAGATATATGCATTTAATCACAATAAGGGATTTAATAATAATAATAATGCTAATATTAATAATAAATATAAAAAATTAATAAGATTTATAATAATAAGTATATATAATAAAGTTAGAAAATAATAATAATAATTAAATTTTAAAAGAATAATTAAATTAATCGGAATAATAAAGTTAATAATGAAAAGAAGAAAATTACTAATTATAACAAATTTCATAATCATAACACAAATTAAAATAATTAATAAATTTTATAATCATAACGAATATTATAATAATAATAATAATATTATTATTATTATTATTATTAAGGAATTTAATAATAATAATAAATATAATAAATACTAAGAAAAAAGTTTAATAAAAATAAATTTAATAATAATATTTAACAATTATTATAATAATGGAAATAAAATTAATTAATAAATTTAAGAATAATAATAATAATAATAATAATAATAAATAAGTAAATAAATACACTTAATTATAATAAGGAATTTAATAATCTTATGAATAATAATAAACATTTGTAATAAAAATAATACATTTATTAATAATAAGTAATATAATGAAGTACAAAACTAATCATAATAATAATATTAATTAAATAATTAAGAATTATAAATTTAAAAATAATAAGAAGAAAGTTAAGCATAACAAGGAATTTTATATTATTAATATAACTAAATTAAAGAAAACAAAATTAAATAATGATAAGGAATATAATCATAATAATTAAAATAAATACATTTAATAATAAAAAAGAATTTAATAATAATAATACTACTAATTATAGTAATAATATTACTTAAAACGGGAGGAGGATAGGCAATCTCGAGACTGCCGCAGGATCGACAAACTCGCGATCGCGACGTCTGGCCATCCTCCAGCAGTCTTGTGATAACAAGAAATTTGATATTATTAATAGAAATAAATTAAAGAAAACAATATTAAATAATGATAAGGAATATAATCTTAATAATCAAAATAAATACATTTAATAATATTAATACTACTAATAATAATAATAATATTACTTAAAAAGGGAGGAGGATAGGTGATCTCGTGATCGCGACAGACTGTCAGAGAATCATGTCGCAATCGCTATCGCCTCCTCCTCCCTTTTTTCTTCTTCTTCTTCTTAACATTTATTATTATTGTTGTTAATTCCTTATAATTTGTTATTTTATTAATTATTTTAAGATTTGTTATTATTTTTGCTAATTTTATATTCCTTATTATTATTATAAATTATATTATTAATAATAATTATTATGTTTATTTAATTATTCTTATTAATTTAATTGTTTTAAAATATCATAATTATAAATTTTCTACTTACTATTATTCTTATTATTATTTATTTATTTAATTATTAATTATATTAAATAATATTATAAAATTCCTTATTATTATTAATTTTTTTCTTAATAATAATAAGAATAAAAATATATGTTTATATTGATCATCAAGATCAAAAGAATTAAACAAACAAACAAAAATTTTATTAATTATTTTAAGAATTGTTATTATTTTTACTAATTTTATATTCCTTATTATTATTATAAATTATATTATTATTAATAATTATTATGTTTGTTTAATTATTCTTATTAATTTGATTGTTTTAGAATATGATAATTATAAATTTTCTACTTACTATTATTCTTATTATTTATTTATTTATTATATTAAATAATATTATAAAATTTCTTATTATTATTAATTTTGTTCTTAATAATAATAAGTATAAAAATATATGCTTATTTTTGCTAATTCCTTATAATTTGTTATTTTATAAATTATTTTTAAAATTATTATTATTTTTGCTAATTTTATATTCCTTATTATTATAAATTATATTATTATAAATTAATATTAAGTTTCTTTAATTATTCTTATTAATTTAATTGTTTTAAATTATGATAATTATAAATTCCTTATTATTTTAAGAATTATTATTATTTTTGCTAATTTGATGTTCCTTATTATTATTCACCATTATATTATTATTAATAATTATTATGTTTCTTTAATTATTATTATCAATTTAATTGTTTTAAATTTTGATAATTATAAATTTTCTACTTACTATTATTATTTATTTATTTATTTATTATATTAAATAATATTATTAAATTATTTATTATTATTAATTTTGTTCTTAATAATAATAATGATAAAAATATATATTTATACTCATCATCAAGATAAAAAGAATTAAACAAACAAACAAAAATTATTTGTTTTTTAAATAAAGACAAATATTTAATTATGTACATAAATAATAAATAAATAATTTACTATATACATTTTATAAAAAAGTTTCGTTATCAGTAGAAGTAGAATAGTTAATGACTGTGGCTTTAAAACGACTTAGAGAGGGAAGGAGCTAGATGCATCTGTAAAATTTTAAATAAAAACGACATTATTTTAACGTTAGACAGAATAAGAGACGCTAATCTTGAACAAAGATCCGGATTCTCTAGAAATAGGGCCAAAACCCACTTCTCGACCCTTCTTACACGTTTAGAAACAAAAGCTTTCACCATTCCGGATCGAGAGTTTCCGACCTGTTAATTATATCTTTATCAGAAAAAAAAAAGAAAAAGAAATTAAAAAAAGGGCCTCTGTCATATTCCTTTTTACAAGAAAATGTAAGATATTGTACAGCGAAAATGGCAATGAATATAACTCACCAGATCGGAGCTCTTGCTGGAGCGCCAATCCCAGTAGAGTCAATCACCAGCACCAAAGCCGGAGACTCATCAGCGGCGGTGGCGTGGAAATCTCCGATGCCAAACATGCGATGTAGGCTTCAAAAGCCCGACACCGTGGAGCAAATGTCCCAATCTACAAGTCCTTGCAGGTCTCCGATACTAAGCACAATGCGTCCGGATCTGTCAGTTGTGTGCCGAGCGTACGCAACGGAGGAGGCGGAGGAGGAGACATTGTACAGAGAGGTAAGGTCGGCGGAGAAGGGGAAGGGGGTGTCTGTGTACGTTATGATGCCTTTGGACAGTGTGACAATGGGGAACGCGGTGAATAGAAAGAAGGCAATGACGCGAGCTTACAGGCACTCAAGAGCGCGGGGGTGGAGGGGATAATGATGGACGTGTGGTGGGGATTGGCGGAGAGAGATGTTCCTGGTGTGTACAATTGGGGTGGCTATAACGAGCTTTTGGAAATGGCAAAACGCCACGGCCTTAAGGTACAGGCTGTTATGTCGTTTCACCAATGTGGAGGCAACGTCGGCGACCCATGCTTGTAAGTTCATTCGTTTATTCATTCGTCTTTTTTCTTTGTTATTTTTATTAAAAAAAAACTTTTATATGAAAATTATGTTCTTTAAATTCCAATAATTATCTTTTTCTTTCTTTCTTCCTTTCGTAAGGCGTGGGCTTTAGTGGGCTTTTGGATCATCTAAAAGCTGGAGCTTTCGAATGATGCAAAAAGTTAGATTTGTGGGAAAAAGGTCGTCTTTATATAACTAAAAATTCATAGGTTACTTGTCAGCTAGTCATCTTAGGCACGGAAAAGCCATTTAATACAAGTGACTTTCTTTCTAGACTCGCCTGATTTTGGCACGCAGCTATTCCATCCCTCAAATAGGTTGTTGTGTTGTTATTATTTTGTTTTTTATGTTACAGGGACTACTCTGTAATGGTCTTAATTGGGTTTTTGTTGCAGTATTTCTTTGCCAAAATGGGTGGTGGAGGAGATCGACAAAAAAATAGACCTCGCATACACGGATCAATGGGGAAGGAGGAATTTTGAATATATATCACTAGGGTGCGACACCCTTCCTGTCCTTAATGGGAGGACTCCTGTGCAATGCTACTCTGATTTCATGCGTGCCTTCAGAGACAACTTCAAGCATCTTCTTGGTGAAACCATTGTGGTAATTTATTGTCTTTTTATCAACTTTGATTTCTTCCAATCAGTTTCGTTTGGATTGCTACAATTTTGTATTTACAATATTCACTACTACTTTTCTGTCGTATTTAGTTTGTAAAACTTGGTGGCATTTACGTATTTTCTGTTTTAACCATCGTACATGGGTTGGGATCTTAATTCTTTCAGAATTGTATGGACCCGTATTTGAAGTCTCTCATGATGTATATAATGAAAGGTGAGTTACGTAAGTGGATCTTATCAATGTGGAATGCCAAGGAGCAATTTCTTGACCCGGAGCTTATTTTGGCATTCGACGTGTCTTTAATTTGTTGTCGTAAATGTCTCATTGTGCCAATCCCCTTGCATTTTTATTTTGATTAATGGTTTAAGTCGTTGCACGTCCTCAGTTTATACTAATATGTTCGATTTCGTTGCATTCAGGAAATTCAAGTGGGAATGGATCCAGCTGGGGAGCTTCGTTATCCTTCATATCCAGAGCAGAATGGAACATGGAAATTCCCAGGAATTGGAGCCTTCCAGTCTTATGACAAGGTATAAGCAATGTCTTTTACTTGAACAAGTTTCGTTTTTTAAATCGGAGGTTGTCCTAATTCTTTTAAAATATAATCGGTTGCAGTACATGTTGACTAGCTTAAAAGCTGCAGCTGAAGCTGCTGTCAAGCCAGAATGGGGTAGCACAGGGCCTACTGATGCTGGTCATTACAATAACTGGCCGGAAGATACCCAATTTTTCAGAAAAGAGGGTGGTGGTTGGAGTAGTTCCTATGGGGAATTCTTTTTGACCTGGTATTCTCAGATGCTTGTAGACCATGGTGAGAGAATATTGTCATCATCCAAGACAATCTTTGAGAACACAGGAACAAAGATCTCTGTAAAGGTTGCTGGGATCCATTGGCACTATGGTACTAGGTCTCATGCACCGGAACTCACAGCAGGATATTACAATACAAGATTCAGAGATGGTTATCTTCCTATGGTTATCTTCCTATTGCTCAATTGTTGGCTGGATATGGTGCTATCTTCAACTTTACTTGTGTCGAGATGCGAGATCACGAACAACCACAGGATGGTCTTTGTGCGCCGGAGAAACTGGTCAAGCAAGTAGCTCTAGCGACAAGAGAAGTCCAAGTTCCACTAGCCGGAGAACTTGTATGTTAGTGGTTGAGCACCTTCTATGGACTGTGTTTTCGGAAAATTTAATGCTAGCAATCTTGTTGAAATTACTCATGTACCTGTAGAAAACCGTGTTTGTGAGTCTTCTTTGCCTTTGCTTAGTCCTTACAGTATCTATTCTCGTGACCGTTCTTGGACGAGAAATATTAGGAGTGTGTTTTCTACTACCCGTCCTCGTGT
>JANIJH010000224.1:45252537-45267656 GCA_024520975.1 Erythroxylum areolatum
CTTGAGGTCTTAGGTTCGAGTCGTGGCTCACCCTTGACCAAAGAGGACAATACCTGGAGTGATGGCGGTAGAGGCCGGGCTCTACAGTCAAACTTAAAGAAAATAAATAGTCCTCATTGACCATACATCTTCTAATTCTTCTAAGCCCAAAGGTTCATAATAGGATATAAAGGTCTTTTGTCTATAAAAAAGCCAAGAAACATAACCTCCCACCTAGAAACCCCTTCCTTCAAAATGTATAGAGATGGAACCATTATAATTCTACCATCATCCTCTATTAAAGGGTAGTAATGAAACTTCAGAGAGCGAGAGGAATCCCCTTAGACTTGTGACCAAGTTCTCTGGTTAGTAATGTATAAGTTAATATCAAAGGTTAAAGGGCTTAGGAAGGAAGAGCCTGGTTATTTTGAGGGAGCTAGGATAATAGGTGAGCTGAGTAAAGTTGTTATAGGTGGAGTGAGAACGAGCGAAATAAAGTCTTCTAAGGTATGGGGTATAAGGATTGACATTACTATAAAAGGAACAAAGTTTAAAATAAGATAAAGGTTTATTAGACTTTAGGAAGGAAGACAAGGAGGGAAAAACTAGTGGAAATGAAACCAGAAGAGCAGCAACTAGAGCAAGAGAAGTGAATATTAGAAATGGATAGAGTAAAGAGAGTGATATAGCAAGGAGGGAAGCCAACAGGAGTAGAATACGGTAGCACAAAGAGAGTGGCAAGGTAAAAAAAAGAAGAATTTCTTGAAAAAAAAGATAAGAAGAAGAAGGGGATGGCTGGAAGTTATAGGAAAAGGTAATAGAGAAATTATTTAGGAGGAATAAAGGAGGCTTGAAACACTTGAGATCAAAGCAACCCAAAAGAAGAAAGAGTGTAACTATACACTCAAACTAGAGAGAAGTTAGAGCTTCCTCTTTAACACATCTTCCTTAGAATGGCATTAACTTTTTTTACAACTAAGGTCCGTATTTTTAAGATTGAATTTTTAGTTATTTATCATTAACAAATTTTATTTTTAAGTTTAATTTAGGATTTGTGAAGCATTTTCAAATATAAGTAAGCTTCACACAATCTAAATTTTGTCACTTTCGATTAGTCAAATGCTAATCCCCATGTTTTAGATAATATTAGTTTAATTGTAAATTGCATTTAATTAGGTTGAATTGTGCTTAATTAACTTTTAATTGGATTTAGTTACCTTTAATTTCGTCATTAATATTCTTTTATATTTCCAATGAATTAGGATTTTCTAATTTAGGTTAAGCTATATATTTTTTAAAAGTTTTGATTAATTAGGTTTAAATTAGATTTAAGTTATATTAAACTAGGTTAATATAAGTTTGATTGGAGAACCTTTAAAGTCTTAAAAAATAAAATTGCATCCAATTAAGATCAATTTAAACAAGTCAACAATTTTAGAAAATTTTTAGAGGTCAATTTGGCTTATTAAAGTAATGGTGTTATAAGTTGACCTTGTGTAGTAAAGTTGACTTATGGTGAAGTGTTTGTATAGAAGGTTGTGTGTTGAAAATTGGCCTTAAGATTTAAGACAAAGACTAGGAGTCTGGTTCCTTCTTCTTAGACACCACCTCATTTAGAGGACATTTCAAGGTTTACTAATAAGGAGAACAAGGAATGGTATAAGCGTAGCAACAACAACATCGTCTTAGAAAAGACTATATCTTGGATATTGATACGTTTTTAAGATTTGGAATGTTTTTAAAACTTTATATTATGATTTTTTATTGAATATAATAGAAGATTCTTACCCAAGATTGGTAAAATAATTATATGTCAACATTGAGGATAAAGCTAAACCAAAACCCTTGGACATATAATCCTATGTTCGAGGCATTAAGGTGATGATTTTAGAGGAAATAATTAAAGAATATCTTAGGTTGCCATCAAAGGGTAGGAATTTGAGCTTTCACAATGGAAGGCCATTAAGGTATGATGAGTGGAACCAGAGTAAAGCCTTCCTTAGGTTCAAGTTGAAGTGGACTATTTTCTACTGGATGGACGTATGAATTAATCAACTCTATATGATGGATATATATCTCTTGCATCTACTCTTCAATAATTTATGAGAGGCTCCACCAGTCTTATTGTCATCATTAATATTGCAAACCATCATTAATGTAATTCAAAATGGGATTTTACTTATTCAATTGAGTGTTAGTTGTTAATAGTTTTAAGAAAAATAGTAACATAAGATAGGAATTTTTATAACCCAATAATCAATAGTTTAATTGCACAATAAAGGGTTAGTGTTCAAGATATCTTAGAGGGATTCATCACCTAGGTATTACTAATTTGATATTGACTAATCGTACTATTTTCTTTATCTGAGTTCGTTGTTGAGTCAAATTTAGTTTAGTTTGTTTTCTTTAATTTTCAAGTGAATTCATAACTTGCTTTAGCAGTTAGATAGAAAATTGGTCAATACTAATACTTACAGTCCTTGTGGGATTGACAAGTACTTTCCAATGCTAGCTACCACTACATTGTGTACTTATGGTTAAAACTTATAATTCTTTATAAGCATAAAAATAATTCAAACAGTAGTCACCTTAAATTCGGATGGTTTCCACCTCCCACAAGACGAGTTGTTTAAGTCAATTGAAGATTCTAAGAGTTTTATCATTCCTTATTTTACTAACAGTTCGTTATTGAAAAAGACATTAATAAAGTTGATTGGATTTATTAATTTTATACATTATATCTTTGCTATTATCTTACAACATTTGACTCATTCATAGGTTATTAAATCATTATATGAAGAAACAGGTAGAAGCAAGTTACTAATTATAGACCTAGGTTGATGGTGAACATAAAGGGTACGTTATTGATAGTTTTATATAAAAAACTTTCATACTGCAATTATACAAATTGTAACTTGTAATATAAAAGGTATAATTTCAATAAGGATTGATTAGTCACCTAACAGCTTAAATGCACGTTGTATAAGGTAATAAAAGATTGAACTAACTGAATTAAAATAAATTAAATAAAATTGAAATAACTAATAAAACTAACAAGGTGAATAATTGAAACTAGCAACAAGAATAAAGTTGATCAATAATGAAAATTTAGGGGTTATAATATCCTTGTTTTGTCTTTCCTTTATCTTGTTAATTTAATTATGTTTGATCTTAGATATCCTAAGATTTTGATTACCCTCTCTCAAGATCAAATCAAATAATCTCAATTAAAATAGATAATAATATAATTACAATATCTCGGTTCGCAAAACTACTCATAACTATTTAATTGGATTTGAGGCAATCCTAAGGATAGTTAACTTACAATTAAGATCTCTTGTCAATTTTTTGCTAATATGATATTTAAAGGTCTATTAAGTTACCAACTCTTGTTGTGCACCTTATCACATATAACTTGATTTAATCTCTAGATTTTATTATCAAGTATAAGCATACAAATATCACAAAGCATTAATATATACTGAATTCAACAAGAATAAATTTTAACAAAAATGGGTCAAGAATAATCCTTAGTATGGATTTAGAAATCCATAATCATGTTCAACATCCTATTAATCCAAATTACCATCCAAGACAATGAAATATAAGAAGAGAAAAGAAAGAAAATAACTTTATGTCTTGATTTGAAAATTCTGGAGTTAATCTTGATGTCTCCACTTAATCTCTTTGATTCTGATGTGCCACCTCCTTTTTGGTGTTTCTCTTTTCCTTAAATACTTTTTAAGGCTTCATGGGTTTTTTCTAAGGCTTTCTTACTTAATTTGGTTCCAAAAATAGCCCCAAAATGTCAAGAAAACAAAAATTTTGCATGTTGGAAACATTGTGCCCATGCATAGTTGTGCATCCTGTCTATGCTCTCTGTCCGATTGTGATATAGGCTCATCCCATGCACCAGTTGCTTATGCACGATCGTGCATCTTCCTATTCTTAAAGTTTTCCTGCATCTTTCCTTCAATGTTTCTATTTTTACTCACTAACAAACACATCAAACAACCCTTCAAATATAAAATTAAGATCAAATCCTTGATCTAAAACAGCCAAACAATTAAAACACATAAAAAAACTAACATGAACATAATTCTAAGTCTTAAACACGTGATTATCATCTAATAACACACTTAACAACACATTTAAACCTCTAGAAAGCATACTAAGTTTTATTCCTATCATACGTCAAGTTAAAGACGTTAAAGAAGCGCTATTTGAGAGACAACCTAAGAATTATGATAGGTTTAATTTTTATTTCTTTTTGTTTAAATTGTTTTGTTAGCATAGGATTTTATTGATTTTTTATGTGCTTTATTTTAGGATATAAAGCATCTCATTGATTTTGCATAATTTTCGTGTTTATGGTATGCGTCTTAAAGTTTCATAAATTTGATTGACCAATTTTTAAGTTTTCCCAACTATTTTTTATGGTATATATCGTTACAGAGACCTACACGATCTTTGGACATAGTTGTGTACAATCTAGATCTTTTAAAAAAATTCACACACGTTTATAAAGAGATACACACTCGTTAGACACGCTTGTATGATCATGTACATTTTGTAAGTCTGTAAAAATTTAGATGCCTGTGTCCCTTGATTTTTAATGAGTTTGTGACTTACATGGTTAGTTACATGACCATATAGCCAACCATTTAAGTTCATATCAACTGTTTAAAAACCCCATTCTCTTCATTTTCTCTCTTTTTTTTTTCTGCCACCCACCATTGCATTCTCTTAACTTCCCACCCAAGTTAGTGTTTTTTTGCTCAAATTGTGACACCCAATTAATTTCTTTCATTGATTTCACTTGTTTTATGCTTGAATTTTTGGAAAGTTTGCAATTTTTAGGGATTTTCGCCCCTACTAGGGTTAGGGTTGTTGCAATTAAGTTTAATTTTCATTGATTTTGTGCTTGATTTTGGTAACTTTTATCCTTGCCCATATGATTTTTTGGTTTAATGTAATGAATAGTATGAGAATTGGATGATATTTGAATTGGGTATGTGATTTTGCTCACTAAATGTTGAATTGTGATGATTTTGTTTGCAATTAGGATTAATTCGTTGTTTTATAGTTAATTTAAGTTGTTTACTAGATTTTTTTTTCAATTTTGAATTTTGCATGAATTAGATGTTTTATTTTGTTAATTTTGGGTAGTTGTTAAATTAGGTACATTGTACTCAATTTTAGGTTTTGATTCGTAATTGCATGGTTAGATTTATTTCAACCATTAGCTTTCTTTGTTTTAATTTTAATTTTGTGATTAATTTGGCTTATTATTTAATTTTCTCATTTTTATTTTTATTTTAATATTATTTATTTATTTATTTTATACAAATTTGTTTGGTTTTCTTATATGTTTATGTTTATTTTTAATTGTGTATTTTCACAATTATATAATTTAGTGAGCATATGAACCAATTGTGGGGAACATCTATTCTTTGTATTTTTTTATCTACTATTTTCTCACCTTACTTTAAGTTGATAAAGAGCAAAGGAGGTAGTATGGAAGAGGTAGTAAGAAGAAGGGTCTTTTAGAGACACGAGTGAATACCACGGACAACAAGAGTGAGACAGTGTAGTCCAACCCCCAAAGCAACCCAATATTTTACTCTTCAATGTTGGAGCCTAAGAGGAGCAATACCAGAGACTCAAAGAAAAGAAATTTGGAACCAAAAAATGCATTGATTGGGAGGAGCAGGAATAGATCGGCTTGGCCAAGTAAGTTCGGGACTTAATCAATGTTGGAACATGATCTCGCTTCTTCGAGATCATGGAGTCCTCACATTGGGAGCTATTGCTCAAGGTGCTCTCCATATTCTTCGAGGAGAAAGGTTGTAATGATTGGAATTGACCAAGCATGATCCAGTTCTGTATGTTAGGGGAGATGGTCTGGATGAGTTATTCGAAGTTTTTTTGTAATGATATGACTAGGAGGTTGTAGGGACACAAGAATATGTAGCACTATGGATTGACTTTCTGTATGAGATGTCTCCTCGACACTTCCGGCATATTATTGGCACAGAGGATGAGTATGACCCTAGCAAATCTAAAGCATCAACACTTTGACACCCTTCACTCAGATACATTCATGAAATTCTGAGTTAGTCTGAGTGGGCAAGGTGACAATTTTGGAGTCATCAAAAGCCTAGAAGTCTTTTATTTGTAGAGCATGAGTGAGTGGACACTAATTCATTTGGGATATTCCTTAGCCTAATTCTTCAGGCGCTAGAGTGAAGAGAGGAAGGTAAGGATCATATGTGTAGGGCCTTTTGTAACACAACTAGCATAGAGGATGGGAGTCTTCAGGAGGTTACCACAGATGCGGTTAGTTAGTACTATAGCAACTATAAATTTGGATGTCATGAAAAATATGCACATGGTACGTAAGAGGCAGGGAATATTAAAAGATATATATCACCTAATTAAGGTTCTAGATGAGTAGGCCACATTGGGAGCAAACGACGATTATCCTAATATAGTTGAACAGCCACCACGATAGAGCTTACTGCCATTCCAGATGGGAGGAGTAGTATAAGAGAAGGCTAGTGCAGGATCGCCAAAGGTACCAACATCATCGAGACACTAGCTTAATTATAGATGCATATGGGACAAATTTTGGGTGTTCAACGCACTATTCAAGCATGCACTGATGGAGCAAATTGAGAGGATAAAAGCCCATGATAGATGGATGAAGGAGGCATTGACAAAGTGGACCCAGAGGAAAGAAGCCTATGATAAATGGATGGAGGAGGTCTTGGTGCAGATGGCAGGGCATCTTAGAATATTCATCTCACCTCCACCATCTAAAGTGATCGCTTTGTCTTTAGCTTTGTAGCAGTATGAGGCTCTGAGACCTGAGGATCCGACGACGACAGATACGCTAGACTTACCAAGGGTTAGATGGATGATGTGTTTTGTTTTTTCTTTTCTTTCTTTTATTATTTGTGTATTTTTCTTCTTTTTCTTATTATTTTATTTTGTTTGAACATTAATGTAATGTTAATTTATGTTCTGTTATTTTTATTTCAGTGCTCTTATTTATTTATTTATTTATTTTTATTATTTTCTTTTATCTTTTTACCCTTTTTTGTTTATATTTTGCAAAGTTGAATGTATATAATATAGGATGGATCTACCTCCAACTTAGGACTATTATTCAAGGAAGTACTAATCACACCTTTCTCTTTTTTTGTGTTTTATTATTCTTATTCTGCTTTAATTGTGTACATTAGGGACAATGTACAATTTTAAATATGGAGAAGAGGTTTCAAATGTCTTAAGTTTATTATAATCTTTTTTTTATTATTTCTTACTAACTAACATCCTGATTTAGTTAAAATCTACCCACATTACTTTAGATCATTATTAATTATTGAATTGAATTAGTACGTAAAATGATGAAAGTTAGAATATACTTGTTTTTATAAGTCATATTTTTAGTAATAATTAAGAGAATTAATTTGAATAAAAATTGCTTATTATTTACACACAAGACTTTTTGTGAGCTTTTATGCCTAAAGAGCAAATACATAGTTATTTAAGGATCTTTTATTGTTTCATGTGTGTTATGATGCAAAGTTGGATAATTGTAGAACTTATTTAATTATTCATTTGTTAAAATAAAAGCATTGAAATGATAAAGGCATTGAGACTAAACCTTTCTCTAGCATATTATCTTGATTATTATCCTACCATCATATTTTATCCCTTAGGAGTAACTACTTTTGAGACTTAGTCTTTTCATTGATTATAATCACATTATTAGCTTTTACCTTAATTTTCTTGAATGTCTTTTTGTTGTTGAATATCTAAGGATTTACATTTACTTGATTTTTTGAACATGGATTATATTGAAGAATTTAAAAAAAGGTCCAATATTGCTTTATTGTTGGTACATGGTGAATGCTCAATAAAATAAAATAAAAATATATAAATAATGTGGTGTGAACATAATAAAAAATAATTTTAGTTATTGTATCGATGGAATTATGGTATGAAGGACCTATATTGTGAAAAAATAATTTGCATGTAATTTTGTTTATGTAAATTCTTTCAATCTTATCACCCTTTTATTATCCTTATCATACCTTTACCTAGCCTCATTTAAAACTTATAGCAGACCTTTTGATTTTTGTTTCTACACTTTGCTCGTTAAAAACTTATAGCAAGCTTACGATTAAGAATTATTCTTTACATTAATTTAAGAGTCCTTACACTTTCCTCGTTAAACACTTTGAGAGTATTGAGTGAATTCTTGGTGAGGGTATAAAATTTTGTACTTTTGACTTCAAAAAGATTATCTATGTGATTGTTATTAATATTGACTTATAAAGGTTGATTTTAGGACATCTTGAATCTAATTGTATGTTAATTTGATTGATATGATATGACGATTTAGGTTAAGGTCAATAAGGGATGAATGTTCGTACATTTGATGATTTAGATTATGATTTGCTTGATGATAAGCAAAGATTTAAGTGTGGGAATGTTTGATAAATGATTAACTGATCACATTTATATACTTATATTTTAGTGTTTCTTTGCTTGTTATTTAAGAGTTTTATAGTATTTTTGGTACTTATTTTGCTTCACTTATGTTTTTAGGTGATAATTACCTTCATAGACAAAGAGGAGAAGTATGCGAGTGAAAATGTAGCATGAAATGGAATAATTGAAGTAATATTAGAGACATATAGTCATATATAGTGACCATGTAAGTCACTGTGAACGTGTGGAGCTTCAAAGACTCAATTCCTACCTATGTCAAGTTACACACCCATGTAACTTGACATACACAACTGTGTATATTGTCTATGTAAACTTTTGTTGTGAATTGAGGTGTTTTTAAGGATAAACAATCATCCATATGACCATGTAAGTACCCGTATATATCCTAGAAATTGTAATTTATTGCTATATAAGGATATTATTAAAGGCTAGAAAATCGAAAGGTAATTGAATTTAAATAGAAGCAATTAGGACACATCATAATTACCTAAAAAGGAAGAAGAAACACAAAAAGGGGCAACAAATTTTCTAGCACAAGAAAAAGAAAAGAAGGTTCCATATTTTGTTCTCAACTCTTTTGTTATATCCTTATTATTGTTAAAAATTTATGATGATTAGATTTGAATATTTAGTTACATCTATGGATTGCTAAATTCCTTCTTTTAGGAATTACTCTTGAATTATTTGTTAAACTTTATATTCTTGATATAATGAATATGCTTGTGACGTTTATCATTTTATAATCAATTTAGATTAAGAGATTGAATTGATTTACTTATGTTGTGCTGCATAAAGGGAGCTAACACTGGAGTATATGTATAAACATCAAATTAATAGGAAATTGAAGAGATATCTTAGTTTTTTTATTAGTTATGCACATGATTGCTTTACATCCAATTAAGTAGTTAGGAGTAGTTTTGAGAGATTGAGAGATTGCAACTTAACTCTTATATATTTCAATTGAGATTACTTGACTAGATCTCAAGAAAGGATAATCATAACTATAGGATATCTAGGACCAAGTGTGATTAAATCAAGAAGGTAAAAGGAAAATAAATAAGGATAGAAGTAATTCCTAGCTTTCATTATTAATCAATCAACCAATTTTACTACTGCCTAGTAAATAGTTATATATAGTTTATTCATTAATTCTTTATTTTTAGTTTAATTTTTAATTAGTCATCTTATTGTTTACCTTGAACAAACTTTACAAGAATTTTTAGGTGACTATATATTCCTCATGAGAATAATATCTTTTATACTATAAGATACGATATGTATACTTGTAGTATTGAAAGTTTTCAATATAAAACTGTCAACAACTTTCTATTTAAGTTAAGAGTAATGAAATTGATTTGCTTGAGGATAAGAAAATCTTACGAGAAGAGCAACCTTGGAGAAGAAATAAGAAATACATCAAGAATCATCAAGAACTTCAAAGACTCAAAAATTGTGAATATGTTTCCTTTAGTTTTTTTATTGCTTATTATAGATTTTCTTTACTTTATCATGAACTGATTGAGATATTTATCTATGTGGAATGGACCCTATAACTTTATATCTTGAATTGATTTCTTAATTTAATAAAAGATTCTAGCTTTTTAAAAATTGTTCATATTTTTATATTATGTTGAATTGAAAGATCGAGAGAGAGTTGAAGATTCAATATTTGGATTCATATATTAAGATTATGAGATGATATGTATGAATAGATCATAACATATATATTAAGGGTTAAATAGGTTACTAAAGATCAAACAACATGATCTTTTTAGCTTAGGGTGAAACTTGTCATGAATATTTACAAAATAATTTAATTTGTTCTTAAGATGTTTTCGATAGAAAGAAATTCTGGTCAAATCAATTTAAAGATATGGACTGTATTTAAGAAAGACCGTTGTTGTAAATTAGGAATTTCCATTGGTCCAAAGAACTAGGATTAATGATTAAAGTTAGAGATCCATATTGCTCCAATGCTACATAATCAAACCCTAAATTAAAATACATAATGAGAACTAAAAGTTGTGACTATACAAGGAAAATTTGTTGATTGTAATATTGCATTATAGAAGGAAAAGTTTGAAGAAAGAAAATTTTCATTAGTTCCTTTACACATTTGTCGGTTCCTAATTACTTAAATATCCAGTACATACGATTAACTAATTTTTCTTTGAGCGGACTATATTTAGTGGGGCCCTTAACGTTGTATATAGATGTGGTGCATATCCACAGAGACAGCCATGTCTTCCAGTCAGAGATTACCATGGTGATAACTTCTGCAATCTGCAACCTTTCACTGCCCATAGTTTCCTGCTCCTCCTCGTCTTCTTCTTCTTCCTCCGAAGGTACACACTAGTCCAATCTCTCTCCATAAAACTCTTGCTTTAGCTTTAACTACTTGTATGTCAGACAGATTCCAAGTCTATGAAGCTAAGGCAGGACTGGAGGCAACGATCCAAGCCCATTCCACCTGGTGGCACTTATCCAGCCAAAGACCATTGCAGGTTTCCGATTAAAACTTCCCCATTCCTTTTGTCTTTTCTATTATCATTTTTTGCCATCTTATCTCTTCTTCTCCTAAATACTTGTCGTTTTGGTTTGTCTTCCTCTTGGGGTTTCATGTCATTTTTAGTCGATGTGGGCTGTGCGACACATATTACATTGCACATGTGAAGAATGCTTGTGCTTTTCTTGGAGATGGAATGTCTAGAATTGAAGTAAGTACTTTATTTATAATGACTCTTTTGTTTGTCTTCCCATGTCTTCATGTATTTTGATGCAATTATTATTGAACTTGTAATTCGTTGTGAATTTGCGTATGTGCAGCTAGAAAATCGAATGCTGCTCTATCAAACTCCTTTGTTTCAGCAATCTTTATAGGTTATTATGCTCTAAGTTGGCATGCAGATAAGACTATCAATGCAAAAACCTTGTTAGTTATCTTTCCTCCATGAGTTAAAATGATGCATCATGCATGGAGTTCAAATCTTTCCAAGCAAGCATTCAGTTTATGAGTGGCATTTTAAAATTTGAACTTTTATCAAACAATGTGGAGAGAGACTTGTAAAAGTACGATTATTATGATATGGTACAGACATTGGATAAGTTGCTCCGGTAAATGGCAATTGCTTCAAAGTTTTAGAATGTATGTGGCTATTGTTTTATGCTAGCAATAATATGCTTAGTGGACTTAATTAACATACTTATCGCTAAGAACACTAGGTTACCTGATATTCCTCTTGACTTTGGTAATAACTTTCCATGAAGGGCAATGCTGAAAAGTTTCTTAAACTAATTTAATAAATGCTATGCCTTCGGCTACATATTCTAGATATATATGCCTAGCTATAATTTCATCTTGTGAAGGTGTTCCTCATATGGTTTTAAAGTTGCCTATTTTACTCTTCTCATACAGAGTTTTGAACCTTTAGTCCACGGTAGAGGGAGGAAGACTAATTCTTTAGATGAGACATACATGGGGGTTCATGAGGAACTCATGTATGCTCGTAAAATTGAGCCAGTAGAAGGTATGTTTTTAATTAGAAGGTGTACATTATTTGGCCTTTTTGTACACTTATTATGTTTACTGTAATCAATTTGATTTGCTATGATTTATGACATTACTCTACCCTTTGTTATAATAGATTTTTAGAAAAAAAAATCTCAATTTCCAACAATTCTAACACTTCACTATTTTTTCTCAATTTTATAGCTATCAATAAAACCTCATTCACTCTTGATAATTGAACTAGAAAAGAGCACTTTGCTCATACATTCATGTGAATGTCCTTGAAAGGAGAGAACTCATTGTAACAATCGATGGTTAATTGCTTTGATTTTAGCTTCTAGCTAGAAATCTGATTAACCCTGGACTTAGTATGTCAAATTTAACTACCTGTAGGCTATTTGCTTCAAATAGAAAACTAGTTTCATCTAGCTAATTACAACATTAATATCAAATGCACATCTTATTTTCAGTGGCAACTATGGTTTCACTTGTCCACCACATCTCTAGTCATAGGTATCTAAAGTATTCATACTTAATGATTTTCCACAAAGTGGTGATGAAAGGTATAAACTTGTACAAATCGCTTCATTTTCCAACTCCATCCTATCTATTTGTTTGTAGAGCTATTTATTCATTTACGGAGCACCTCTAACAGAGGTACAAATAGTGAATTATGAAAGAACTTATTGTCAACCTCTTTTGGATATGAATATCTCATTAGAAGAAATGTAACAGAAATTCCACTTCTTTAATGTCATTTGTTCTTACATATTCTCCTTCATTTTATGAAAACAAATTGCATAATTTAATACTTCAGGTTTTGTCCCTGCATTTAAATTCTCATTTTCCATGAGAATTCCTGCTGGCAGCTCCTGTAATCATAATCCATGTTTTCTGAAGCACTTAATGTTCAATACATTTAAGTTGCTTCACTTTAAGGCTTTAATTTGTGTCAAGCATATATGCTCTAATTGCAGGGGCTCAGTGGACTGGAATAGTGACTACTATTGCTATTGAGATGCTAAAATCTGGCATGGTTGAGGCTGTTATATGTGTACAAAGGTGCTGCTACAAGTTCATAATAAAGAAAGTCATGGTTGATAAAATTTACAGCAGATTCTTCTAAAATTTAATGTTTTTATTGTTTTTATTTATCTGATAATGCAGTGATCCCAAAGATAGACTCTCACCGATGCCTATCTTAGCCAGGTTATGATTAATTATTTCTTTTTTTCCTCTATGACAGTGTGGATGGTTGCAGTAAACAATACAATTTCAATCGAGACATTTCTTCAGTAGTTAAATAGTTTTCCTTCCTGATTTTTTTTTTCATACTGCCTTCTTTTTAATAGAACACCAGAAGAAGTTCTTGCTGCTAAAGGTGTCAAGCCAACTTTATCTCCTAATCTCAATACCCTTGCGCTGGTCGAGGTATTCACTTAACATCCTTAGACTTTCTATACCACATGTCTGCATAATCCTAAACATAACTCTCATGAATAGATTCAAGCATCACGTGCATGAGTGAAAGATGAAATGTAGATAACAAAATGGACTCTGTGCAAAGTTTAAAGATCATCTTGAGACAATTGGTCTAGTTACTGATTGGGATTCAGAAATGCAGTTGGACCAAATTCCTTACTCTCCTAGAAGGCATATAATGTTTTTTTTTTCTCTATTGATGTACATGTAGTGGCCAATTACTAATATATTACTTACTGCGGATAAACCTGTGTCTTTGATATACAACCAATCTGGTGATTCTTATTATGAATTTGGGCTACCAATTTTCTGAAGGTGACGAAGTTGCTATTAATAGTTGAACATCTTTGAAAGAAAAATAAAAAGGATTCTCATCCATTTTAAAATGTGAAAGAAGCATTTTAGATTCCCCATCCTCATAATTTCATGTGGGGAACTTTTTTGTCATCCTATGAATTTGATTTTCTCATTATGTTAAAACTCTATCATGGTCTATTCATTAGATCAAGGTTTTCAACGCCCAACATCCCACATTTTTAGTGGGCAATGCGTTTAGCAAAGAAGAGGATCCAGATATATGAATTGAATAAATGGAGGTGTTTAGTGGACTAAAAGAACATGCTGTTCACAGATTTGTTGTATTATGTGTCTTTCCATCTTACAGATGATGCCTTTGACCCTCATTTAGGATCTCCTTAATCCTCATCCTTTTTAACTTTTTTTTTTTATCATCTATTTAGTATATCTTAAACACTGTCAATGGATGCTTGTGTTTCTGTTGAGCTATTACTGTCAAAATGTGATTTTAGTATCATAAAAATCAGAAATGAACAAAATCATCTGGCAACCTCAACCTTTTACAAGTTTTTTAAAGAGCTTATGACCTGATAACTAGCAAAGGTTACCCTGGGAAATCAGAGATACAATGATAGTTTAGCTACCCACACTTGTTGCTGTTTTTTATTTTAATTTGTATGTGCTTGGAAGATCCAAGTCATTTTCTTGGTGATTTACTTAAACAGTTAAGGTAACAAGATGCTGCAGTATATGTGAGCTGTGTGGTTCATGTAGCATGCACAGGTATTAGTGGGGCTTAGTTTTGGTCCTTGGGTAAAAAATTTGGATTGAGACAGTGACAAGTTACTTCATACAATAGGCAGCAGGTGTGAAACGTCTTCTTTTTTGTGGCGTGGGCTGCCAAGTGCAGGGTACAATCAATTTTCTCCCCATGGAATTATTACTTTCAGTTGTCTTCTTTATCTGTGACATACTATTGTAATGCAGCTTGATTCTTATGCTGCAGCATTAAGATCTGTGGAGCGATATTTGAACTTGGACAAACTCTATGTATTGGGCACCAATTGTGGTAATTAAGAAGTTTCTATCAACTTAGATCTTGTCATCAGTTGCATTATCATGTTAATATATGATTTAAACTTCTTATATGTCTCTAGCAGTTCATACAACAAATGGCCATTATCTTGTTTTTTCTTTAAGAACACAATTCAACCTTTTCTTCTTTTTCAACAGTTGATAATGGAACTCGAGAAGGCCATTATCTTGTTTTTTCTTTAAGAACACAATTCAACCTTTTCTTCTTTTTCAACAGTTGATAATGGAACTCGAG
>JANIJH010000224.1:45267756-45281718 GCA_024520975.1 Erythroxylum areolatum
AAGGGCTTGATAAATTTTTGAAGGCTTCAAGTAATGCACCAGAAACGGTTCTCCATTATGAGTTTATGCAAGACTACAAGGTTTGCCATTCAATTTTCATTCTCAAGACTTCTGTTCTTCCTACAATATGTTCTAATGGACACTAGCTCCTCTCCTCTTTGCCCTTCAAATAAAAAGTAGGCATTCTTTTTGATTTTGCAAGGAAAATAAATACTTATTTCCTTGTCTAGAAATGTATCAGTATGCCTGCTCTGTGACCAGTTATCCTGCTTTTACTTCATATAATTCCCACCTCCACCAAGGTCTGGAGCATGACGGAAATGGAGGATCCATCAATCCATTTTGGTGAAAATTAACATTAAAAGTTGATTATTCTTCACAAATAACATTCATTCATTTCTTGTCTTTCATAGGTTCATTTTAAGCACTTGGATGGTCACATTGAAGAGGTATTACACCCCATAACCCTTCAACTTTATATAGTTCTCTTTTTCTTGCTTTTTCATCTTCTTTCAAATCTTTACTAAAACAGGTTCCCTATTTCTGTCTACCAGCAAAAGAGTTAGTTGATGTTATAGCTCCATCATGTTATAGGTAATTCCCTGTTAATTTTTGTTCCAAATATATGGTAAAATATTATTGAAATTCATAAAATATTAATCACATTCCAAAGTCTGAATCTTCATATCAACTATGATATAGTTGAATGGCTAATGCAGAAGAAATAGGATTATTGGAAAATAAGGTTAGTTATACCAAGATTTCTGTGGAATATCCAATGCAGCTTGAATTTAGTCTAAGGGATCCCTACAATTTAACAATTAAGTCCATTTTGGTAATAGTCCATCACTAGTTAAGTTATAGTTTTTATTACTTTTGTTTAAACAATATTGTCTGGTAGTTAGAATTTAAATCAATAATAAAGTTTTAGGAAGAAGGCCTATTTTAATTGTTATCACAGAGACCTCTTCTATTAAGGTCAAACTCTTTATATGGAAAACAATAATAGCTTTATTGTTTTTCATTTAAAGTTATTATTAATAACACATAGTGCTCTAGTGATTTTAACATGGATATAAATTTATGATCCAAATCCTTGGCCCATGGAACAACTTAAGTTTTTGGATTTAATGGTTGATTAACATTGTATTCTCTTTTGTTGTGAGATTTCAAGGTCAAAGTAATAGGATGGGAGACTGTAATATAGTACAACACCTATTGTCAGTCTGTTTGGGTAAAATCGTGTACTTTTAGGTTGAATGATTTGTTGTTATGGTTGCAATAAATTTGTTCCTTTCCCAAGTCTTATGATGAATGATTCTTGGTTCCAATTATGTTTGAGAGTTGAGGCATTTGTTATGATATATATCATCTAGATCACCTATCAACTACTGTTGGAAATCTGAAGTTGTGTTTAGTTTGGAATGTTGAGAAGTAGTGCAAAACAGTAAAAGAGGAGATTTCTGTGTATTGAAATCTGATCACTTTGGTTGTGTAATAACATTTGCCATAGAATGGAGGGCCTTTTATACCGTAGGAAGGTCATAAACGGAATGAAACTCCTTAAAAGACATTAAACTCGAAATTAAAACTGAAACCTATAACTTTTAGTATTCTTAGGTTACGAAATTTATTTCTAGAGTTACTTTGACTAGACTTTATGTTATAGGTCTTAAGGGAGAGCCCAACCCCAAAAGCTAGCTTAAAGGGTAGGAGAGCCCATAAGCCTATAAACCCCATGTCAGACCCTCTTATTATCAATGTGGGACAATTAGATTGTAAAATTCCACCAAGTTCCGCAGCCTAGGCACTCGCGGGCTGGCTGTGCGCTAGACCTTTTCTAGCCTGGCCAACACTACAATGCCAACGTCACCACCCGTGCCCCTAAGACTTGGAGGAGTGGTGTTGGCTCTGATACTAATTGTTACAGGTCTTATGGGAGAGCCTAACCCTAAAAGTTAGCTTAAAGGGTAGGAGAGTTCATATGCCTATAAAGCCCACATCAGCCCCTCTTATTATCAATGTGAGACAATTAGATTGTAACACTTTAATACAGAAAAATATCTCATTTCTTAACAACTACTAACTTTGATTATTAGTACAGAATTATTTATGTTCTGGTTACTCCTCTTTTTTTTTCAGCTGCTTTGACTACACTAATGGATTAGCGGTGAGTCTCTCGGAACGTTTGATCTTTGTACTTTTAGTTTATTCTTACTTTGTTATCTACCAGTTTATGCACTTACTATTCCTTCATGTTTGAATTAAACCTCTTCAAGTCATTGTATAACCAATACAAAAGTTGAATTATAGTGAAGCTGCTTGCGTATATCATAGCTAGTCTTTGGTATTACTTGAGAATTAATGTAACAAAACATTGAGCTGTACCAAAATTGCTATTATGGTTCAACTTTCTGTAGTTCTTTCTCACTACTATGGTCGATCATTTTGAGTCCAGGATCTGGTTGTTGGATACATGGGTGTGCCTAAATATCCTGGAGTAAGCATGACTGATCATCCACAATATATTACAGTCAGGTGATATAGATAATGTTATGCTGGCAATTTGAGATTTGCATTTCTATGTGAAGTTCTCTTTCTTATCATCCCAATTCTCAACAGACTTCTCAATATTCTCCTTCGACCTTTAAATATTTTCAATTGCAGAAATGAAAGAGGCAGGGAAATGCTTGATTTAGTAAAAAGCCTGATGGAGATTACTCCAACATCCAGTAGTGTAAAACACCATGGCCTGTCCTTTAGGTTTCTTAATTAATTTTGAAATTGAAACTTTGAATGTGATGTAATCGTATATTTCAGGGAAATCGACGACCTTTTGTCATGGAGACTGTTAAGGCAGATGATGATGCAAAGTTTGGTATGTATAATGCTTATTGTTGATCAACTTATGATCTCTTGGGTGTTAAACCTTTCGGTTGGACTCAATAGGATGTGATGCTTGCAATATTAGGATATTTCAGCTCAATTCCTAATGCAGTGATGTTGGACCAGTGATCTCAAATGACACTTTAATTTCTCCTGAAATTCTCTTACATCTAATATGACTGCTTAATTATAGTTAATCTTGAGTGTGATGTCCAAGATTTTCCTTTTAAGTATGAGTTACTACGAGGGGCAACACTTGTAGTAATATATAATATTGGCTCTGAGTCAGAATCCTAATACTTTTCCTTAGGGAGGGGTCCATCTCAACCTGCACCGAAGTTTGTGGGAAATGTCATAGCTGTTTTGTTGGACTTGGTAACCACTACTATATATGGTGATTTTTGAGTTAAAGTAAATGTATTTTCATTGTCATTCTAACGTAGATCTTTGGAATTAGGTTGGCCCCAAGGGTCTGGAATTTGCTCGTTATTCACTAGATTACCATACAATAAGGAACTACTTGTACACAGTCCGAGCTTGGGGAAAAGAAAGGTACTTCAAAATGCACAATGAATTTAATTTTCTTGCATTTGATTCCTGTAATATCTATAATTTGTAATGCACGCAGAGCTGAGAAGCATACACCTTGTTACGCTAAAAAGATTGTCGCACTCTATAACCAGAATGGTCAAATTGATCAGATGCTACAAAACAATTGATTTTAATGACCATGTCTCAAAACGTTCAAAAGCAGAAGCTGAGTTTGTGTCCTGCGAGCATAAGCTGGCTGAATATGTACAGACCCCAGTCGACAGTGGTGAATTAGAAGAGTGGAACAACTATCATAACTAAAATTTAGAACAAGGAATGGGGGCTTTGAGAGACAAACTCTGAAAGGTGGCCACCCCCGTGTGTTCCTCATCTCTTGGTAACTGTGATGTCGAATTCAGAGGTTACAGGACTGTGTAGCATTAGAAATTCTAGGAATTGGATAGAAAAACAGGTGTAGCGTTTAATGTTGTATCCAGCAAAGTTGTACAATATTCCAAACTGTCAGATCTTTACTTCTTGGCTCAAATTTGCCAGTTGACCGACGAAGGTGAGCAGTAGATAGCATCTCTTTGTTAAACGTTGAAAATTACTTCACGCCTTTACTAATTCTTACAGAAAACCTAATTTTCCCAGAAAACCAAAATGTAGAGTTAGCTTGTGGTGGTGAAGAAATTTTTGATGGGGGTCATCGGTTCGTTTGTGCATGTGAATCTACAGCTCAGATGGGTTGTCTTCACTTTTGTATTAGATTTGGTTTTCGTTTGGTTAACTAACCTGTTCTTCTTTGTTGGTCCATGGTGGGAATGGGATTGACCTATATAAAAATGGATGATATTAGCTAGAGAGCAAAATAGCATATCTGTGCCCACGTCTGTGCGTGCGAGAGTATTATTTTGCAAAAAATGAGAAGATAGTGTGTGATGATGCTGGTGGTGCAAAATCACGGGAATTTCATACTTGTATTGTGACATCAGTCTTCATTGCAAAATTCGTATAATTGGTACTAACTATGATCTGACGTCGCCACTTAACAGTTATATTACAAGATCAGATCTTATTTCCGAGCATGGATTCTCGTGTATGTTACGTCTCAACATTTTAACTTTAGGATATAATCTTGAACAGAGTTGGAAACATAGTTTTTCCAGCTTTTCTATTAATCTTTTGAATTGAATAACCTTAAAAAAAAACATGGATTATAAATAAGAGATCATGTTATACATGATTTAAATTCTTATAAAAATTTTCTCAAGCTATATCAGTCACAAGTTGTCCATATATTCAACCTTTTAATAGTAGAATTTCTAATTAAAATTAAACTTCTCAATTATAATTATAGTCTAATTCTAATTCTAATATCTCATCTTTCATTCTTAAAGTTTTAAAGTTAATTTAAATTGATTTTTCTCTTTTTAACTATTTTTTATGTATGATTCATTAGATTCTTAAAAAAATAGATAATTATTATAAATTTTAATTTTAATTTATAATTAGAATTAGATAACTTAATTTTTTAATTTATCTTTAATTCTTCAATTATAATCACAAATCAAGATTGATGCCTAACAATACGTTAGGACTACCCAAATATTAGAAATATTAAGATAGTTTGACGTAACTTATCTGTACATAATTGTAATGTATAATTTAATCATTTCATTATTCAATGTTCCAATTGAACATAGTAGATAATCGTCTACTCCTTTAGATCTAATCAAATTCGTACTTACTAATTAGTAATTGATTTATAATTGATATTTGAAAATCTTTTCAAATTTTAATTTACTTTGACTAGAGAATTGCTTAATTTACTAGTAATCAACAACAATGAAACAATTTTTCTAATTACTTTAGAATAATGAATCCTTCATTGAATTATTTAACTATATTTATATGGTTTAATTTATATCCATGTACTACTAGTTGAGCTACTCTAAATAGAATAGAGTAACGAATTATTCCTTGATTTATTTAACTATCTTTATATGGTTCATGTTATATCCAAGTACTATCAACTGAACTACTCTATATATAATAAGTTATAACTAGCACCAAAATATAATAATTCTCACACAAGATACTTTGATAATCTCAAGTATAAGGATCAATTAAACAATCATCATAATGAGGAAACTCATATATACATAAATAATATTCCATTTAGGATCTCATAATTAGGCTAAGTCAATGAACTTATTCTCTAACAAGTGCTTATACATTTGTTCAATTATCTCCATACTTTGATTTATAAGATGAATTACTTTCTTTATAAGAAAGAAATATAACGCACGCTAATTTTACCACTCTATTTGAATATTAATGAAACTACAACTAAAAATAAATTAGGAGTAATATATAAATGCAAATTGATTTTATAATTATGATCCCATTTTGATTTTAATTGCACAATATTTATTATAAGGACTTATCTTTAATATTAAAATTTCAAATATAATTAACAAAAAAACATAAAGACAAAGAATGTCTCCATTAATTAAAATAATAGACATACATAAATTTACAATCAACCAATTAGATGTAAGGACATAAACTAACAATCTTATACTTACACTAAAGCCAATTGCATATTGATCTAATATCATAACCATCCATATATTGATCACGTCTCTTTTAAGACAATGAGTTAGTGAGAGGATTTACAAGATTCTCTTTAGTAGGAACTTGCACCAATGCTATTTCTTTTCACTCCATTGTCTCCTTAATCAAGTGAAATGTTTTAGAAAAAGTTGTAAATATTGTACCGGATTTGGTACCGGATTGAGTTCTAGTACGGTACTATACTAGTACCGATCAATATCGAGTACCGTTTCGGGTAATTTTTTAAATTTATGAAATAGTCCCTAAATTTTTAAAAATTTGTAAAATAGTCTATTGGTATATGATATAGTTGTACTGTATACTTTACTAGTTCACTGTTTCCATCAATCATGTTTCTAAAAATCATAATAATAAATAATAATCATAATTAATATGAAATAACAGTAATTTTTAAATATTTCACATATAAATAATAACCACAATTAATATAAAAAAGACAATCATCATCATACAAATATAAAATTAAGAATAATATAAGGTTTTTTAAATATTACAATAATACAATTTCATTATTTTAATAATTAATAATTGCATCAAAACATCCAATAAAAAGAGTCATAGATATCCTTAAACAATTTACAAAAAGAGTTCATGACAAAGAAATAATGAAATAGAAGTTAAACCTAAAACAAGAACATTTACAGTTACATTACTTATATAAAATTTAACATAAATATCAAATATAAGTAAAATTAAAAGAAGAAGAAAAAACAAAAACCTGGAACGAAATTCAATCATCAACGGGAGGATACCCACTATAACTGCACTGACCCTAGTGATCATTTGGTACAAAATCCTCATCATTGAGAGGAGTTTCATCATCATTATCATTCAAATTTAATGCACCAAATGATATGTCAATGCTTTCCCATCCAAGATTATCTTCCAAATCATTTACAACTACTAAATTCGGTTCTTTAGAAACCTAATCCGTCAAAAAATTAATATTATTAATGAAAATTAGATCAGTTGAACTACTTGTGCTATTAAGACTCTTAATAAACAATTAAATTTAATTATTAGAAAATTATAAGAAATTATATCAACATTAATAATGATAATAATGAAAATAACATATCATTCCCGAAGTTTTAAATTGTAACGAACAAAAACTAAGTCATTCAACCTCTTATGCTCCAATCTATTTTATTTTCTTTGAGTGGATAAATTCAAATGTACTCCAATTTCTTTCACAGCTTGTTGCACTCATACATTGATTTCAAATTTGAATTACAAATCTTTTCAATTATGGAACACCATTTCCAAATTGATCCTACTATGAAACTGTAAGTCATGAGATAACAAAAGTAGTGTTATAAACAAAATAAGGTGATAATTAATTTTCAACAAATAAGAAAAAGGAAATAACTAATACGTAGAGAAAGTTTTTCTCTTTGTCGAATAGCAATCGACATTCTAAAATTCCAATAAGACAACTTGTAAAGCTCCATTTGTGAGCTTAAAAGATCTTACATCATGTCAATGCTAACAATTATTGTAATAGTTAAAAGCATTCCTCTATTAACTTCAACTTGCTTAGTAAGATCTAGTCTAAAATAGAAACTAGAATTAAAAATGCCCCAGTTGCAAACAATAGAGAAGAAAGTTGTCTTTCCCTTCTCTCATTAATGATTGAAAGATATGATGTGTATAAAGAAGGCTATGTTTCATATTAGTCTTGATTGCTTCTGCCGCTCTCTCCATGGCATAAAAAATATAACCCATTGTTGTCTTTTCTTCACTATCAGCCAAGCAAAGCACCCTCACCAAAGGCTCACAAACTCAGATAACAAATTGACATTGAGACCAAAATTCTCTATCTTCCAGTATAATATTACAAACCTCCACTCCAGCATTAGACCTAGCATGCTTAGATGTAATCCACTTATCACTTTTAGACATTTGTCTTAACTCTTTCCTCATTGAAACAAAAGACTGAAGTGATAAGAAATTTGTGGCAAATCTTGTCACAGAAGGACGACAAAAATTCTTACCATTGGTAAATTCCTTTCTCATCAAATTCAATATCCATGCATGATTATAAATGAAATTTGTCACCTTTTTAGCTTTATGTATAATCTCATCAATAATAGGAAAATACATAGGATCCCCTATATTCTCCAGCATTAGGTCAATGCAATGTGCAATACAAAGAGTCTAAAATAATGAATTATATGTATCCTGTAACCTTTTTCTTGCCACTTTATAAGCAGAATGATTTTTAGTAATAAACTGAACAATATTTTCTGGCCTTATGTCATTCATAACTTTATCAAATATCGCAAACAAAGTCTCAGTATTTCTAATAAGGTTAGATACATCAATTGATTTCAAAAACATATAGCCATTTGTAGAATAAACCAAAAAATTTATAATAGGCTCTTGTCTCCTATCTGTCCAACCATCACACATGATTAAACATCCATAAGTACCCCAACTCACTCTTCTTTCAACTAAATAACTTCTAATTTCAAAAATAACACAACTCAAAAGTTTACATCTTAAGTCATCAATCTAAAGACCTTTGTATCATGGACCATAAGAGGCTATTGCATCCATCATAGGTTGATAATAATAAGACCGAGAAGCATAGAATGACAAACCTGTATCATACCACCATCTAGCTACTACCATATCGACATTGTAAGCCACATCTCTTGATTGTATTGCACTACGAATTGAAGGTTGAGCTCCAAGAATTTTTCATAGTGCAAAAAAACTAGTCACCTGCCTTCTTCTCTTCCTCACATCAGATTCAGGTACTTCTTCTTGAGCCTGAATGAAACATTACCAGTACCAGTACCACCACTACCACTACCACTTCCACCTTCAATATTCTAAAATCACCACGGAAACTAAGAAACGAACTTCCATTACCAATTTCAAAGTTCAACCTTTCCCTTCTATCTCTCTCATATTGATATTCATCAAGCAGTGTTTTCATTTGCCACTTCACATCGTGACTTACTTTTTTACAGGATTCTACATCTCCTTTAACCCCAACTAAATGTTTTTTAATTTGGTGATTCCTCCACTTTTCAAATGCTTGTTACAAAACAAGCAAATAGTATGGTTCCTCATACTAGGAGCCAATGCAGCATGAGCCCAAGCTGGATCATTGTATCTTCATGAAGCGGGTTAATCAGGAGTACTTGAACTTTCTTCCATTATCTATAAAAACAAATGAATGCATATATCAAAATAAATATCACATAAAAATGAATATCATATTATTTCTGTACGCAATATGCATATCCATCTTATATAATATAACTCATTCTGTATGATTACATTACACACAATTCAATTTCATGAAACACAATTCACTATAATTCAAAAGCTAACAATTCAAAACATTCAACATATATAATTACACAAAATATACATAAACATTTTCCATTTCCAACAATCACAAAACATGTATAAACAATTTTGATTTCTAACAATTTACATTTCCAACATCCATAAAACATAAATAAACAATTTCCGTTTCCAGTAATTTTCAACAATTTCCATTTTCATTAATCACAAAACATTCATAAAACAATTTTCATTTCCAATAATTACAAAACATGCATAAACAATTTCCATTTCCAACATCCACAAAACATACATAATTTCATTTCCATTTCCATTTTCAATAATCACAATACATTTATAAAACAATTTCCATTTTCATCATCTACAAATCATACATAAACAATTTCCATTTCTAACATTCACAAATCATACATAAGCAGTTTTCATTTCCAGCATCCACAAATCATACATAATTTCATTTCCATTTCCACTAATTTCCAACAATTTCCATTTCCATTTTCAACATCCACAAATCATACATAAACACTTTCCATTTCCATTATCCACAAATCATACAAAAACAATTTCCATTTCCAAAAATTTCTATTTCCATTTCCAACAATACATTCATAAAACAATTTCCATTTCCAACAATTTCAATTCAAAGTTTCAAATATGAGGATCAAGTTGAAGGTATGATATGATTTACATAATTGCTAGATAATAAATGACATATCTTTTACTATTGTTTATACACATCGATTTATAACATGATGATCAACTTGGAAGATATATTCATAACAAGAGGACCAATCGATCAAGTTGAAGGATATAGCTTTTTTGGAAATGTTTTTTTTTATTTAAAACTTTGAATCTTCTTTTCATTTCTAACAAACTATAATATTATATATACCATTCTATATTTCATTCTTAAATATATAAGTTACTTTTACAATTTTTAATTTTTATTAATAAGTCTAACTATAAAGGATTGGAACCTACGATAACAATATATTCACAATTTGAAAACAAAAAAGTTCTTTTTGGGATATATTTATTACATCACTATTTTCATACATTATCTAATATAAATATTTATGATACCCTTCCCACACATATATATTACCAAATAATTCAAGTTCAACACATTTTATACTCAATTAATTATTTACCCAAAACTAATACCCAAATAGGCAAATACTATCATTAACTACAACCAAATTATTATTAATTTCCAGTTGTATAATTTTATACTAAGCTAATTATTTACCTTAAGTCAATACCTAAATATAAAAAATTAAAATACAATTTTTGATTTACAACTTACAAATTACAAACTTACAATGTTAATTCTCAATTAATGATTTAAGTTTTTACAATTTTACGATTTTAATAACTTTAATATTTTCGATTTATGTATGTTTTAAATTTAAGTTGTTTCCAACTTCAACTTTTAAGTTTCAAAATCAATATTCAATAAGGTTGTGCATTTCATAATTTTTATTCATCCAAAAACTTATCATAAGTTTTTGATAAACTTAAACCAATCTTTATTCTTTATAACCAAACAGAACAACCAAATAACTCATTCATCACTGTTGAAGTAAATCACACGTTAATATAGAACTCACTAAGTACACAAGAAGGGGGGGGGGGGGGAGGTTGAATTGTGTAATCTTTTTGTGAATACATAAAGCCTTTGATAATCTTTTGAAAAAGAAACTTTTTCAAGTATTAAATAAATATCAAATAGGTACTTAGTTAAATCGCAAATAACTCGTTTAAACTTATACAAGAACAAGATTATTTAAGAGTAAAGAGTTAGAAGATAGACAATGCGATTTTTATACTGGTTCACCCCAAAATTTGGGCTACGTCCAGTCCTCATAATCCTTATGAGTTTTCACTATATTTTGTCAAAAATTGTTAAATTTGAAAGGGTTTATAATAATTTTTTTTAAGAACGTACCCTCTATCTTTGTTGGAGTGTGATTAGAGAAGAAAGGGTCTAGGAATAAGGAAAAACTCATTGGATATTGAACTAGCCAACTCTAATTAACTAGCACCCTGTCCAACTTTTTATTTATAGACTAATTTTTTTCCTATTTATTACTACATGTAAAAGTGTGATCTTGGTATTTAAGATCAGTTTGGCCTAATCTCTCTACATAATCCCTGATATTTGAAGAGTAGTTCCTCAAAAGAGTATTTCCTTCAACTTTAGTTTCGAAGAAAGTTAAGCTAAAATCACCACTAATAAACTAAGGACTAACCACTTTATTCTAAATATCTAGTAATCTCTTTCATAACTGCTTCCTTTGGAAGGTATAATTAGAGTCTATACAATATAGGAGAAAAAGCACACATCCTTTAGTTTGAAGCGCCATCTCATGTACATCACCTGCATTTCCACTTCTAAGACATCAAATTCAACAAGGTCTAGATTGAAACTAATGATTATTCTTCCTGAAGAAGATTTCTGGAGATTATTAACAAATTTCCAATTTATACCTAATTTATTCAACTTCAAAATGTTTTCAACTCTAAAGTTAGTTTCTAATAGAGCAAATAAACTTGGCTTGTCTTGATAGACAAAATCCCTCAAAGCTAAAGTTTTTATGTAAACCAAGAAATTCAAAAGGTATATTTGATTTGTAACCATTCTTTTTCATACTCCTACTTGCTTTCCTTATAACCATAATCTCAAAGGATGACCTGGATCATTTCCCATTATAAATGAGTAAGAGGTGTCTTAGGATCGACTTTTTGTTAACCTTATAGGAGAATTCAATTGTTTTGAAGATTCATTCTTTTCCCCAATCTTATTAGGAGTGACCGGTTGATTATTTCTAGTTTGAGAGACAGAGATTATAGCTTGTGCATTATTTACTAACTTTAAGTTTTGCTCCAACACAATCTTTTATTTTGACTCTTTTAGTATATATTCATGACCTACAAGCTCATCTAATCCTATAAGCTCTTCATAATCTCCTCTTAAGAACTTCTTACTTGTAGGTATTCACCTTTTTCCTTGAGATGGCTTCCATTGGTATATAACATAAACACTGTCCTCGAAGAGGGTTCTAGTAACTCCCATTCTCATAACTGGTATATTCTTTAGCATATTTTACATTGACTCCAAGTTTACATATAGCCTTGCATATCTAACCCTTTTCCTTTTTTTCAGTGTTATCATTAATACAAAAAGGAATTCCCAGGTAACTAGCAATCATACTAAGGCCCTTTGTAGTCTAATATTTAAGTGGAACACTATAGAGATGCACCCACACAAGAATAACTTGATTTTTGAGAGAATCTGTTTGAAATCTTGGTAACTATGATTGAAGAAATAAAGGTTGGTTTAAGATATGCCAAGGGCCCTCCTCTACAACTTTCATTGCTGAATCTTTAGAGTTAAAGGTAAATAACAACATATTTTCCTCAGTTATGAGTACTTCAAGTAAACATTTATTCTTCTGCATTGTTTGAGCCCATTTTGAACAAATAGAAATGCAATCTTTTTTCCCAAAGGAAGCCAATCAAAGAAGCCTCCCAAGTTTTCACACCAGCTTAGAGAAAATCCAGTTAAGGGGAAACCAGTAATCTACAATCTTCTCCTTTTAGAGGGCAATAACATAAGGTACAATCTTAGCCTCCCTATTACTTGTTTCTAGCTTTTCATAACTTAATTTTGCTAAAGAGTAGGAGTATCCTTAGGAACATCAAGAGAAGGAAGAGAAGAACCTTATGCACCTTTTAAAGGCAAAGGAGGAAATTAGCAGTGGTTAAGGGACCAAACATGATTGATGACTATCGACATGCTCAAAAAAGAAAAGTTCAAGGCGGAAAGAAATTTTCAAAAAGGGGATATTGATCAGGGCGGGAAGAAAATATGGAAGATGAAGAACAAAACATCTTTTAAAGAAGAAAAAGGTGAAAAACAAAATTGTATTAATTTATAGGTTAAAGTTATCAAATAAGAATAATCATATTGTAACATACCACTCTCATAGAGCATATGCCTGAACATATCGACGATTATTCAAGAACATACCTTACGAGGATGACACATTAAGACGATCACATTACCACATTTTAAGACATCACATATCAAAAGCATTTCAAACATTCATTTTGAATCATTTCATTCACAATCATATTAAATAAAAAATGTCATTACACTTCAGAGTTCATATATACACTTGACAATAGGTGAGAAATGCTATTCTTGATGCATAAAACTAGAGACATCTACATGTACAACTGATCCTGACCATTAACTCATGTCCAATTGCAGTAGCTATACTCTAATTAGTCTAATCAGATCTCCTCTAAAACTGAAAGTCAAAGTTATAATTTTGATGAGTTTGTAAACTCAGTGAGTGAACCATTATCGATGTATTCACTCAAATCAGATACTCAGAAACAAGTTATATCCTAATTCAACAAGTATTACATATCATCCAATATTGAATATCACATCACGTTTCATCATACCTTATCAAGTACGTTAATATTATCATACATTCATAAGTATATCAGGTAAGCTAACATTTCATATCACAACACATCCTCATTTACTTTTCAACTGTATTTCAAACAATT
>JANIJH010000224.1:45324548-45343476 GCA_024520975.1 Erythroxylum areolatum
AACAGATCAGCCGCTTCCTCGATCTGTTTTCGAGTGAGGGAGGTATGCACAGGCGCAGGAGGATTTGCATCTAGGGGTGCTGGAGATTCGGATGTGTATTGGTCTTAGCATTGTCCTCCAGGGCTGCGCTCTGTTCTTCTTGATCTAGGTTTTGAGGTTGTGGTTGATCATTCGGGTGCGAAGATTGCGTGCGAGAATCATGGTGTGTCAGCGGTAGAGTGGCAGGTGACTGCAAACCCATCCGTTGTAGCGCCATCGCCGCGACAATGGCTATATCAGGGTTGGCTGCTGCCGCCTGACTGATCTGCGTGTTTTTGGACGTGGTGCCCTGATGTCGGGCCCCACGGTGGGCGCCAATTGGTTCAGCCTGGTTCTGACGAGGCTTCACGTTGCCGTTTGGATCCATAAACTTGACTGTCTTTAACGGAAATTCCTGCAAAACAAGGCAAGGCACGTCGTGAGTTGATAACCGGCAGGCCCCTCCGACGCTCAAGTTAGTCTTTTTGGTGAGGGTTTGATAGCTATGAATAGAGAAGCTAGGGTTCTGATCACGTACCCGTATCATGGCGAAACTATACCTTATATATGGGATGGTTGCTAGGTTTAAGTCTTTACGTATGCATGGGAGACTTCCACCTGCGAGTGGGCCGTGGATGTGTGGACTAGAGCATGGGCCTATCATAGTCAATAAGAATTAGGTCAATCCTTGCGAGATGGACCAATGGGCCCATGAGTCATTTTTATTGAACTTGGGCCTAATACGACCGACCCAACGACAACTCTTGATATCAAAGTAACCATTTAGAACAGTCATATCTATTCACTACAAGTCACAACTTGTGGAAAGAAAGCAATCATTCATTTTCATTTTTGACTTTAACTACTCCTATCATAAACTAATTTCCAAGAGAGCAAACATGTGAGCGCTCATTTGTCAGTTGTCCGTTCATTTTTGCAATGTATCAAGCTGGTCAAAAGTTCTTCAATGGGCTGCCAAGCCACGCCACCCAGGGAAAATAGTGTAACGTTACGTTCAAACTCGCGTTTGGCTCAACTGTGTACACCATTTGAAGGCAAAGAAACCTCAAAATGTTCAGATGTCAATCACAGCAAATAGAAAATTCTAACTATTGAATATCCAATGTATACGCGAGTTGGCTACAGCCAGATGTAAAATTCTTAACAGTTCACCTGAAATGGCTTCTAGTTGGCTGCTCTAAAGGACTATCCTAACCACAGACTAGCTCAAGCATTTCAGTTTATCTTTATACTTGGTTAATATTGTACTTGTAGCGATTGCCTAATAATACATTCTTTAATTGCTAAAAGAGAAGAAAAATTCCCTGTGTTCACGCGCGGGACAGAGCATATATTATATAGATATTTTTTGACTTCCTTGAACCAGATTCTGCCATGCGAGCATCTTGAAGCTGCTACTCATTCCCTTTGTTCTATAAATCTTAATCTCTTAATTCCTATTTCCATACAAATGGACAAAGAAATGGACCTCAATCTTTCTCCACCATCACAATCTCCGGTCACAGCTACCACCGACGCAGTTGCCGGTGGCGGAGATCCCGAGTTGCTTCGAGTGCCCAAATTGGAGCCTAAACTGGAGCCACTTGACAGCCCAGATATTCATCTACTCCAAGAGCCACAGGACTTGCTGTTTTCCGATTCTACACGTGATGGCTTCTCTAATCCGACAAATACCCCTCCGTCTCGCTTCTCATCAGACGAAGGCAATGTCTTCTCGGAATACTATCGTATCACCGATCTCTTCCGCACAGCGTTTGCCAAACGCCTTCAAGAGCAATACGGAGACTTTTCAGTCCTCGACCCTGATTCTCGCGCCATTGTTCCTGTCCCCGAAGACAGTGGCGTGTCCTCCATGGTTGTTTCACAGCCTCGCAAGCGCTACCGCCAACGTTCGGCGGAGCTTGTTCGTGTCAGCGACCTCGGAGTCGAGGACCATCGCTACTTCCGGGATGTGGTACGCCGGACTCGGAAGATCTATGATGCACTCCGCATTTTGTCGGTTTTGGAGGAAGAGAAACGCCGCGGCGAGATACTTGGACGCCGTGCACGTGGGGATCTGCGGGCGGCCGCAGTTATGCGTGACCATGACCTCTGGATGAACCGCGATAAGCGGATTGTTGGGTCAATCCCAGGTATTCATGTTGGGGATCTTTTCTTTTTTCGGATTGAATTGTGCGTTGTTGGACTACATGGACAAGTTCAAGCAGGAATTGATTATCTTCCCGCGAGTCAGAGCTCTAATGGGGAGCCTATCGCGACTAGTATAATTGTTTCAGGGGGTTACGAAGATGATGAGGATGGAGGTGATATTATAATCTATACTGGCCATGGTGGACAGGACAAATTTTCGAGGCAGTGTATGCATCAGAAGCTGGAAGGAGGGAATTTGGCATTGGAGAGGAGTATGCATCACGGGCTTGAGGTGAGAGTGATTAGAGGATTTAAGTATGAGGGTACTGTGAGTAGTAAGATTTATGTGTATGATGGGCTGTACAAGATTGTGGATTGTTGGTTTGATGTCGGAAAATCTGGGTTTGGTGTTTATAAGTATAAGTTGATGAGGATGGAAGGGCAGCCGGAGATGGGTAGTTTGGTTTTGAGGTTTGCAGAGAGTTTGAGGAGTAAGCCGTTTGCTGTGAGGCCTCGGGGATATCTTAGTCTTGATATATCAAATAAGAAGGAGAATGTGCCAGTTTTGTTATATAACGATCTTGATAGTGAACGTGACCCTGTGTGTTATGATTATCTTGCAAGAACTGTGTTCCCACCCCAAGTATATGGTGTTGGGGTTAGTGGGAGTGGATGTGACTGTGAATCAGGTTGTATTGATAGCTGTCTTTGTGCAAGGAAGAATGGAGGGGAGTTTGCTTATGATCAAAATGGATTTCTATTGAGGGGGAAGCCACTAGTATTTGAATGTGGGACGTATTGCAAGTGTCCACCAAAATGTCGAAATAGAGTTAGTCAAAGGGGGTTAAGAAATAGGATGGAAGTGTTTAGGTCAAGAGAAACAGGATGGGGAGTGAGGTCATTGGATTTGATACATGCTGGTGCATTTATATGCGAGTATGCAGGGGTTGTTCTCACAAGAGATCAAGCAGCGGTATTTGCAATGAATGGTGACAGTCTGATTTATCCTAGTCGATTCTCAAATAGATGGATGGAATGGGGTGATTTATCTCAAATCTATCCAGAGTATCAGTGCCCATCATATCCCTTAGTTCCACCTTTGGATTTTGCAATAGATGTGTCAAGAATGAGGAATGTTGCATGCTATATCAGTCAGTCTTCAAATCCTAATGTACTAGTTCAGTATGTGTTGTATGATCACAATAATTTGATGTTCCCTCACCTTATGCTTTTTGCAATGGAGAATATACCACCTTTAACAGAGCTTAGCCTTGATTATGGGGTGGCAAGTGAATGGACAGAGAAGCTTGCAATTTGCAACTAAAGTGTTTGAGGATATGTTATGAGTAATATGGCATGGCCCAACATTTAAGGACATGATACACTAAGGTGATGTACTATCTTTTTAACTAATTACTCTCAAATTATCTTAAGCAATGTTGCTTTTATCGTTTTATTGAACATTCCAGTCATTAGTAATGGGAATAGCTCTTTTTAGTTTTTGACCCACTTTGCAGTGTCAAATAGGGGACAAAGGAATTGATCTTTATTTAACATTTTCCTATAGTGTTTGGGCCTAGTTTGGTCATTAGGTTTTCATTTAACTAAGATGCAAGAAATATTTTAGCTTTGTTCCTTGCAAAATTATTGCCTATCAAATATATGTTTTTCTATGAACATTTCAATTTTTATTTCAGTAGATGTTGGTTGATGTAGGACAAATAGAAGTAAAACTCATAAAATTAGGAAACATGACTGATATTAGGTTGCTGGAATATTAACTTTCATTTCTGGATTTTAGCTTGGATTACTAAAATTTCAGATTAGCTATAGCTGAGTTTTTAGGTATGTTTGCTGAAAATTTAGGATAAGATTTTAGATAGCATATGGCTGAAATTTGGGGTTTATATGGCTAGAATTTAGGATTTTGGTTGCTAGAACTTTAGGTTAGAATTGTTGATATTTAGTAAGGAACACAAACAATGGAAGATAGGAGACTAGGAATCATTCTTAGGGTTTAAGAATCACTCTTAGAATAAAGAATCGCACCTTTTAGTTGAAAAGTCAAGTTTGTAAAAAAATTTCAGGATATGTTATTATTGAAGGGCCAACTATACTCATATTCATAGAGAAATTCTTAGAACCCCTATTCTAGGAGGAAAGGGTTCCTAAAAAATTTAAATTATATTCTAATAAAAATCCTATGAATCCTAAATAATTAAGGTAATATATCTATACGAGAATAACATATTTAACTTACTACTACTACTTATTTAATAAGGAATGCTAACATAATCTAAATTTCAGCTCTGGTCTTTACTGTCAATTCAATTCCCAAATTTTATCCTACCAAATTAAAGCTTATGGTTGACTAATTTTTTCTCTTTTATTTTTGTAGACTTTAAGCTCTTTTGCATCATTATTTTCACGTGTTTAAAATGTTAACATTTATTTCATTACTCCTTTTCTGAAATTTTATGTAATGCTTGGTAGGATTTATACCTTGACAAAATACCCTAGGTTGTATTATGCCACTGAACCCTTAATGTAGTACCTTGACAAAATCATTCTGTTTTGATTGGCTTGGCTTCACGTCATTGTGTAGATAATTGCACTATGTGCTTATCATAATAAATACTCCTCTAAGGCTCATAAAATTTTCCTTATTTTGGATATAGCTATTGCTTGCCCAAGACTTCCAGGCATTATGTCCACATTTAACTTTATTATCCAAGGTAAACGTGGAATCCTTGTTAAGTTAGGATGCGCCCTCTAGACATAAATGCATGTACTTGTTTGGGTATATTCTTATTTTCACAGGTCGTATGTGCATATGAATGTGTAGGTATGTTTGGGAGAAATTAGTGAGTCACATGATGTAATTTCAATTATATTACTTGATTAGGTCCATATATTATGATGTTGATAAGGTAGTACATATGACATGCCCTTTTTACCTGATTAAGTCCATATTGTACATATGACATCCCTTTCCACTAAGTTATTTTGTTGATAATTATTCCAATATGTTATGTTTATTCATGTTAGTCAACTCTTTTATTATGTTAATCTTATCTTATCTATGGCTTGTTGGATTCAGTTTTAAGAACTGAAATTGGAATAGCTTCTATGTATTAATCACCTTTGTAACTAGTATGAAGGCCATAAGGACTTAGGGCGTTTGCTAATAATTAGGTTCATCTATTATATACATAAATACTTGCTGATAGTAATATTCTTTAATAAAGTACCTAAACTATTCCATAATAGGATACCTAAACTTTCATTAGTTGTGATGATGGTGGTTTCTTGTAACTATAATAGCCTGTATTTTTGCTCTTCTATTGATTATGCTACTGTCAATAGCTTGTAGTTGACCCTTTTTATTACTAAATATTCCTTCTAAAAAATAATAGGATACTAAATTATATAATAGCATTACAAAATCATATTGAATTACTCAGATCTTCATCAATTCTACGATTGATTGAGTTTGTAATGATGTTAATACTATGGAAAATGATCTAATATTGTTCATTTTGTTGATAAATAAATAATAAGAATCTAATTAAATAGTTGATATTGATGTGGGTTTACTTTCCATTACATTTGATAACCAAACAAAGGAATGTTATATTTATTGATGACAATCTATTCAATAAAGACTGGAATGGCCGCCAATAATATAGACTGTTATGTTATGTCATACTAAACATCACTTAAGTTTAATCAACTAAGTTACATAACAATTTGTAAATTGACTTCTGTGCATAGTTAATAACCATTTGGAAATTTTTCCTCGAAGATTAATTGATTTCTCAGGGTTTAGGAGAAACAAGGACGCAATTCATAGAATGAGAAATTGTTATTTCTGCAAATATGAATGTTGATAAAGGCAAATAGGGATATACATGTGAACTGTTGAATAAGAATATGATTACTTGATAATGAAAATTTTGATAAACAAGGAGTAGTGGTAATGTAAACAGTTTAACTGCTGAAATTTAACTATTGATTGTTCTTGTGGAGATTAATGGGAGTTTGATCACTTGTATTCTCTCTATGAACATATGAGTTAGTGAAAATATGGTATTACTTTTTAGTTTTTACCTGAAGTTGAAATCTCAAATGGATTATTAGAAACAAAAGGCTCCTTTGATTAGAAAAGAACTTTCATTCCTTAACATTCTGATAGGACACTAGCAATGCTTACTGAGTATATATTCTATTATAGTGTAGAAACACCCAGTACACCCAGTGTTCTCTAAAAGAATAACAGAGAATCCCTTATATACTAGATCAGAAAAATAGAAAAATATAGCAGTAACGTAGGATAGCCAGACACACTCTCAAACTTTCTCCTCAAAAGAGCCTCCAGAAACATACAACACCTTCTGCGCTCAAGGTTAGCTTTCGAGGGGCTAACCACTCTCCCAAACTTCTCTATATTCTCTCCCCCCGTCTCTTTTTCACAGAAATACTCCCCTCCTCACTCTTGCACCATAGGCCCTACTGCTGCCAAGTTAGTTAGGATTGTCCCCCCTTTTCCCCCTGTAGCACATCTCTCAGTCTTCTAGAATATACCCTCACCCCACGTGGCCCTTTCTTCCTTTTATAAAATTTCGTAATTAAGGATCTATCATTACCCTTATCGACAAGTTTCACCTTGTCCTCAAGGTGAAAATCTGGGAAGAGCTTATCAATAGTTTCATAATCTTCCCAAGTATTGTCGTGATCTGGTAAATCCTTCCATTTCACTAATACCTTTTTCCTGCCATCAATCAGTTTCTGGATTTTCCTTATCAATTTTGGCTGTAATGGTGGCTCATTGTCCTCGGTTAATGACTGTGGTAAAGGTTGTGGGTTAGGAGGTGGCTATGCTGACTTCTTTAGCTGAGAAACATGGAAAGTGGAGTGTATTTTAGCATTTGGGGGTAATTCCAGGCGGTAGGCAACTTTGCCAATTTTCTTGGTTATTTTGAAAGGTCCATAAAACTTAGGACTCAACTTCTCATTCACCCTCTTTGCCAAGGACTTCATTCGATAAGGCCTAATCTTGATGTAGACCAGTTCTCCCACTTCAAACTCTCACATCCCTTCAATGTTTATCTACTGTATTCTTCATGTGTTGTTGAGCCTTTTCTAAATGTTCCTCAACTCCTTGATTACTACATTCCTCTCCTTCACTAACTCATTAACATCTTCCGTAGCCGAAGTGAGGTCTTTCAACTTGAATAAGGTAGGGGGTCCCTCCCATAGAGGACCTTAAAAGGAGACATCCCTGCAGACTGATTAAAATTGGTATTGTACCAATATTCTGCTCAAGACAACCACTTCACCCACCTTCTTGGCTGACATCCAACAAAAAATCTGAGGTAGGTTTCCAATCCTCGATTCACTTCTATGGTTTGTCCATCCGTCTCTGGATGATAGGAAGAACTAAATCAAAGGGTAGTTCCGGAGAGCTTGAAGATTTCCTGTCGAAATAAACTCATAAACAACTTATCCCTATCTGAAATAATGGATTTAGGGAATCCATGTAGTTTTACTATCTCCCTTACAAAAACAACAGCCACTTCCTTGGCAGTATAAGGGTGAGAAAGGGATATGAAATGTCCATATTTTGTCAACCGATCCACCACCACCATAATAGTATCAAACTTGTTGGATTTTGGCAATCCCGTGATGAAGTCCATGCTAATATCCTCCCAAACTCTTTGGGGAATGGGTAACAACTGTAGAAGTGCTGCTGGGCTCAAGGCTTCATGCTTGCATTGCTTGCATACCTCACAGTTTGCAACATATTGCTGAATATCTTTCTTCATTCCTCCCCAATGCACAAAAGTGGGTAACCTCTTGTATGTAAGTAAATACTCGGAATGTCTGCCAATTGGTGTGCAGTGGAATTCTCTCATGAGTAGGGGAATTCTTGAGGACACCTTGAGAAGCACCTTTCGGCCCTTGAATAAAAGGTTACCTCCTTTGACTGAAAATTTTGCGGGAAGGTGTTCTCCTTTAATCCCCTTTTGCTAAATGGCATATAAACTTCCTCCTCCCATCCTCCAAAATCTTCATATTGCCATAGTGTGACAACCTTAAGTTCTAGGTTATCCTCTCTCCTAGACAAAGCATCCGCCACCCTATTTTCTTTGCTGGGTTTATAAAGGATTTCAAACTCGTATCCCATTAACTTGGATACCCATTTCTCTTGATCCTCACTGAGATTGCGTTGTTCCAATAAGAACTTAAGAGCTTTTTGGTCGATTTTAATGATGAAAGGCTGTCCCAACGGATAGTGATGCCACTTTTTGACTGCCAAAACAATGGCCATTAATTCCCTCTGTAATGATAGACCCTTAATTATGAAATTTTATAAAAGGAAGAAAGGGACACATGGGGTTAGGGTATATTCTAGAAGACTGAAACGTGCTGTAGGGGGGAAAAAGGGGGACAATCCTAACTAACTTGGCAGCAGTTGGGCCCAATATGCAGGAGTGAGGAGGGGAGTATTTATGTGAAAAAGAGACGGAGGAGAGTATATAGAGAAGTTTGGGAGAGTGGTTAGCCTCTCGAAAGCTAACCTTGAGCGCAAAAGGTGCTGTATGCTTCTGGAGGCTCTTTTGAGGAGAAAGTCTAGGAGTGTCTCTGGCTATCCTACATTATTGCTGTATTTTTCAATTTTTCTTAGCTGACGAAAAAGCTTCGCTGAAATATCCAATGGGGTGTCCATTTGCATCAGTACAGCCCCCACTCCCCACCCCGACGTGTCAGTCTCCAACTCAAAAGGTCGGGAAAAATAGGGTAAAGCTAAGATCGACACAATGGTCATTGCCTTCTTGAGTTCTTCAAAGGCTTTCTGGGTTTCTTTGCTCCATAAGAAGGCGTCTTTCTTGAGAAAAGTTGTAAGTTGTGCAGCCATTTTCCCATAATATCTTACGAATCTCCTGTAGTATCCCATTAGGCCAAGGAATCCCCTCAATGCTTGCAGATTCTTAGGTGTTGGCCATCTGTCCATGGCAGCTAGTTTCTTGGGATCCGCTAGCACACCCTTAGTAGATATGATATGACCTAGATACTCTAGTCGGGATTTAGCAAACACACATTTCTTGAGGTTTAACACCAATTTACTTTCTTGGAGTATCCTTAAGGTCTCCTTTAAGTGTTTCCAATGGGACTCCTCATCGGGACTGTACACTAATATGTCGTCAAAGACCACCAACACAAACTTCCTTAAATGCTCTTGAAAGATGTCATTCATGAGCGATTGGAACATAGATGGGGCATTGGTGAGGTGGAAAGGCATCACTAAAAATTCATAGTGCCCTTGGTGAGTTCTAAAAGCTGTCTTCTCCTCATCTCTAGTCTTGATCTGGATTTGATGGTATCCCGATTTCAAATCCATCTTGGAAAACAGTTTAGAGCCCCCCAACTCATCAATTAGTTCATCTATAGCCGGTATAGGAAACTTGTCAGGCAGTGACCAACTTCCATCGTTCTTCTTAACCAATAATACTGGACTTGAAAAAGGTCCCTTGTTGGGTTGAATGACACTAGCCAGCAACATTTCCCTAACCAATCTTTTAATTTCTGCCTTATGTGAATGGGGATATCTGTACGGACGTATGTTTGGTGGAACAGCCCCTGGTTTCAAGGTAATGGCATGGTCTTGCTCCCTGTGAGGTGGTAACTCTGCTGTTGGTGTTTGCACTGTGGTATATTCTTTTAATAGTTGTTGGACAGCCACGGGTAAAGGTTCTTCCTCCACTTCATTTGTAATTCCTCGAATTCAATTAAATACCCTTGATGCCCACTCTTAAGAGTTCTTATAGCGGCCTTTAGAGACCCCATGGTTTTAGCTAAGCTCGGATCCCCTTTCAAATAGTATTCCTCACTGCCCCTTTTTACCTTAATTGTTAATTGGTTCTAGTTGACTCTCACTTCTCCCAAAGATTTCAGGCATTCAATACCAAGGACCATGTCCGCTCCCCCCATTTCAAACACATAGAATGGTTGTTTAATCTTCATCCCTCATAAGTTCACCTCCACTGTGGGACACTGCTTGCTGCCCTTTACCTTATATCCATCCCCTAACGAAACCTCAAACATTTTCACTTCTTTGGTCTCAATTCTCAGCTTATCTACAGTTTCTGAAGTGATGAAGTTGTGTGATGGCCCACTGTCTATCAATATGAGGACTTGTTCTCTCATACAATTCCCTAATAACTTCATAGTGTTATTGGCGGTAATCCCCATCGCAGAATGTATCAACAGCTCCAAGGTAGCTGGTTCGGTTTCTTCATATCCGTGCACTTCCTCTATTTCTAGTATATCCTCCTCTGTGATCATGTCTCCCTTCTCATCGATGGGTTGCAGCAAAATTACACTAAGTTGCTTATTTTTACAAACATGATTTTGGCTGTAATTCTCATTACACTTAAAACAGAGCCCCATCGCTCTCTTCTTGGCAACCTCGGCCTCCATGAGTCGCCGGTAAGCAGTGGTGGTTGGAGTGGCGTTGCTGGCTCGTGATGCCATGATGTTCGAACCCGTCCCCGAAGTACGGGTGCACTGTCCTTCTTTGCCTCTGTTGCCCGAATGGGGAAATAGCTAGTGATCTTACTCGGGTCATTTGGATCATTGACCCGTCTCCAATTTCCTTTGGGTCCAGCTCCCTTCTGATTTGCCCAGCCCCTCTTGTGCTTGTTCCACAATCTGGTTCCTTTCCTCTACTCTTTGGGCCAAGTCCATAAGCCCTTTTAAAGTGTGGACCCTCAATAACCGGAGCTCTACCCTTATACCCACCTTCAACCCATTTTTGAAAGCTCCCATCAAGCACTCATTTGATGCTTCCCTTACTGTGGCTGAAAGGGCTTCAAACCTTCCCCTGTACTCTGTCACGGTTCCCACCTGCCTCAATACCATGAGCATTTCGTATGAATCACCTTGTTGATAGTGTTGAAATCTCTCAAGTAATTCCTTCTTGAACTCTCTCCAGGTACGTACCGGGCTCCTCACCTCTATCCATTGGAGCCAATTCAAAGCTTTCCCTTCTAAACACATTGTTGTCACCTCCATCTTCTCTAACTCTGTCACACCATTTATATCAAAGTATCTTTCCACCTTGAACAACCACCCAATCGGTTCATCTCCCTCAAAAATGGGTAGTTCAAGTTTCCGGAATTTCTCATGGTTGCACGTCTCCTCAGCCACCTCTCTTTGTCCTCCCTCAGCTCTAGATTCTGACGACTCCACCATGGGTTCCTTCCTTGGCCTCCAACTTATTTCTTCCATGCTAGCCATTGAGTCTCTTAGTTCCATCAACCACCCTTTAATTTTGGTCATGTCCCCCTTCATAGTACCTAGCTTCTTTTCCACCTTATTCATTCTAGCTTCCATTCTGGTATTCACGATGCTCCAGCGTTACTGTTCTAATACCAGTTGATAGGACACAAGCAATGCTTACTGAGTATATATTCTATTATAGTATCGAAACACCCAGTACACCCAGTGTTCTCTAAGAGAATAACAGGGAATCCCTTATGTACTAGATCAAAAAATAGAAAAATATAGCAGTAATGTAGGATGGCACACACTCCTAGACTTCCTCCTCAAAAGAGCCTCTAGAAGCATACACACCTTCTGCGCTCAAGGTTAGCTTTCGAGAGGCTAACCACTCTCCCAAACTTCTCTATATTCTCTCCCCTCGTTTCTTTTTCACAAAAATACTCCCCTCCTCACTCCTGCACAGTAGGCCCTACTGCTGTCAAGTTAGTTGGGATTGTCCCCCTTTTTTCCCCCCGCAGCACCACTCTCAGTCTTCTAGAATATACCGCAGCACCACTCTCAGTCTTCTAGAATATACCCTCACCCCACGTGTCCCTTTCTTTCTTTTATAAAATTTCGTAATTAAGGGTCTATCCCATTCTTTTGATTGGTCTCTTTAATTTAACCTCATGTCATTAAGGGGAATCTATGCAAAACTGTTTCCTTGTAAACTTCTATATGCTGTAAGTATTTCCTTAATTTCATCCAAAATTGATTCTAGCTTTTCGATTTGAAAACCATGCTTTCACAATTAATGTTAAGTATTCTCCAATGTCATCTTGGAGATAGATGAAATTGGGAGCTTCGTGTTTAGGGATTTAGCAATTTTTTTAATAACAACATATGACACTTTCATTATTAAAAGTCAAAGATCATTTGTAATACAAAACAGTTGCAAAAATCAATAAACCAAAAATAAGGAGGGCCAAGGTCATGGGCTCTTTGTGCCATCTCATTTGCAACTTTGTTTTCTATCCTAAGACATGCTTGAAGACAGTTTATGGATGACAGGCAAGCTTTATAAATTCAATAAAGTTCCAAATGTTGCAAGATTCATGGTCAATCCTAGAATAGGAAAAGTATATCAGGTGCTTTTCTTTCACAGAGAGGATATCTCCTTTTGTGAACATGATTCGAACTGGGATTAGGAGTTTTAGGGGATTCATGAGAATTGATACATACCTCAACAAATTTGTTAAGATTCTGCCAAGCCATTATCTAACGCTATGGATTCTCCGTTTTCCTTAATATCGTTTTTACTGATATTCATGTTTTTTCTCCCAACCATAATTCTTCCTCTTTTTTATTGTCACTCTCCCCCTAAAGACGAAACATGCTTGAGTTTACCATTCTAGATAATCATGCTTCTTGTAGTAAACATTGACAATATGTGTATCCTTATGGCAGTGTGTGAATGAACCGAGATTGAGGACTTGTAGAATCTCCAAGAGTAGAATCCCTAAAAGATAAAAATAGGATGCTATGTTATGTCATACTAAACATTACTTAAGTTTAATCAACTAAGTTACATAAAAATTTGTAAATTGACTTATGTGCATAGTTAATAACCATTTGGAATATTTTCCTCATAGATTAATTGATTTCTCAGGGTTAAGGAGAAACAAAGATGCAAGTCATAGAATGAGCAATTGTTATGTCTGCAAATATGAATAATGATAAAGGCAAATAAGGATATACATGTATACTGTTGAATAAGAGTATGATTACATGATAATGAAAATTTTGATAAACAAGGAGTAGTGGTAATGTAAACAGTTTAACTGCTGAAATTTAACTTAGGATACTGATTGCTCTTGTGGAGATTAATGGAAGTATGATCACTTGCATTCTCTCTTATGAACTAATGAGTTAGTGAAAATATGGTATTATTTTTTAGTTTTTACCTGAAGTTGGAATCTCAGATGGATGATTAGGAACAAAAGGCTCCTTTGATTAGAAAAAAACTTCCATTCCTTAACATTCTTTTTATTGATCTCTTTCGTTTAACCTCATGCCATTAAGGGGAATCTATACAAAACTGTTTCTTTGAAAATTTCTGTATGTTGTAGGTATTTCCTTAATTTCATCCAAAATTGATTCTAGCTTTTCAATTTGAAAACCATACTTTCACAATTAATGTTAAGTAGTCAGCAATGTCATCTTGGAGATAGATGAAATTGGGAGCTTAGTGTTTACTGATTTAGCAATTTTTTTAATAACAACGTAGGACACTTCTATTATTAAAAGTCAAAGATCATTTGTAATACAAAATAGTTGGGAAAATCAACAAACCATAGACAAGGAGGGCCAAGGTCATGGGCTCTTTGTGCCATCTCATATGCAACAATTGATGGATGACAAGTAAGCTTTATAAATTCACTAAAGTTCCAAATTTAGCAAAATGCATGGTCAATTCTAGAATAGGAATAGGATATTAACCGCTTTTGCTTCACAAAGAGGATATCTCCTTTTGTGAACATGATTCGAATTGGGATTAGGAGTTTTTGGAGATTGATGAGAATAGATACATACCCCAATGTTAATCCTAAAAGATTCATTTGATGGCACGATTGTATTGTCAGGGGAGGTACTAGATTTGAGAGGCATAATCCTAATATCTTCCTTTCTGCTAGAATGTCCTTTCTAAACTCAAATCTCTCACCATTAGCTAGTTTCTCAAGTCGCTCACAATTATTTTTAATTTAATTTTCCTCCACAAATTTGTTATGATTCTGCCGAGCCATTTTCTAATGCTATGGATTCTCCGTTTTCCAGTTGTTTGCACTGATATTCATATATTCTTTTTTCCCTACCATCATTTTTCCTCTTTTTTTTATTTGTCACTCTCCCCCTAAAGAAGGAACATGCTTCTTGCTTGAGTTTGTACCATCCTAGATAATCATGCTTCCTCCAAAAAACATTGACGGCATGTGTATTCTTATGGAAGTGGGTGATTGAACCGAGATTGAGGACCTGTAGAATCTCCAAGAGTAGAATCCCTGAAGGATAAAATGATCTAGAAAAAGCAGAAGAATTATTAACTAGAAGCCAAAAATCACAAAATTAGGAAACAGGTCTAATATTAGACTACTGGAATATCAAGATTTAGGATTGAATTTTGGCTAGGATTGTTGAAATTTCAGATTTTGTATAGCTGAAATTATTAACTTTGATTGCTGAAGTCATTACTCAGAAATTTAGTTTAAGAAACTAAAGATCTATCATATTGTGGTTTCCTTAACTATGTAGTGATAGTTAAATATTTATTTGTTATATTTTAGTTGTATGTGTCTACCTATTGAGCTGTTAAATTGGAGACAGTTACTACAATGATGAAGCAGTTATCTCCTTCAAAATTCTAACTATGGTATTCTGTGGAAACTAAGAGGAACTGGCAAGAATTTATTCACAAAGTTCAGTATCTGAAAACAAAGCATTCTTCTCTAATTAGCCCTTGACAAATTTGAACAATAGGTAGAACGGAGGCGAAAATCAGCAAACAAAGTCTCACCTTAAATCTAACCTTGGTTTCATGGTTAACGCCCATATCTCTTTCAAGCAAGGAGCATAGTGATTCTTTAATTATTACCCTTAAGTTCTTACTGATATCAGCGTATGGACTGCTCTTACTATTGATGGCTAGGGATGATTTAGTGATTAGTATTGATCAAGCTATTTGTTCTAGTTTCTTATGTAATTTCTTTAATAGGCCAGGCAGTGATTGACTTAAGGTGATATTCTTGTATTTATATAAGCTAAATAGCCAAACTTGAAGTAATGTCAGCCATAGGATTTAGAGTCATATATGTGATATCTATTATTTCTGGGGAGATCTCAAAAAGTTGCTTACTTCTAAAAAGAATATTATTTTGTTTGGTCTTCCAATTTTGTGTATTTATTTCTGGTACTGGCATTAGAATATATATATATATATATATATATATATATATATATTGAGAATTTACAGGCATTGGAATCTCATAAGCTGTGAGTGAGGTGGACATTGTTTTGGTTCATTCTCTCCTGCATCAGACCTCATTTCAGTACCAAATAATTATACCATAACTTTAGTTTAGTTAATCAAGTTAATTTGTCAAACAGGCTTTTCTACGTTGAGAAAAATAAATCTCATGCAAATGCCTGCACTGTTTTATAGTATGGCGTAACAGTATATACTGACAATTATATGAGTTATCTATTTACGAGGATTACCATTTTCAAGACCAATTTCAAGTGTTATTAATGTTAGGTAATGACTTCCTTATGGACTTAAAAGTATTAAAACATTTTTCTTTTAGAGAGGTACTCATTATTTTCTCGGAAGTTGCTGCAATGAAGTGCACTGGCTTTTATTGCAGTTGGATGTGTGCATATGAAAGGTATGCATGATATTATGCGACATTTAATAAATTTATGGAAGACCCTCCACTTAGAACGGGTAGTAAGCATGTAAAATTCCTAGGGGATGCAATGCTATTGCAGTTTGAAACATTTTTACTCAGTTTTTGATATAGTTATGATTAGTAAAATTTTAATATGTAGACTATTTGATTTGCAATTGGTCTAGGAAGTCTGCTGATAAAAGGTTATTCATTTGTTCTATGCTAGGCTCTGAAAGTTATTATTTCAATGTCCCCAGTCTAAGACAGCTTTCTTGCAATCTTATTCAGGGTTTTGTTGATTTTGTTTTTACGGTATTTCCCTTCCAACACTTGGTTTTGTATGATTATTACATGCTTCTGTTTTTGGTGTCTTGTTTGCTTCTTGGTCAGTGTGATCATGTTTTGTGCTTTATTTCTGAAGGAGTTCTTGGATGGCGAACCCATAAGCTGTTATTCTTTATTTCTTCTTGCAAACATTTTCATAAGTATGCTTATAAATGTGGATTTACATTTGTGAGATGCTGGCGAGATCTGTCTTCTAAGTTTTTACTGCATGCTCACACTTATCATTTCATAAATGTCATTTGCAGGTGGTTTTTTGGGTATGTATCCATTACAGGGTCTGACCTGTTCTCCTGAATCTTTGGATCTTCAATGTTCCGCCTTAACCTTAACGGATGATTCTGCTAGGTTGTTGATGTTGAATTATAAAAACACTTTTTTTCTTACGAATTATATTAGTACAATGGCATTGGCATTCTTCTTTACTTCCTTGGTTTCTATACCCCGAAGGTCAACAAGCAGTCTCCATAGAGCAAAAAAATCAGAAAGGCAGTTTACAGATAAATGAAAGTGGAGGGGAGGAAAAAACCCAGGCAAAACACACTTGAACTAAAAAATTTGCCCAGCTAATGTGGGGGTGCTAAGTTTCTTATTCACCTAGGCTTTGGATGTTGCAATCCTTCGACATACAGTACCTAGTAAACAACGTGTTTGGGGACTGCTTACCAGAAAGTTGTAAAACCTGCATGTGCAATTGTATAATTGTTCTCTGTTTGTATATAAGTTAGAATTTCCATAAACTTGTACAGAAAGTCTGTTATACCATCCTGATATTTATGTTTATTTTGTACTTCTCCTGGCCTAATTGGAATATCGGCTAAACTGCATGCATGAATGTGGTATGTTGCACTTTCAGGAGAGTGTTTTGAGGTGTAAAATGTTGTTATGAGGTGTACCAGTTGATTTATGTACTTTTCTGGGCACTTCTAGTCTTATGAGTAATAGTTTAATATTGATCTTTATAATGCTGCAAAATGCCTTAAAGCAGCTTGCTTTGTAGGGTAGTTTAATCCTCTGACATTCCATATTATGATCGACATACTAAGAGTGTTTGTGGAGCCTTTACTCTTGCTCCTCTGTTATCTTCTCTTCTCCGCTGTTTGAAATGGCACGTTCAATTCCTCATGACTAATGTCAGCATCCTTTCTAGCTTGGTTGCGTGGTGATTGATTGTCTGTTATAGGAGTTTCTGTACTGGTATGAATGATTGGTGAAGAATCAAGTCTGTTTTTCTCGCTAGAAGGATCTGTTTTGGTCTTTTCCATTAAAGGAGAGAGCTCAATTGTGGAATCTGCAGATGATGGATGTAAATTATCGAGGGAGGATACTATTTTTATGTCTGGAGTAACAACTCCTATATTATTAGGACTCATCACTTCTGTTAAAGTCCTCAACGTTTGCAATTCCCTCAGTGTTGGTGTTGACCATTCCTTCTTACAGTTAATTCATTCCCCATTAGCTCAAGATAGCTTCCTGTTTTGAATTTTTTCCTCTTGGCTTTCCAAACTTTTTCGTGATGTTTTGGAAGTGGCTTCTATTGATACGAGCTAGCTAACTATCCTCCTATAGCTCGCTTACTTCTAATATCATAATAGGTATTTTTGTTGGAAGTTCTTTGGTTGAGTTCCACACTTACGCATATACTAGTATAACCCATTCTCTTTTTCTTTGCAGTAGTTCATTAATAGATGAAACTAGCAAGGGTACTCAATCCTTGCATATTCTAATATTCCAGAGGTACATTATGGAAATTAATTAATAGAGGAATGCTCTGAAATTTGATAGATTCTAGTTTCAAACTAGTTTGTCCATTTTGCAAAAATGAAAGTCGATTCTCAACATGCGAAAGACTTTCCTCTAATATTTTGTGAGCTTGAGACGCTGAAGTGAAAGTGAATAAAGTGGGATTTTCGTCAACTAAAAGCGCATCTGCCAAACCTTTTTTGTCCCAACCTTGATGAGCCCATATATGAATACTTAGAAAGGGGGATTATCGGTCAAAGAAGAATTCAACTAATTTAGCTTCCTAGCTACGTGCTCCCTCCTAGAGTGCTTCAATTTCTGGACATATTATGAGTTTCTCATCTATTACCTTGGGGGATTGAAGTGGTGTATAAAGGGACATTTTTTTTTACATTTGATGGGACCTGAATAAGTTGATTAGCCATCGAACAACATGAAGAGAATCCTAGTAGGCGCCATTAGATAGGAAACCAAGGAAGCTTTGATTGCTCCTTTCACTGTGCAAGAAATAAGAAAGATAGTATTTAACATGCACCCTTCCAAAGCCCCCACAATTGGCGAGTTCTCAGCTTGGTTCTTCCAGGCCACATGGGACATCACAGGTTAGTTATTTGCTAAAGTTGTGTTGGAATTTTTCCAAAACTTGAAAATGTTGCAAGAAATGAATAATACCTTTATTTTTTTGGTGCCCAAGAAGAAACACCTTACGTCTCTAAGGGAGTTTAGACCTATATCATGTTGCAACATAATTTAAAAAGTAATTGCTAAACTGTTGGCGGATAGACTGAAATGGCTTATAGTGAAAATAGTGGAATCTACTCAAGAGGCTTTTATACTTGCAGAAATGTAGGTGACAATATCCTAATACTACAAGAGTTGTTGAAAGATTACTCCACTGGGAGGCGAATGAAGAGTTGCATGTTGAAGATTGACTTCTACAAAGCCTATGATACTGCCAACCGGAGCTT
>JANIJH010000224.1:45556781-45566828 GCA_024520975.1 Erythroxylum areolatum
ATATGCAATGAAGTGAATATTGTGTTATGTACGATGATGTGATGCATGAATTGAGTGAACCATCGATGATGGTTACCACATTGAGTTCGCAAAACTCACCAAAATTGTAACTTTGTCTTTTCAGGACCAAGAGACAACTCTAGCTACTAAAGAGGCTCTACTAGCCAAATAGATTGCGATTGGAGATAGAGGTCATGGCTCAAAGGTCAGTCAGCTGGGGTTCTTTTGAGTGATTTAGATAATTTTAACACACTTTCCTCATTCACGTAGCACTATTGTATTAGGTTTCTAATGATGTACATATGGATAATGTTGAAAGACAATGTAGACTTCGATTTTGTGAAATGTAATGAGGAAAAAGTTGGTTTTAAATTATTGTGATCTTCTTATGATGCTCTATAAGTGAATTACGTTACCATGCTATATGAAGGGAATGTAGTGATCGATCGTAACGTGCCCTCATCATAGGATATGTGCCGGAATGACCTCCAGGTGTCCCGGTGGGTACCCTGCGGTAAGGGGGCGCTACAAGAACTAAGCTAGGAGTAGTAGAATTATTCCCTCCAACACTATTATGAACCCCAAGAGTTTGAATGTCATAACTCTTCAAAATGGAAAGCTAGTGAGGTTCAGCAATTAAGATGAGGGATTAGATGAAGAAAAGATTGAATATGAAGAAGTGCCTTCAACATTTGCAAGAGTCAAGAAGTCTGAAAGCTTTAAGGAGAGAGCACTTTTAACTAAAAAGGAGTCCAAATCTTTTAAAAGCAAGGAAGCAAATTCTGAAAGCATCCAAGAATCAAGCAAGCAAAGAGCCCATGAAGCCAATGATAAGGAGGTAAATCTTAAAGACCTTCTTTTTCCTAATTCGCATTTGCTGAGCAAAAGGATGACTAATAATAAACATGAGAAAGATATCATTGATTTGTTTGGTAGAGTAGAAGTTAGCATCCCTTTGCTTGACCTTGTGAAAAGGGTTCCTGCATATGCTAAGTACCTTAAAGACTTGTGCACCAACAAAATGAAGTTCAAACCAAATGAAAGAGTGCAAGTCAACTCAAATGTGTCTGTTTTGTTTAAACCCCAAACCCCCGTCAAATGCTAAGACCCTGGATCATTCACTATCCCTTGCACTATAAGTGAAGTTACCACAGGGGGAGCCTTGTTAGATCTAGTGGCAGTCATTAATGTTATGCCTAAGTCTGTTTACGCATCACTAGGAGTCAAAAGCCTCAAGTCTACATCTATAGTTCTCCAATTGGCTGATAGGTCTCTTAGGCATCTAGTGGGCATTATAGAGGACATTTTGGCATGTCTTCTGAAGTTGTTTAGGACACTACATTGATTCTTGGTAGACCTTTCTTAAAGACTGTTAGTAATATGATCAGCATGAAAGAAGGTACCATCACCATGGAGGTAGGAGATCAAAAAAAAGTGTGCTTTAACATGTACGAAGCAATGAAACATTCCCATGAGGATTATTCGCTTTTCGAAGTTAACATGCTTGATATTGTTATTGATGATGCATGCTCTGAATTTGAACTCCAAAATGCTTACATTAGCTCTGCACTGTACTCATTGAATTCTTCGATTGTCAATGATGAACCCTTGGGAGAAAGGTTTTTTGTTAATATTTCAGGTGAATCTAGAATTATGGAGGCTGACACCGACGTGACAAGTGGTAAAGTTGTCTCACCATGGCATGGCTATCTATTGAAGGTTCACCGGGAGAATTAGGAACCTCTATAATCATCAGGTTGTTTCTTTCCTTCACTTGTTTACTTACTCTTATGTTATGACTAATTATGACATTATCGGGTGCATTATCTTGTTGAATAAGTATGGGGGGAAAACCATTTCAGTAGGACATTAGCTTGGCTTTTAGTTTAATTAGCATTTTTTCAATTCAATAATTCCTCTCCTGTTTTATTTTTGTTGTTCTTGTTGGCCTGATGCATGATATATCTTTAAGTTTGAGGAAATTGATATGATTTATTGTGGTGAACTTTATTTTCTTGAGCTCATCTACTGCCTTATGACTTTGTATATGATCTTTAAGGTTACTGAGTACCCAGCTTGTGTCCATTGTTTGTTAGTCATGTTTCTTGTTAAACGTTTATTTCTGTCTTGCTTGATATTCCTTTCGGGTAAACTTCTCCATGGTGTGGATTCCACGTCGCCGTGGTGAACTTACCTTATTTCTTCATGTTGCTCTTGGGTAAAGTTTGCTGCAGTGACTTTATGTTTCTATCTTGATCGCTGAACCTCACTTGCTTCCCACTTCGAAGAGTGATGGATTCAAACTCTTTGGGTTTATAATAGTATTAGAGGGAATAGTGCCACTACTCCTAGCTTGGTGCTGACTTATGTTATTGGATAGCTGAGTGACATACGAGTTGATATTTTCAGCCTTCGTCTGCCATTGGTCCATTCTTTTCTCTAGAGAATTGATTCTAGTAGCATTTTTAGAAGAGTCCTGTTGAATCAGAGAAGCTATGACATTGAACTGGTTGTTATTAGAAGTCTTCTCCTCCTTCATCAACACCATCATATTATACAAGAGCTGATTAGTTTCTTCCTTTGGTGGGACACCTAAAGCTTGCTGTTGGTTTTGGAACTGGTTTGTGGAAGAACCAACCACTCCACCTTACTTAAATCTATTTGTACCTCTACCTTCTTCATTTCTTTAACTAAGTCTAGGATTTGCTTTCCATCCCTTGTTATAGGTGTTAGTATAGGGATCCCACTTCTAATTAGGCCGACCCTGATAAATAGCAGACATCTCTTCATAACGACTAGGGCAGACATTAGAGATATGCATTATTGAATCACAAGTGTCGCAACTAGGTGCAGTAAGATCCATAAAAAGTGGTGGATGATGCACACTCATATTTTTCAACTTTGTTGTAATGAAAGATAGCTGTGAAGTCACTTTAATCTCCAAAGAGTTGACCTTAGATTCAAGACTTTCCATTCTTGTAGAGTGAACTATTGAAGCTTCCAACTCATTTACTCCTCTAGTGTCTGTAACACTGTACTGCTAGTGATTTAGAGCCATTTTCTTAATTAGATAGCATACATCTGCAACTGTGAGGTCAATCAGCGAACCTCCTAAAGCTGCATCCAACATACCCTTGTCTTGACTCTTCAGTCCATCGTAAAAGTATTGCACTAACTACTCATCAAGTATCTAATGGTGAGGATATCTGGACAATAGATCCTGAAAATGGTTCCAACAATCGTAGAGGGACTCATCATAGTCTTGACGCACCGAGTAAATCTCCTTTCTCATTGAAAAAGTTCTGGAGGCAGGAAAGTACTTTTCCAAGAATGCCTTTCTTAAATTTACCCAACTGTGGTAGGCATTTGCCACATGTCTTGGAAGGCTTATATACTAATCCCTTGCTTTACCCTCAAAGGATAGATGGAAGACTTTCCATAATACTTGATCAAGAGAAGCTCCCACCGATTTCATGCTCTGACAAATCATGGACAGTGATTGTAAGTGAATGTAGGGATCATCTCCTATCAAACCATGAAATTTAGGAAGAGAGTTAATAAGCAATCCTTTAACCTCAAAATTCAAATCAAAATTAGGGCAACCAGTAGTAAAAGGATCATCATTCAGATCAAAAGTAGTAGCTTCCCTAATGGTACTTCTTCTATGATTTCCATTGTTCTCCCCAACTCGCTCCTGCTCCCTATTACCTCCATTATCACCATTCCTAGGTGGGTTAGCATTAAGGTTACGGTTTTCGGCCATTGTTTCACCTGCTAATGACTCACTCTCACTATTTGATAGGCTAAACTCCATTGAATTCTCCTCCTCAAAGACTACCTTTCTTTTCCCTTTTACTCTCTTCTCCTTTCTAATTTTTCTCAGATGTCTCTCAATTTCAGGGTGGAAAGGTAGAAGTTTGGTTTTCTGGGGCATGCAAAAATGGGAAAATTCAAATATGAATAAAAGAAAACAAAATTGACTTGCAAGTACACAAATCTAAGTAAAAAGATTAGATGTGAAGGATGCAAGTGTATGTGCGCATGGGCATGTATAAGAGTATGTATAAAAGTATGTATGAACATATGTTTGAAAGTATGTATGAACAGGAAGTTGGCCACGGCAAAGAAGCATTTGCCGTGGCGAAGTAGCAAATGTTAGCCACGGCGAAGGTGAGAGTTAGCCACAGTGAAATAATAAGTGTTTGCCGCGGTGAAAGTAAGGAGTTAGCTGTGGCAAAAAAAAAGTGGAGTTAGCTGCGATGAACTTTCACAAAGAATGCAAATGTAAAATCCTAACTGTCAAAATGTGTATTTCCAAAAATTATGCTGCTATGCAAAATGAAAACTATGAAGCTAAATTATCTAGAATGCAATCTAAAAAGAAAAGGCTCCTAAGCTCACTTAGCTGTAAATTGACAAAAATCAACCTAGAGAACCAATTACTTGGTTCCCCAGAAACGGCACCATTTGATTCTAACCTTATTCGTATCCTTGGGGGTTAAATCAAAAGTAATCCAAGGATTGCAATATAGGGTGCAACCTCGGGTCGTTTCACTTAATCAGAACCTAAAATGCTTGGACCTAAGTTAACCTATATGTCATGCTATGCAAGCTCATTAGTAAAAGGGGGGTTTTTGATCTTTGAAAACACTAATCGAACTAAATTGAATTATAAAAAGTTTGTAAAATGTATTTTTGGATTTTTGGGAATAGAAAATGGAAAGATTAAAACAAGTGATAAAAAATGATAAAATCCTCTTGAAAATGAGCTTTGGCTATCTTATTCCGAAATTGATTTTTCTATGGAGTAGAGATCACTAAGCTTCAAAATGATAAACCTTAAAGTACTCTTTAAGTCCAAGATCTTAATCAATAGGACTCCAGTTCTTAATATCTCGTTAAGTGTAGCTTAGCATGTGTAGTAGGTGTTAAGTCAAGAAGACTTCATTTCTCTTAATTTTGATGACAATCAAATAACAATAATCTTAGAAATGTATGAATTGTTTTGATAAGTTTGTTAAGTGTGCAGAAAAATGTAAGTATCACTTAGTCAAACCCAGAAGATGCATGGTCAACAATAGACGGTATATCAACAACAGATGATACGTCAGCAACAGACGATACGTCAGTAACAGAAGAAACACATCAACAATAGACGATACAGCGATACTAGACGAAGCGCGACACCAGACGAAGCACGATACTAGACGAAGTGCAATAACAGACGAAGTGTGATAATGGAAGAACTATTATACCAGACAATACAAAGGGAAGCTATTCTAGAAAGTCAGTCAATTAGTTAGTTGGAGTTAGTTATAGGACTCAACTAATAATGGTTTCTAGAAGATTCATGAAGTAGTTTTTCAAAAAGACAGTTGAAGAGTTAGGCTATAAATACTAGTTCTAGTCGAAGACTAAATAAAATTTTTACAAGAGAGAAATTTTGATTATACAATACTTAGAGAAATTCTGTATTCAAAGTCCAAAAGAAGAGAGCAAATACATCTGTAACATGAAGCTCAAAAATATCGTTCCTAGAGAGAGAAAGAAAGGCTAGAGCTTGGAGAGGCTAAGAACACAGATAAAGAATACTCTGTGAGAGAGACCTGAAGAGGCTCTGCAAGTGTAGAAAGAATACTTGTAAAGTTGAAGAGTATAGTGAAATCTCAGTCAAATTCTGAGGACTGGGATCATCTAAATTCTGTAAAGAAATTCAAGAAATCTCAAAAGATTAATATCTTTGGAAAGATTACACAATTCAACCCCCCTTCTTATGTATTTTACATATTATACGTGATTTCTATATTAATAAGTGATTTACTTCAGTAGGGTCACCCAATGCAATAGGTCAAATGAAATCTTAATCAACACAATATCAAACACAACCATCCAAGATAAAAGAAAATTAAGAAGATTATAAATGACATATATGAGACTTCATATATTCAAACTCAAAGTTCTACATCAACCAATCCGACTACACATAATCTAACATTTGATTAAATATCATAGTTAAACTGCGGATTAAGCTACTCCCTTTTTAAGAACATTGAACTCTAGCCATCGCTACGTCTTCAAGAGGAAGGAAATCACCTAGCCACGCATTGCAATTGGAAGCCTCACAACTAGGAATGAACCCGAGCTAACCATGGTGGAAGTTGGCGGTGAAAAATGGAAGAGAAAAATATGAGAAATGTCTCTGAGGGAACCTTGGGTGTCAAGGTAGTGGAATGGAATAATGATCATCTGTCGGCGTGTTGTTACTTATCCCAAAATAGGTTTTCTTTCCAAAAATGTGCTGTCAGATCAGGTTATATAGTATGTGAAATTTTCAAAAATAGTTCAGGTTTGCGCTAATTTGAAGGTTCGTCATAGCGAAACACAGACTTTGTCTCGATGATCTTTAATGGTTTTATCATGGCAGAACATTGACTTCGTCGCAGTAATATTTAATGGTTGCACCGTGGTGAAACACTGACTTCATCGCGGCGAACTTTGCCCTAAATGTCTTTGTGACTTCAATTTCTTTGTTCCATTTTTTGATCTACGTCTTGAGGTTCCTACAATGAAAATAGCAATTTGTAATATCAATTGTCATATAAATCAAGTGAGTGCAATTATTAACTAATTATGACAATTTGATCCTCAAATGACATTACTTCAAAACAAGCACTTTTAAGAACAAGCACTTTTAAGTCAAATTAAGCACAATATCTAACAAAAGGAGCTGAAAAGTATAACAAAAACTATGAAAATGTCACTAAATAATATAGAAAACTTGGGTTTAATTACTTGGTAACCTCGATAATTGGATCTGAACTACACTGTGATATGTGCTTAGTTGTTGATATATTTAATTATTTACACTTACCAATTAATGATATAAAATGCTTAAGATACTTATTTTAATTCATATATGATTTTGGGTATAATTTGGAAGCAAAAAAATTAAAGTGAGTCAAAAGCACCCCATTTGGGACATTTTCCAAAATCAATACTCACTTGTCTTCATGGAGTGAGAAAAAGGAAATTAAAAGACGAAAATGGAAGATAAAGAAGAAGAAAAATTTTAATGCAAGCAACTAAAAAAAAGATGACAAAAAAGACAGTGCAACATGAACTAAACACAGTGGACTGCGTCTGCATTATGGTGCGTTTTGCGTGTTTCTGGGCATAAAGGAGAGGCGTTTTACTTAAAATGCAAGCTAGAGTGCATGGAAGAGCAGCGTAGGAGAGGACAACTTTGGGTCATAGACGTGAAAACACATGCGTTAAACACAGCGTCCCAAATGCACAAAAGGAGCATGTTAGGCATTTTAATAAAAACACAACATTTTACTTAAAAATGCAAGAGGCTGGTGTGAAACCTTTTAAAAGAGGAGTTGCAAGCATAAACTGTCCAATCAATCAACAGTGGAGGAGTGTAGCAGGGAGGCAAGTGTGAGCAGTAGCCAGGGACAATAAACCCACAAGGTTTATTTGTCCCATCATTGGAATAGTGAGGGCAGAAGCTGAGAAGCTACAGTGAAGCTGGAGAGCTACGTAAATGGGTTAAACCAAAGGGGTTTTCTGTTAGGGATTAGAATAGGGACTGAAGCATTTTTTTGGGAAAGACCCATAAAGGGCTAGACATCCTGACGTCGATTCGAAGGTGACATCGATGTCGACAACCCGGGTTAAGTATTTATTTTATTTTTTTGTTTCTTTCTCTCATTAGGAATTGAGTGTGTTATCCTATATTAATTGATTTGGGTATTGGATAATTATATTTTCGTTATTATTCTATTATTTATGTATGAACCTATTGGGTATTGTGAGTTGATGATTTTAATGCATTCATTTAATCGTTAGTTACAAAACTATTGCTAGAATTTTGATCTAATCCGTAATTGTTATGTTGAAATTCATGTATAGCGACTAAAGATTCGTAATCATTAAGGATAACATGACCTAGATTAAATGACACATCGTATATGGTTGTTGTCTTGATTAATCAGTTTTCCTAATTTATAATGCTACTGCCTAATTAAATATAGAAATCGTATCCTAGGTTGTTCGGTAGTTAGGTTTAATTAACGATCATATCTTGATTAAACAAAACCTAAGGGAAAACTTGGGTTAATTATTAACCCACAATTAATAGTTGCTAGGAGAGGGCAAAGAATAACAAATTAATGAAATATGCTTAATTAGTGTAAGATTGAACCAAAGAATCGAGTCCTTATCGAATTCCCCACCTTTATCATTTTTTGCATGTTTTCTTTAATTTGTTTTTATTAGTTAGTTTTATTTTATTTTCATCTTTCAAAATCCAAACCCCCCCTTAAACCTAAACACTAGTTAATTTTATTTCATAAACTTTACACACACTCTCTGTAGGATCAACCTAGACTCACCACTACTACAGTAGTCGGTCTAGTTATTTTATTTTGACTAACGTAATGACGCGTGATCAAATTTTGGCACCGTTGCCGGGGAGTGTGGTGTTTTAGTTTTTGTTTGTGTTCTAATTGGTGTTTTGTATATATTTGTTTGTTATTGATTTCTTTTTTGTTATTTGGTGATCTTTTCATTTGTTTATTTTGTGTTTTAAAAAAATTGATATGGACGGAAGTAATTACTTTTATAACTCATATTCTTAATCCTATAACAATGTTTGGACTGGTCAACCTAACTTTTGTTATGGATGGGATAATCATCAGAATTACTTCCATGATAGTTTGCAAGACGCACAACAATTCTCATATAAACCAGAAACTTTCTATCACGACTCCGGTCCATCTCTAGAAGAGTTGATTTTGCAATTGCCGGAGAATACTCTACAATCTCAGAAGGATGGAGGGCAATTTCCAAAAAACACATGGTTTAATGCCCAAGATTCAAAGAGCTAACATGATTCAGTTGCATCTTTAGAAGAACTTGTTAATAATATTGCTGCTAGCAATTTACAATTTCTACAAGATATGCAGCAATTACAATAAAATATGCGATAGGAATTGCAAGAATTCCGACAAGAGACAAAAGCAAGCCAACAAAGGATGAAACACCTAATGGGTCAGATGGCAATAAGGCTAGATCGCCTAGACTCGCAAAGCAAAGAGAAGCAACCGTATCAACCTGAGGTGTACCCAATGGACATTTGTGCGGAAACATTACAAAGTGACGAAGAGCTTGAGAATTTTAAGGCCAACCCTCAACGAATTGCTTGTGCCAAAGAAGTTGAGAAGGAGCTCGAAGCTGAAAAGGACTCATCTTGTATGTCGAAGGTAAGTACTAAGTCTGTGATTATTTTTGAAACTAACTCTTTATCTTTACATAACAGATTGAAGGAATTGAATGATGAAGAAAAAGGTGAAGAGACGTTCGAAATATTTCCGGAATGTATGACTCAGTCAAGATTGAGAATTTGAGAATAGGGAAGATATGAAATGAGGATGATGATCAGCTAAGACCCTATCCCGAACAACCTCGTTTGGAAGTGGCGTTAATTGTAATATCTAAAGATCACAATTCCGTCACGTGAGGAGAAGTAGGAGTCGAGCCAACAACCCTAAACAAAGGCGTTTCTTGGGAGGCAACCCAAAGGAAGTAAATTTCTTTTCTTTTACATTTTCGCATTACTTTTTATATGCATGTTTGTTTTTGAATTTGTTTACTTTACTTTTTTTAAGTTTTCAATCAAAATGAGAGAAAGAATAAAATAAATGAAACAAACATTTTCTCGTTTTCTATTGCTTCTAGGATTATATAATCATAATTAGAGTGTGGATTGACTAAATAATTTCATAGCAACTTTAGCATGCACTTTTGCTCTTGTGATTGATCGATATGAATTATTTTTAAAAGAGTAGTGACTAATGGTAGACAAAACTCGTGAGATTTTGAGCCTTATTTGACTGACACATCCATATTAGTCTTATTTCCTTTTGATAATGTGTGACCTTCATGACATGTAAATCCTAATTTTGCGTTGAATTTCTATTCGAGACCACATTTTTATCACATGCATTAACATGAATATGATTAGGCATTCTTTGTTTTTCATAA
>JANIJH010000224.1:45711264-45737115 GCA_024520975.1 Erythroxylum areolatum
GAACCCAAGATTTCTCCATACAATTACAGGAATAAAGAACTCTCAAATTATGCAATTGCAAGTGATGGTAGCTAGGAAACCAATACAAACCCTTTTTGACCCAAGAAGCATGCATAATTTAATGAGTAACAAGCTACCCTCACATTGGAACTGCCAATGGCAATCGGGTCGGGAGTAAAAGTAATCGTAGCCAACGACAAAAGAGTACACTTCCTCCCTCCTAAGCTTGTGAGTACAAAATCACTTTGATGATGAGATCTAAACCAATAATAGTAAGGCTATATCGCTACCCACACATGCAAAAAGATGAGATCAAAAGGCAATGTGCTAAAGGTTGGAACAAAGGATCATCAGGTCTAGTCGTTCCCCCTTTTCTTCCCTAGTTTTATTGGTGGCAAAGCATGATGGAACTTGGAGATTTTGTATCGACTACACGGTACTTAATAATCTGACAGTCAAGGATAAATTTCCTATCCCAATTGTGGACGAGATGTTGGGTATAATTCATGGTGTCCAGTATTTCACAAAATTAGATCTGAGGTCGGGATACTTTTAGGTTCAAATGGCTTTCAAAGGCGTTGAGAAGACTACCTTTCGAACTCATCATGGTCACTTTGTGTTTTTAGTAATGCCATTTAGTCTCTCAAACACACCTTCCACATTTCAGTCTCTAATGAATGAGGTATTTCTATCCCATCTTTGCAAATTCCTTTTAATATTCTTTGATGAAACTTTGGTCTACAATAAAACTTGGGTAGAACACGTGAATCATCTGAGGACTATCTTTCAACTACTACGCTAAATTAAGCTCTTCTTCAACCGTTCCAAGTGCTTTCTTGGACAGAATCAAATCATATACTTGGGCCATGTAACCAACAGTAAGTGAGTACCAATGGACAATTCAAAAATTCAAGCAATCAAGGCATGGACAACGCTCAAATCAGCCAAGGCTCTAAGCGATTTCCTCAGTTTGAAAAGGTTTACTGCAAATTTGTATAGAATAATGTCGTGATATCTCGTCCATTAACCAACCTATCGAGGAAGAATGCATTTCATTGGGACGGTACAACTAAAATGACTTTTGAAAACTTAAAGAATGCCCTCTCCACCACTCCATTCGTGCAATTTCCGAACTTTGAACTTGAGTATACAGTTGAATGTGATGCATCCAAAATGAGGATTGGCACCCTTTTTACCACAACATGGACCGACATTAAAATTGCCATTTTATGAATGAGAATTGGCCAGGTTAGCTAAAGTAGTGCAAGACTTGAGACAATGCTTGTGGGGAAGATCATTTGTTATCAAAGTTGATTACTATAGCCTAAAATACCTGTTAGAATAGTGACTTGTCACTTCTCCCCAACAATACTGAGTTAGTAAGATACTGGGTTTTGATTTCCAGGTTGATTATAAGGTCAAATCTCTAAATTGAGTAGCAGATGCATTGTCTAGGCACAATGAGAACACTATGCTCCTTTGTGGCATTTCAACTCCACGAGTCACCTTATTGGATAACATTAGGCAAAAGGTGACAGATCCAACAAAGTTACAACCCCTTGTTCAGAAAATTCAAGAACAACAAACTCAAATTAAGCTTTTACAATGGTTGGTGATGTACAGAGGTAGATTATATCATATGATTGATTCTTCTTTGATTCCCTCCATCATCTCTAATATTCACAACTTTACAAATGAAGGTATTTAGAGGACACTCTACCATGTCCAAGTTGATTTCCACTAGCAAGGAATGAAAGCCTCTATCAGGGAATTTATCTAAGAATTGCCTACAGCCCCTTCTGATTCCAACACAAATATGGGCTGATATTTCCATGAATTTTATAGATGGACTGCCCAATTTTGGATGAAAATCAGTCCATTATGTAGTCATGGATTGTTGCTTATGTACACCTCATTTCTTCCCTCTTTCTTGTTCGTACAAAGCTACTTCTGTTGTCCATGTCTTCAATCAAATATTTCATTTGCATGGGTTACTAGAAACTATTGGCAATTATAGGAACCCAAGTTTTACTAATACCTTTTGGAAACAATTGTTTCTAATCATTGGTACCACTTTAGCTTCATTTGCTTATCATTTTCAATCCGATAGTCAAAGAAGTACCTCCTTTGCTTTGTTGGGGATCAACCAAGAAAATGGGTTGATTGGCTTCCTTAGGCTAAGTATTGTTATAACATTGCCTATCATTCTTCTTTAGGCGTTACACCCTTTTGAGTTATTTATAGTCGCGATCCTCCTCATTTGCTGTCCTATGATCATGGTTCTACCCGTTTGCAAGAGATTGATTGCTCCTTGCAAGAGAGAGATGCTCATTTGGTTGAAATATATATTTGTTTATAGCAATCTTAACTTCGAAGGGAATAAGCCTATGACTAGCATCATCAAGAATTGTTGTTTAAACTTGGGCAGTTTGTTTGGATGAAATTGCAACCTTATTGACAACGATCTTTGGGATAAGTGTTGTTCATAAGCTAGCTCCTAAGTTTTATGGCCCATTCAAGGTTTTGCAGTGGATTGGTAAGGTTGCCTATAAGCTAGAATTTCCAAAGCATAGTCAAATTCAAGATGTTCCCCATTTCATTAATTAAGGAGTTTAAGGGTGTTCCTCCTAATACAATTCCATCCTTGTCACCTTTAAAGGATGGCAAAATTATTCCCAAACCTCAATCTGTTATTCATTCTAAAGTTAATCAGGGTATTGTTAAAGTTTTGGTAGAATGGCAAGCTTACCATTGGATGAACCCCTACTTTGACAAACTTTCAAAAGTGTCATCCTAAATTCAAGTATGAGGACAAGCTCTTAGTCCAGGAAGAGAGTAATGTTAAATATGCTTTTATTGGAAAGAAATATAGCCGTAAACAGCAATATAGTCAAATGATTTCAACATTCTTAATTCTTAACAAAACTATAAGATTTTTATTTTAATGTTTTTTTTTTAATTAAGAAGTAACATTATTATATCCTATTTAAAAATGACTATTTGCTAGGTAGTTTTCCGAAATAAGGATTATTATTCCTTAAAAAGGATTCTTACCCTTTTGTATTTGGGATCATTGTCTATTTAAAGGGAAGGTTACTATTCAATTAAAGTAATCAATATTTTTAGTCAAGAAACATATAGAGGGCAGTTGGTGATCTCTTACAAGTCACCGTTAAAAGCTTCCAAAATAGGTTCCTTGAAGAACAAGAAAAGCAAGGAAAAATCAAGAAGACTTTCTCACTAACTGACTTGTGAAGAGATCCCATTTGTGAGCCCTTAACAAAAACAAAGTCCGAATGGACTATCAAACTAAAAAAATTGTCCAAGAAACAACACAATCTAGTACAACTAGTTAACTGCCAAGAAATGTTTTGAGTTTATTACTTGCCATAACAAAATGTCAATATCATATAACCACTCTGATCCTAAAACCATGTGAAGCAAGGTCCTAGGATGAAACTACACATGCAATCACCAAGTTTGTACATGGCCTACCATTTTCCAAATAGTGTGGTTCATCTAGCATACTAATTTTACTTCTTGTTTGCTAGTCAATAAATATTGTTCATGATCTTTTCATAATGCCTACATAAGATTTCATGAATATTTTTGTAGTTACTCTTTTAAACAAGCCGGCAAGTATGGAATTAAGTTAACAAAATTTAAGAAATCATGCTACCATTAATTTGAAGGCTATAAATATCATTTTCAGCCAAACAATTTTTTAGCATCTGTGTTCCTTTCCAACTTAGTGAAATTGAAATAAATCACTTACAATCTCGCCGCGACGTCGGGGAAAGATGTAACCTTGATAGTTGACAGTTCCTTTTGCTTCTTCTAAGTAAAACTGAATAACAAAAGCAGTAAAAGAATAAGAAAATTCATGATTCTAAGCTTTCATAAAGAATAACAACATCAAAGACAAATGTAAACAGAATCTAAATAGAGAAAAATTATTCTAGTCCCAATCATATGCGATAAAACCTTGCCCTTAGTCATTGAAGGAATAAATCCACTTCCCGTTGACTTTTAATATTGGTTTACATATTTATCTATCAATAAATTTCACTACAACTTGTAATACATTGGAGAATGGTTTAGGTACTAACACCTCAAATTTCTTCAAGCATGACATCATAACCAATGGAAGAAGTCACCAAATAAATCAACCATACTGAAGGCGAAGTTGGTGACAAATTTTAACAGCAAATACTATAATATAGACTCCATTCTCATTTGGAAACAATTACGCAACTTAAACAGGAATTTGAGTACCATAGAGGTTTGTAGACTGACCTAAAGTTTCATGTAAAAATGTTATTCATTCGCCACTTTGATACTACACAATGGCATTTATATGTATTGGTTATTACGTATAATTAAGGGTAGAAGTGTATTTTCCAATACATATTTATCGTATAGGTTTTCTGTATATAAACCTAATTGTAGTGTTACGTTTAACATAAGTGTGATAATAAGATTATCGCTTTCACAAATCTTCATGGTATCAGAGACTCTACCGATTTGAAGGTTGAGTTTACTCCCTTCCACAGTAGGACAGTTCGGAAAAATAGTTTCCGATATGCCGCTTTTTCGACAAGTGTGAAGAGGTGTTTCATCCCTCTTCTTTCGACAACACCTTCACCGAAGCAAAGCCTAGGTCAAGTTCGCACATTAGCACACTCGCCTCCTTCCATTTCAGCAGCTCCTCCACTCGCCAGCGTGTGTTGCCATCTCCAGCCACCTTCCGTCAACGTTTTTCACCGATCTGGTTGCTGGACTTTCCCGCCTCCTACCAACTATAATCTGGGGACTTCCGACATCTTTGGTTTTATTGGGTCTCTTGTGAACAATTCCACTGCTTTGTTTTTAGACTAATCTGCTTCTTTTGGGGTCTCTGTTGATACTTTCAAGCAGGTTCTGTTTCTTTGGCTTTTTGGGGCTAATTTGTTTTCTTTTTTTTAGAGCCTTCGCTGTCCCTTTCGTGCCATTATGTCCGATATTAAGGAAGTAGAGAAACATTATCCTATTAATGACAATCCTTACTCTCAGATTAGTCCCATTAAACTAGATGGTAGTAGCACTTATTTAGCCTGGTCTAGATCATGTTTGCTGTCTATCAAGGCTAGATGGCTATAGGGTTATATTGATGGAAATAAGAAACCACCACCTATTAATGACCCTTCTTTTAGTCAATGGGACTCTTATAATTCATTAGTTATGTCTTAGCTTCTTAATTCTATGCACCCTAAGATCTCCCAACAGTATTTACTACTTGAAATTGCGGAGAAAATATGGAAAGTTGCAAAAACCACCTACTATCGGATGGGAAATGATGCTAGGATTTTTGAACTTCGAAACAAAATTCATGGCAAAAAACAAGGTGAGCTTACTGTTTCAGATTATTTTTCTGAGCTAGGTAGTTTATGGCAGGAATTGGATTATTATCAAGATTTTCAAGCCAAGTGTGTTGATGATGCGGTACTGATTCAAAACATGCTTGAAAAGGAGCGAGTATATGACGTTTTGGCTGGTTTGAACCTAGAATCTGATCAATTGAGAGTTCAAGTTATTGGGAGATTTCCTTTTCCCTCTCTTGAGAAGGCACATTCTTTAATCTAGTAGGAAGAGACCAGAAGAAATGCCATGCTTTATACTGCACCAATTGAGAACTCGAGCTTAATAGCCCATATTACTCATGAGCACCTAAAGGATGTTACTTCTGATAAAGATCATTTGCACTGTGATGACTGTGGAGGCATACAAAAGAGACTTGCTAGAAGTTGCGTGGGAGACCTACTAGGAGCCGAGGGGGAAAACAAGCCAATCCCACAAGGGCTCAAGCAAATTTGTTAGAAACAGTAGAATCATCCAAGGAGTCTGCTTCAGTTGACGGTCTCTCTTTTGATGAAATTCAACATTCAGGCATCCCTTATCACAGCTCAACTCTTCATCCAGTGTCAGGTAACACCTTTAGTCAACTTGACTCATGGATTGATTTTGGTGTGAAAAGACATATGATAGGCATTTCTAAAGGTTTTCTTAACTACTCCCCTTGTCTAAAAACGGATAGTATCAGGGTGGCTGATGGGTCATTAACTCCTATTTCTGGGACAGGTTCTATTGTCTATACACCTAATATTGAGTTGTCTTCTGTTCTCCATGTTCCTCAATTCCTTGTCAATCTTTTATCTTTGGTGCCATCACCAAGACTCTAAACTGTAAGGTTGATTTTTTTCCTAATTATTGTATCTTTCAGGATCTTCAACCAAGGAAGAGGATTGACAGTGGTAGAGAGCATGATAGCTTATACATAATGGAAGACAGTCGAGGCTTGGCCTTTTCTGGGAAATATCAGGATGTCAACCAGGAAATAATACAGTGGCGTAGGCGGTTGGGGCATCCATTATTTTTTGTTTTAGAAAAACTATATCTCAGTCTATTTTCTAAAACTCGATTTGATTCTTTATCTTGTGATGCTTATGAGTATGCTAAGCATACTAAAAACTCTTACCATTTGAGTGATAATAAAGCCATTGTTCCTTTTATGCTTATTCATTCTGATGTTTGGGGGCCTACACGAACTGCTTCTTTGTTTGGAAATCGATGGTTTCTTACTTTCATTGATTGTTGCACTAAAATGACTTGGGTTATTTGATTAAAGCAAAAAGTGATGTTTTCTCCTACTTTCAATCCTTTCATAACATGGTTCACACCCAATTTGATGCCAGAATAAAAGTCTTGCAAACTGATAACGGGACGGAATACATGGATAATAGGTTTGGTACTTATTCGAAGTCTCATGGGATCATTCATCAAACTAGTTGTCCTTAAACTAATGCTCAAAATGGGGTAACTGAAAGGAAAAATAGACATTTGTTGGAAGTTGCTATAACCCTTATGTTTACTATGAATGTTCCAAAGCCATACCGGGGCGATGCTATACTAGTGGCAGCCCATCTTATTAATCAAATGCCTCTCAAAGTCTCCAATTTAGGACTCCTTTAGAAGTCTTAACCAGAAAACATGGCTATACTACTCCATCAAAGGTTTTTGGGTGTCTGCTTTGTCCATACTAGGAATGTTGGGAAATTAGACCCGAGGGGCCTCGACATGTGTGTTCATTGGGTATTCTCTAATCTAAAAGGGATATAAGTGCTATCACCCCCCATCTAGGAAGTTTTATGTCTATATGGATGTTACCTTTCAAGAGTCTGAACCTTGCTTTGGCACTACACAATCATCTCTTCAGGGGGAGAGAAGTGAAGAAGAAGTGGTGCCTGTGGTACTTCATGATCTTGTTCAGGGAGAGAATGAGGAGACTGGTGTTCAGGGTCAGACTAATGTTCAAGGGGAGAATATTGTTAAACATTTAGATAGACCTAATTTGTTGAGATACTCAAGGAAGAATAGGTCTAAAGAAGCCATCAAGCTTCCTACCCTGCAAGAATCCTCGGGTGAGTTACCTTCTGATTCTAATTTAAATTTACCCATTGCTCAAAGAAAAGGGGTCAGGTCATGTACAAAACATTCCATCACTAACTTTGTCTCTTATGATTCCTTGTCTCCTTCCTATAGAGCCTTTTCCTTGTCTCTTTCCTCTATGTCTATTCCACAGGATTGGAGGGAAGTTGTCAAAGATCCAAAAGGGAAAGAAGCTATGGTAGAAGAAATGAAAGCTCTCGCTAATAATGAAACCTAGGAACTAGTTACTTCTCTAGGTAACAAGCTAGTTGGCTACAACTGGGGGTTCACAATAAAACACAAAGTTGATGGTTCGATTGAAAGATTCAAAGCCAGATTAGTGGCAAAGGGATTCACTCAGACTTATGGAGTTGATTATCGGCAGACATTTGCACCTGTTGCCAAAATGAACACAATCAAAATCTTACTATCATGTGCAACTAACTTGGATTGGGATTTGCAGCAATTTGATGTGAAAAATGCATTCCTACATGGAGACCTAGAAGAAGTTTTATGGAGATTCCTCCTAGTTTTCATAATGAGAGAAATCAGGAAAAGGTGTGCAGATTGAAGAAAGCCCTATATGGGCTGAAACAATCTCCCGAAGCTTGGTTTGGCAGATTCTACAAAGCCATGATCTCTTTTGCGTATCAACAGAGCAATGCTAATCATACCCTCTTTATGAGACACTACAAGGGTAAGATCACTCTTCTTATTGTTTAAGTTGATGATATAGTGATGGCAGGAGATGATAAAGAAGAAATGGCTCAGCTGAATTTTTTTGAAGATTAAAGATTTCATTGATTAGGATAATTATAGCTAGAATACCAAAGGTCAAGGATAATCCAAAAGGTCTAGATTACAAAGAGTAGTCGTTCCTAGTAATCATCTACATTTTGTTATCTAAGGGGTACTTTTGAGACCATATAAACTAGTATTACCGCAATCCCCATCATCCCTTCATACTACTTGAGAGATTTATAGCTATTCCTCTTGCTAACATGGCCAATCTGCAATGGAGGAAAATGTCCTAAAAAACCGTTTTAATGCTTCAGCTTTGTTGTCTAAAACTTCTACAATTTCGCTCCTTCCGTATGTAGTAAACCAAAGCTGCCCAACTTAACTTAATTGCTTTAAGATCAACTGCATTATGCACTCTAAGGTTCCCTAACCAAGTAATAGTTTCATTCCAAGAGTCCACTGGTCTGACAGTATAATTGCAACTAATCATAAGATGCTCTAGATTTTACATTTTTATAATACATAACTCACAGTGCAATGTGCTTATGGAGAACTTGATCCTGTCCCTCGTAAGCAACCCTCCATTAATTCGCATCCATAAGATAAATGAATGAGTTGGATGGATTGCATTGTCCCATACTAGCTCTGCCCACTCTAACCTTGTGTTTTGCGGAATCTGCAAACGTATTTTGCATGTTTTAGTGTTAAATTGCCTCGATTTATCAGCTAGCCAGTGAATTTCATCTTGTTCTCCCTCCTGGCATCTAGGCAATTCTTCCATTATGAAGTTGGCACTTCTATTGTTATGGAATAGCCATCTCCATTGATTATTTGTAATTAATTCTCTCACTTCAGTTTCTAGTCTCATCTCCAATTTCAAGGGTTGAACCTCATTTACCTAATATAGGGGACCTTTACAATACCAATTGCCATACCAAAAGTACCAAAAGAACGTGCTTTCTCCATTCCCAATCTTATGGTATACCTGTTATTGCATCCATGGCCTTGTAGCTAGGATTTCCTTTGGGGTCCTTGACATTTCTTGCCTTGGCTTTAATATCCAAATACTCAATTCTTTATGAAAACATTGCGTATCCATTTCACCCATAGATACTCCCTTTTGTAACACAACCACCACAAATTCTATCCTCTGCTCACCTTGTGAATCATCCGTGCAGAATGGATGCCTAGACCCCCCTATTGTTTAGGTTTGTAGATTTTACTCTAATTAATCTTTGCTTTGTTTGTACCTTGTTTTGAGCCATTCCATAAGAATTCTCTAAGTCTCTTATCAATTTCCTTTAGTATAATTTTGGAAACTGCCAGATGGTTAATCCAATAATTAGTAAGATTGCTCAGTATTGTCTCAATAAGCTATAGCCTGCCTCCATAACTAAAGAATCTATTGCTCCATTGGTTGATTCTTCAATGGATTGAGTATAGCAAAGGTTTGCAATCGGCTACACTAATACTTCTTTGGGATATAGGTATGCGCAAGTATCTAACGAATAGGTTCCCTTGCTTTAATCCCATCTCAAAAGCTTTAGAGGCCACCTCTCTACTTGAGTTACACGATAAGTAGAAACAACTCTTCAGTGGGCTGTATCAAAGGCCTGAGATCTCTTGAAACTCCTCCATCACTCGTAAGATTAGATCTATTGAGTTTTTCTTCGCTTTGCAAAACAAGAGCAAGTCATCAACAAAAGCCAGGGGTGTGATCTTCATACCTTTACATCTACTATGGAACTGAAGTTCTAGGGGTCTCCAGATATTGCTCGCGAGGAGAGCTGACAAAACTTCCATGCAAATTACAAACAGGTAAGGGGATAAAGGGTTCCCTTGCCTTAAGCCCCTCCTTGCTTTAATCAAGTTTGTAGGTTCCCCATCCATTAGGATTGCCACAGAAGCAGTGATTAACTTCCCCAGGCTTGCTCTCAGCCTATTAGCTAGTATCTTCATGATAATTTTGTATAGGAAGTTAAAGCAGACAATTGGTCAGAATTGTTCTAGCTTCTTTGCATTACTGTGTTTAGAAACAAAGCAAATAAACGTTTTATTCCATTCCTTGAGAAGTGTACCTTTCACTAAGAACTCTTCCACAGCTTCCACTGCTTCCACCGCTTCCACCATTTCATCCCCTACAATATCCCAATGTTTATAAAAAATCTCCCATTGTATCCATCCAGTCCTGGGGCTTTATCAGGGCTCATTGAGAAAGCCACATTTTTTATTTCTTCCCTTGTTATTTCCCTAACAAACTCCAACTTGTCCTCTTCATCAAGCGTTTTAACACTTGCTAGGATCTCCAAATGTCATTACAGTCCCATAGCACCTAGTAAAATACTTTTAAGACAACGCCCTTCTTACTTTCTAGGTCCTCATGGATCTGCCCAACTTCATCTTCCAACATTCTGATAGAATTTTCGTTTCTCCTGGCTGAGACAGAACTCATAAAATACTTGGTACATCTATCACCCTCCATCTAAATCATTCTAGAATTCTACCTTAGTATTGGTACTAAGCAACAATTGATTATACTTTTCCACAAGTGCATCTTCCTCTTTTCTCATTTGCAAATCATCTGGTCCTTCTAGTAGTCCTTCTAACATTTCTTTAGCTCCTCCAAAGCAGCAGCTTTAGCTTTGAACTCCAGTTGCACAGTTTCTCTGCTGAGCAATTCGAATTTGGTTTTCAAGGCTTTTAGCTTCATGCTAAGCTGGTAACCCTTTGATCCTGAAACCATCTTCTGCATCTCCATGCTAAGCATGTTTCTGAATTCTAGGTTATCCATCAAATGATTGAATATCCTAAATGGGGCCTTCCTCTTCCTATCATCTGTTGACAAGTCCATTAATATTGGGCTATGATCTAATATAGCCGGATCATCAAACATAGCACTACGTGTAGGGTATTTTTCTATCCATTTTTCATTAACCATACATTTGTCCAACTTTCTCAACAAAAACCATTCCCCTGATTGCTTATTGTTCTAGTTATAAAAGTTACCATACCATTTCAGATCAGCCAAACCTGTCCTCTCCACCGTTTCCTGGAGTTCGCAGTTATAGTCTCCGATGACTATCCATGGATATCTCATTGATGTACTTGTATTCTCCAGCTCATTCCATGCATGTTGTCTCTGGAATTTGTGGTTTGCTGCATACATCATAGTAATTGCAATCGTTATCCCAGTAGCCTTGATTAAAACACCACAATGTATCAACTAGTCATTTTCAAGTTGCTTTACAACTTCAACTTTTTGAGGACTGAAGCCGATTATCACTCTCCCATTGAAATGATGATCATGATTGCTTTACCCTCCATCCTTTATCTAGGAACCATAAACTCTTCTCCAATTGCTCCCTCTTTATTTTGGTTTCCAATAAACCAACAAAATCTAACTTCTTGTTCTTAGTAAATTCCTAAACCGCAAGTTGTTTATTCAGGCTATTGAGGCCATTAACGTTCCATGCTGCTACCCTTATCATTCTTTTTTTTACCTGTCTTTCACCTCCTATGCTTCATATTCAAACCCACACTTATGGATGTTATTTCACTTTTAAATCCAAAAGTTTCACCCCTTTCCATCACTAGAATGCCAATTGTCTCTGCCTCCTGTCCTACTCCCTTATCCCCCATAGTTTGTGTTACCTTCTTGGTCATACTAATTCCTGCCAAATCCATGAACAGATCCCCATTGCCTAACCCTTGATTGTCCCCCTCTATTTGTGCTACAAGCCCTGTCATAGTACTCTCCACTTGATTCTTTTCCTGTTTCCCATTCCCTACCACTCGAATCTCCTCCTAATTCACATTTTGGGACTTCTGCTCTCCAAGTGATGCCTCTCCCTCTTCTAAGGTACCCTTCTCTTGCCTCGAACATCCCTCCCTCATTCACCGCTATCTCCTCTTGCTTCTCTTTTCTTTTCCGAACCTACTTCTCTTCCTTCATCTTTGGCCGCCACATATATGTAACTCCTATTGAATCTTCTACAAGTTCTCCTTGCTCATCCAACCTCATGATTCTAAGGGAATCCAAAAGCTTCCTTGATATATCAACATCAACGCAAACTCTAGCAAACCCAATCCTTCGCATTAAGGTAGTGTTCTCATCTAACCCTAAGGGTTTTCCAATTTTACTGGCAATATAGCTCATACCCTCCGCAGACCAATACTCCAAGGGCACCTTGTGGATGTTCACCCATAAAGGAATTGATTGAAGCTTGCCCCTATCCAAGGTAACTCCATGTTGCAACTTCTTAATAAGAATTGGATGCCCCATTATGTGCCAAGGCCCTACTTCTAGCACTTTCTGTGCATTTTCTTCGGTTCTGAATTTGAAAACAAAGAGTTCGTCTTCGTTTACCATTATATTCACCAACCCTTGTCCCTCCATAGCTAACGATTGGAAAAGCTAACCGCTTCTCTAGAAAAAAACCCACAAGAGATGTACTCCACTTCTTAGCACCTTGCTATAGGAAATCAATCGGAGCTTGGATCGGTTGTCCCCATCAGATTCCACATATCATAGTTTCCCTAGGTTCCCAAAATCCCTTACAATGGATATGTAGATTTCACCTTCTCCGATTCCTATTGCTTCCTTTCGACACTAACTCCTAACAGTGGGAAGTCTGCTCCATTTAAGGCTGGGATTTCCAAATCAGCTTAGGGAATGGGTTGGGTAGAAACGGCAGTTTCCGTTTCCATATGGTGTGAGGTAAGGTTCGGTGATTAAACTAGTACAGCATGGTAAGGTAGGAGAGGGGTGAGTTTGAGGCTATCGGATGGGTGAGGAGAACATGAAAGATCATGGAAAGTTACAATACTTCTTGGGAATTGAAATTGCAAGATCAACAAAAGGAATCTTCATTTCTTAGAGGAAATACATTCTGGATCTTTTGGATGAAACTTGTTTGTCAGGATGTAAACCAGCAAAATCACCCATTGAAAGCAATCATAAGCTAGAAGTAGGAATTGAAGAATCAGTTGATAAGGGCAGATATCAGAGATTGGTCGATGGGCTTGTCTTTCTCACACCAGACCAGACATTGCTTATTCAGTTAGCTTGGCGAGCTAGTTTATGCATGATCCCAGATAACCTCATGATCAGACTATCTTTCGCATTTTGCAATATTTAAAGTTATCCCCAAGAAAAGGTCTTCTTTTCTCAAAACATGGTCATCTTCGAATTTAAGCCTTTACAGATGCGGATTGGACCGGATCTTTAGATGACAAAAGATCCACCTTTGGTTATTACAAACTTGTGGGAGGTAAATTGGTCACTTGGAGAAGTAAGAAACAAAGTGTGGTTGGAAGATCAAGTGTAGAAGAAGAATATAGAGCTATAACTTAAGGTGTCTGTGAACTTTTATGGCTGCAGAAGTTGCTAGCAGAGTTGAAGTTGGCTGAAGAAGACATGCTATCATTATAGTGTGATAACAAAGTTGCAATCAGTATTGCTCATAATCATGTTCAACATAACCGACGAAGCACATCGAAATTAATCGACATTTTATCAAAGAAAAGTTAACTGATGGTGTCTTGAGCTTGTTTCATGTAAGGTCAGAAAAACACCTAGCTGATATTTTCACAAAAGGACTCAATAGTCGAGCCTTTCATACCATAGTTTGCAAGTTGGGCATCTGTAATATTTGTGCACCAACTTGAGGGGGATTTTTGGTTATAACGTATAATTAAGGGTAGAAGTGCATTTTCCAATATATATATATATATATACTGCATAGGTTTTTTGTATATAAACGTAACTATAGTCTTATGTTTAACATAAGTGTGATAATAAGATTATTGCTTTCACAAATCTTCAATATGTCACTTCAAGAACCAAATCAACAAAGTTTTTCATGCATAATGAAGCATTGAAAAACCAAAACATAATTTAATTGGTATTATGGAAATAAAACAAAGTTTAACTAGAAGAACACAGATAATTGAGGATGAAAAGCACAGAATGAAAGGACACACCTGGAGCCAATTATGGAATCCTGAAACTTCTTCCCCACCTTGCTTGATTTCTCCCACAAAAACATGTTCGAACGCAGAAGAAGATCTAGAGGTACCACCTCGACTATATAGATCAAACCAGAGGCTTGTCAAAATTCTCTTGAATTCTTGCTTATCTTCAGACACAATACCTTTGGATATAAGATAATTGTGAAGATATTTAACAGGTGAACTTCTACTAATTTCTTCTACAAAAGCAACTTGCTCGTCCCTCTCCTTAGATGTGACAACTTCTTTATATCCTTCATTGGGGTTGTAATTATCCAAAAGAGAACAGAAACGAGAGAAAGTAGGCTTCCTGAATACATCTTCACTCACCCAGCTAAATAGATTTCCTTTAGCCACATCTTCCTTACAATAGACCTTCTTCCCTTCACCAACATCAATCTCATAATCCTTGCCAGGTAGAAGACGGTTCACATCAAGTTCCCATAGCCTATTACAAGCTTTTGATAGGTCTTGAAGCTCCTCCTTTGAAGCTGTTAAGTTAGCAATAATTTGGAGATCTTCAGAATATTCTTGTTCACTTGGAGGTCTTTTATAGGTTTGCCAATGATCCATATGAACCTGTCAATAAGCATTTTAAAGTAGGTTGAACACCACATTCATGCCCCTCTTTCCCCTCCCAATCTCAAATAAACTACAATCCATATATTAAATTGAGAAAATTCAGTAAAGTTTGGAATTCACCAATATGGTGAAAAAGCAAAAGCCTAGCAAATTTCAGTGCATCCTAATATCAATGCAGTCTGTTTGTGATTGTTTTTTAAACTATTTTTTAGGTCAAACGCAATCTTGTTAAAAACATAACGAATTTCAGCATGAAATAGTATTTCTAAAACCATGATTTTGGAATGCAGCTCCCTCAAAACCACTGCTTCATAGAACGAATTTACATGTTTCTTTAAAACCAATTTAAGACAAGTCTTTTCAACACAAATAATATATATCCAAATCTATTCTTGATAATGCTCTATTATGCTTTATGCATAAGAATACTATTCATCTTTTCGGGTCATTATAAATAATTTTGCTAGAACAAAATTTATAGCATTCTTCAAAATGATTACCTAACACTTTATTGCTCTTATTCACAGCAATTCTACAAATAATAGTTTTTCTACAACAATACCAAAAGGGCTACAATCATCAACAAAAGCTGATTGATAATTAACGCATTTACATATCTCTCTCTTTAAGTTCTCTTTCACAAACCTACCCAAAAACAAAAGAAACAAAATGAATCTGGTACAGTTGAGCACTAGACCCAACAATGCAGTTGATGAGTAGATTATATCGTGGCAACATTCTAGAAGTGGTGGAGAAGCCACAAAGCAAAATTAAAGGGAAAAATAACTATGAATATAATGATAATACCTTTTTTGGTTTATTAGGGTGCTTTTTGCCCACAGACTCCCAACCATCGTTACAACTTTCTCGTTCCTACGAGAGAATGTCATAAAGATATCATAACATATCTATCTGTAATTTACAAATCTTTCCCTAAATATTGTTAAAGGACAGTTTATTTATATTCGAAATCAACTGCTTGACCAAACCTTTCCATGCCGTTGATTTTGATTATCCTTATATTCATGTTGCCAGCCACCTTCCTTCCTTCCATATTTTTCTTCTTCACTATCCAAATCCTTGCACTCCAGAGAACAATACGAAATTTTAAAAGAGAACCATTTCTTTTACATAGAGTCTAACATTTGATAGAAAAGGAAAGATTTGATCTGACTTTTTAAACAGTTAGGTTTCAAAAAATAATAAAATGTAGTATGATTCCAATAAATTAATCAGTGAATATATATATTAAAAAACGAACCACCTTTTGTGGTCGGCTTGATAAATTTTCATTCCCCCACTGCTCATTTCTTTTTGGATTCTCACCCTGTGAACATTTGTTTCTTAAAAAACTAATAGGAACCAATTGAAACATAAAGTACTGCTTCAAATTCCAAATTTCAACAATGAAAAAAAAAAGAAATGGCATCACCAAGTTGTCCCATTGGTTCGAAGTCAGGAAATTGCCAGACTCTTGCGGATCTTTGTCTGACACCACCTACATATTTTAGAAACATCTTTGTCCGGTTAAAAAACGGAACCAATTGGATGCAATCCGAAATGGTAGTGAAATTAACAGTGAGTGATTTGAGTAATGTATGCAACTGTAACCTGAGCCCAGGTGGATCTGGAGCGCTCATCTCGTGATTCATCGGGTTGATCGTCCCCATGGCCAAGTGCTACGTCCAACAAGCCCTTGATCAGACCCTCCATTTCTGTTACTGAGAGCGAGCAAAAAGAAACCCGTCACTTGCTATCTATATACAAATATACTGGCACAGTGATCACGTAACATACCGGTAACGACTCCTTAAAGAGGTAGTTGAGTGAAATCAAAACAGAACGAAAAGAACCTATACGGTAACTTTGCCTTTTAGTTGGCGAGAAAAAAAAAAAAGTTGTCCATCTCATAGCCGACAGTTCTCGGCCACACACGTTGACAGCAGAATTTTCGTGTCTAAATTTCTTTGTATTTATATTTTTAAATTCAAAAATAATTTTACTTTTTTAATTTTTAGTTTTAATTTCTTCTGATTCTCGCCAATTAAACTATAAAAAAATATTTTATTATTTGTTTCTATTTTATAATATAATTTACTATTAACTAAATAAAAATGATTTAATTTATTTAATATTAATTATTTATTAAAAATAATTCATCTTCAATATTTATCCGATATATAATTATTAAAAATTAACAATTAAATATATTTTTATTTTATTTAAAAATAGGAATTAAAAATAGAAAACAAAATTTAAAAATCATATCATAAAAATAAAAATGAAATCAAACTGCCTTTAAAGTTTAAAACGATAATAAAATTAAGAAGTTTATAAGCTTCTCAAGACTCCAACAAAATTAATTAAGCAAACAACAACCAAAAATTAGAAGTACAATGTCTAAATTATGCCTTTATATTTATTAAAAAATTTAAATAAGCTCATATTGTTATATATGGTATCACGTTATGCTTGATCGTATTCAAAACGATATTAATAGTATCATAAAACCTAATTAATGTCTATGTCACTTTCTAATAATTGGATTATCAACTTAGTGTAAATAATGTCGCACTTGGACAAACAGCACATTTCATATGCTAACATTGTTTTAAAATTAATTTTAAAAACAGTTAACCAATTAGGTGAGGTAATATGTTTTAATGTGAAATATGAAATAAACATGTAGGAACTTTATAAACACAACTTTTTAAAATAAAGACATCAATAAAGATTAAAGATCAAAGAAATAAACATATTCAAGGTCAATGGAGCAACCAAAGATATCTTAAGTCAGGGATGTTCTCATCTTTTTGTTGGCAGATTGACAAAATAGCGGTTAAGGTCATTACATATGACTCAATAGCTATATGTGATTATGTATATAAAATGTGCAATTAATTTACAAGTATTTTATTTTGCTTTATGTACTAATATTGTCTTGGTTTAATCATTTATGCTATGTTCCTAGGCAACAGAGAAGATGTTGCCTTGGAGTAAGCTTTGTAAGGAATTAGAGAAGATCTTGAGTTTAAAAAATGAAGAAACACTAATTTTAGTTGAATAGGTAATTTGCTAGCTCGTGTTCTCTCAAGTAAGCTTGGGGTGATACATAGTCTGATGCACATACTGCAAGAAGAATGTGTGGCAGAGAGAAGAGAAGCATAACGCTATAATTTCTAAGACACAGACCGATACTTCTAGAATTTTGATAAAAGGATACAAAACTTAAGACATAAAAATGTCTACAACCCATGTCCCTTTTAGAATTTTAACGGAAGGGCATATAGGTCTATATCTCAAACCGTGTTCGCGATTGATAAGACATAAAAGGTGATACAATCTTTAATTTTGGTTATCTTTTTCACTTCTTTTATTCGTAACCTAGGGTTAGTCATCAAGAGAGAGGACAAACCCTATTAAGCCAAACAAACTTTGTGGATATAAAGAAGATTGGATATCATCCCAATATATCAAATTTAATTGGAATGTTGAAATTTTACCTAGAGATCTTTCAACCCTGATCTCATTTTCTTTGTCACTCATATTTGATGTCTTTTTGTTTCATCACTCATATTTGCTTGTGCAAGAAATATATGTAGCTAGTTTATTTATATGTAAGGATAAGTATAGCTATTATTTTTGTTATGAATTGATTCAATTGTTCTTATCAAGTCTATTTTATTTATGTAAAATATCTTTAAATATTCTTCAAGTAGATATAACTCAAGTTACTGATAAGATATGATATTAATGCATACGCGGACGATTCGAGAGAACTTACTTGTAAGTAGACCATAAGTTAAATTTTAGGAGTTTGATTGTGATAATATTTATCCTATCAGAAACTACGTTAAAGATCACTAGATAAGTGCATCTATCATTCTTATAACATAACTTAGGTGAATATGAGTGTTAGTCTCGCAAGGACTACAATTACTAGTGTTAAATATCTTTTTATTATCTAATTTAATAAAATGAATGGCTCATTTTTAAAGTTAAAATTAACAAAACTAATCTAATATATCAAACCAAATCAATAAACAAGAATAAAGCAATCAATAGATAAATAAGATCTATATAAGAATTTCCCTATAACCTTTCTGTGCTTAGATTTAACTTTATTATATGGTTAACCTTAATTTCCTAGACAGGTAGAAAATTTAAAGTTGCAACTATTTTTTTCAAGTCATACAACATATATCCTTAAGTTTATTGATTGAATTAACTTTCTAATCAAAACCCCTAAATGCATATTAACTTGTTCTATGAATTTTCATTATAAATTTGACTCTAACTCATAAGATTTATATAGTCCTATCACTAGGATTCCATGTAACTTTTATAATTCATGTCATAGTCTATTTAAACATATAATTTCTTAATCCATATAGATGAAATCTGAAATAGAATCAAAATGGTAGCATATTTTAATTCAACACAATATAAACATGAATAATTTATAATAAATCTTAAATATTTTACTACTAAGAAATCAAATATAGCTTTAGGATTCATTTCATTTAGGTCTATATCTCAATTTAGTTCATACTCAAATAATGAAAACCAATAATAAACAAAAGAGAACATGTTGTGATAGAAAATAAATAAAACATGACAAAAAATAATACTAAGGAATTACTAAGGCAAGTGCATGGATCATTTCTTATAATATAGTTTGAATGAGTTAAGTGTTGATCTCACGAGGAATGAAATCACTAATACTAACTATCTTCCTATTATCTAATCTAAATAAGTGAATACTTAAGTAAAAAAAATAATTAAAAATAAAATAACAATTTGGGATCACTCAAACAAAGTAATAATCAAGAATAAACAATCAATTGATAAATAAGATCTAGACAAGAACCCCTTTAGAACTTTAGTATGTTTGAATTTATCCTAGTTCCATGATTAACTCTAATTTTTGGAACAATAGGAATTTCAAGGTTACAATTATAGTCTCTTCGTAAAGATATACGATCCATATTCTTAACCATCTTTCACCAAAAGTTTTTTAGCAAAGTCTCTAAGAATGCATTAAGACAATATATGTGAATTCCTCGAACAACGTTCATTCTCACTCAGAATAATCATGTCGTTCGATCTTTAGTAACCCATTCAACCTTTATTATTTATGCTACAACCTAATTTATAGATATGAAATTTTATGTTTGTTAATTTAATCCAATATATGAATTTGACATTGAATCTTCTATGATCATTACTTCAATTCAACTAAACAATAAGCATAAATAATTCTTAAGAAACCAACATCGTCATTAAACTAAAGAAATCAATTCAAAACACAATCATTATATGATTCATCCCACCTAAATCTATATTACAATTAGTTAATATTAAAACAAAGAAAATCTACATTCAACAAGAAAGAAGTTTGAACTTTCATGGCTTAACTCTTGAACGTTCTTCATAAATCTTGACTAGTCGTCTTGTTTTGCTCCAAGATTATTTTCTACTTCATCACAATAACTTTTCCATTAAATCTTATTGTTTCTACACATCTTAAAAACTCCTACCCTTTGTTTTTAGCTACTTATTTCTTTAAAACATGATACCTTATAATCTTCACCTAGCATCTTATTTATTTCTTAAGACATCATTCTTGAATTTTTACATAAAAATCACTACCAATATAGGGTAGGACACGAGTATATTTCACCATCATATTAAAGAATATGAGCAAAAAATGTTAGATATCATTGATAGTGGAGAAGTAGAACACTTCCTTGTTAAACATGACTAGAATATAGGAATGTGTTAGTGCCATCTTAGTTAGGTATAACTCTCCCAAAAAATAAAATATATCATAATTGGACATTAAAGCAGCACGGTACCATGACGGTACTATGTTTTGATTCCTCAACTTTACTTCTTCTTTATTGAGGGGCTGAAATAAAATATGTCATTTTAAGTATGAAATCCTATAAAAAAAACTAAACAAAATGCTTTAAAAATTCATGTTAAAAAATATAATCTATTAGAACATATCAAATTCTCCTGCATTTAAGCATTTACTTGTCCTCAAGCAAATCAATTTCATTACTTTTAAGTCATGTAGGTGACAATTCTAGGAAAGCATTAAATAACTCAAAAATATCGATTAAGATCCTACATTACAATTTCAATTACAAAGTTCACAAATTGTTAGGCATCTAACTACTTACATCAAATGGTAAATAACTTCAATTCAATTCACAAAATTCAACTTAATACATAAAATGATCATACATAAGAAAATTTCTTCAACTTTCAAACATGTCTATATCCCTTAGTGAAATAAAACAAAACACAAAATTTAAACTATACAAGAATATTTAGAACTTATTTTAAATGTCACATAACCTTTTGATGTGAGAGTAAATATCTTGTCAGGAATACTCCTTGTTACTTAACTAAGTCATTGTTTCAAATGGCTACTAGCACCACTCTTTAATTATTTTTATTTAGGTTGAAGCCAACAAAGAGAAATTATTTTATGCTTACTTATTCACACATTTTTCTTTCTTTTCCTTGCTTGCATAATAATGAAACATTTAAGTTAATAAATTTAAAAATTATCAAAAATAATTATAATGCAAATCAAATTTATATTCTCCAAACTAATGAAGCAAACTGAACTCAAATAAGTCATCAATGCTCATGGTTATTTAGCTAAACACTTCAAATCATAACAATAATCACATTTATAGTGAAGTATCTCAATCAATATGCTTTCAAATTTAAATTTTTTTTAAATTGATCCCTATTAAGTTAATCCCAACAAGATTGATAAGTATGGTCAATTGAGTCACTTCCTCAAACTTAAGTAGTACACTATTCTCAATGTACATTACTTGTAAAAAGAATGAAAATAATAAATAAACAAGGGGATAAGCAGATAAAATAGGAGAACTAATCCCTTATATAACATAAGATAATAGTGTGAATCCTATTGAATTTCCTCAATCTATTTCCTATTAAATTATTGTCTTACATAGTTATGTTATCTAACCAATTAAGAAAAAAATAAAAATAGGATAAACAACAAACCTATCAGTCATAGACGGGGGATCCAATGTAGGTACATAGTCAACAATAACCCATGAGTCATGATAAATGAATATTTGACTATGATTATATATTTAACATATTTTGCTTGATATTTTATAGTTTTACTGTATGTTTGGTACTTAATTTGCTCTAAATACATTTGTAGGTTATATTTGCCTTCATGACTAAAAGGAGAAGAATTTGAATGAAATCGTGACATGGAACAAAGATTTGAAGTAACTAAAGACCCAAATGACTGTGTATAGTGACTGTGTAGGTCTCTATAAACATGTGAATTAAAGAATTTGAGTTTTGGTCATGTGGAGTTACACGCCCGTGTATCTTGATATACAAAATTGTGTATGTTTCCCGCGTAAGTTTTACACCCATATAAAATAGCAAAATTTGGTGTTTTTGATTATACATGGTCTCCTACATAACCTTGTAAGTAATCGCATATATCCCAAAACTTTAAATTTTAATATAAAAGGACGTGAGCAAAGGCAAATTAAAAAGTAATTAAATTATTAGGCAATTTTGAGACATAAGACACCTAGAGTTTTGATCAAGGGATAGGGAAAACAAAAAGAATATATCAAGAGATCTAGTAGATAGCCACATCAAATTTAAACTTGCAAGAAGATTCAATAGAAGGGAGAGAAATTTATAATTATGATTTCTTTATTTTTTATTAGTTTTTCTTCATATTTATCTTTGATTTCATTTTCTATACTAAGTCAGTGTGTCTAGCGTCTAGGTGGGTTAAACCCTAGTTTAAGATAACAATATGTTTTAATCTTTTTTCAATGAAATTATATTAATTGATTTATTGTGCTTCAATTATACATTTTATTCTTATTCTAATATATCCGTAATATTAGTGTATGATTTGATTTCATATGATTGAGATTGAGAAATCCTCTAGTATGAATAGATCTACAATAATTGGAAGGAGTTGCATGTAAACGGAGAGAGAATCTGACACACATCCTCTAGATTAGGGCAAAACCTAATAGCGGAATTCATAAATCAATAAAGCAATCCTAGGGGTTTTAACTAGAATGATTTCTATTAATCAACTAATGGATTAATTGTTAATATACTTGACATAAGATAGAAATTTCCACAATCTAATAAATTATATAATTGCAGGATAAAAGGGTAATTATTTAATGATTCTTAGTGAATTCATCACCTAAACACTACTATTTGATGTTGGCTTTTCTTTGTATTCTACTTGTCCTGAGTTCAAAATTGTTTAATCTTAATTTAGTTTAATTGTTTAGTTAATTTTTAATTAAAAACTAAAAATCTTATTCTTAGGTTAAATAAAAAGGATAACTACTACTACTTATTGTCTTTATGGGATCGATTCATATTTGTCTGTGTTAGCTACAGATACGTCGTGTACTTGCAGCAAAATTAATACTTACCTTAACCCTAGGCCAATCAAGTTTTTGGCACCAATATTAGGGATAGTAATATTAGGAATGTTTTATTTTTGTTTTTAAATTATTTTATTTTATTAATTTGTTAAACTTTCTTTCTTTTTGTAGATCTTGACTCTTAGTCAGTTTATACTTCGAAGTAATTCCAAGAGCTTAATTGACATAGATGTAGAAATTGAGTGAATAGCATGCAAAAACCTTAAGAGTTTGAGTTAGATCGTCAAATAGAGGACTTGGATAGCCGAGTGGATATTGAAGAATTGCACAACGTGGTAGGCCAATCAAGGACCATGTTTGACTACAATAGACTAGACTTGACTAGAGCAGAGTCTAGCATCTTGAGACAGTCTATGAGTGTTAATAATTTCAAGATAAAGCTGAGTGTTATACAAATGGCGTAGTAGTTAGTCTAGTTTGATGGACTTAGAGACAAAAAAAAAACCAAACACATATATATCTAATTTTCTAGAGATTTGAGATATTTTTAAAATTAATGGAGCTAATGATGATGCCATTAAATTATGGTTATTCCCTTTATTCTTTAAGGGGGAGGCCAAAATATGGTTAAACTTGATGCCAAGATCATCACTAACAACTTGGGAACATGTGGTAGAGAAGTTTTTATTGAAATATTTTCCACCAATTAAGATTGCAAAATTGAGGAACGACATCTCCTTTTACTCCCAAGCTCAAGTTGAATCCTTATATGATATATGAGAGAGGTTCAATGAGAAGATACCCACATCATAGTCTAATGCTTTGGATGTAGATCCAAATTTTTCATAAAGGGCTGACTTAGAATGTTAGATAGTCAATTGATGCATCAACTAGGGGAACACTTAATAACAAGAAAACTAGAAGTGGCCCACAATCTTATTAAAGATATGGCTATGAACAATTACCAATGGTGCTCATTTAGAGTACGAATCAATAAGCTAGTAAGAGCATATGAAGTGGACATAGTGGCAGAGTTAGTAAGCTAAGTGGAAGCCTTAAGAAAAAAGATCGATAAACTTACAATGGCTCCATAAGGTCAAGTTATGCAATGTAAGGTGTGTTGCTAGATCATCAAGGTCAAGATTTTCAAACAATGCAACTCAAGTATGTGGACTATTTAGGGAATGCTCCTAGACCCCAAAACAATCCATATAGTAACATGTACAATCTAGGATAGATGAATCACCCTAATTTTCTTAGGGAAATTAGGGCCAAGCAAGAAATAACCCTCCACTCGGATTCCAACAGTAAGCACCTCAACCTAAGAAGCCTAGTTTGGAAGAGATGATGTTAAAAATTACTTAAGATTCTAATGAGAAATATCAAAGGATAGAGGCTTCCATACACAACTTGGAGATTTAAATCAATCAATTGGCAATGATAGTAGTTGAAAGACCAAAGGGGAGTTTACCAAGTACAACAAAACAAATCCTAAGGAAAGTGTAATGACAAACACCCAGATGAGTGAGAAAATGCTCCAAAAAGAGAGGAAGGTGACTATTGAGAGTCACACAAAAGCTGAAGGTGAACTTCAACTATAAATTTTTGTCATGTCATCCCATATCCTATAAAAGTGAAGAAAGATTGGATGGATGCAAAGTTGGGTAAATTTCTTGATCTACTGAAACAACTCCAATATAACTTGCCTCTTGTTGAAGCCCTTAGGCAGTAACCAAAGCTTATAGAACTTTTGAAAGAGCTAATATCAAACAAGGAGAAATTGAAGAAGTTAGAAACTATTATGTTAAGTGAAAGGAGCTTAGAAGATAAGAAAAGCAAACTACTAAAGAAGTAAATGGATCCAAGGAGCTTTTCTATTCCTTATGAAATTGGTAGTTTAAAAATAAATAAGGCTTTAGCCAACTTAGGAGCTAGTATTAATATGATACCTTTATTGTTGTTTGAGAAATTGAGAATAGGAGAACTGTAAACTAACTAGGATAAGTGTACAACTAACTGATAGATTGGTAAAATATCCTAAAGGAATTGTAGAAGATTTTCAAGTTAAGGTTGATAAGTTTATATTCCTTACTGATTTTGTGAGTTTTAACATAAAAGAGGACGTAGAATTGACCCTTTTTGATGACTGTTAAGTCAATAATAGACATTGATGAATGCAATTTAACATTAAGGGTGGGGAATGAAGAGGTCATCTTTAGAGTAGCTAGTGTCATTAATCATGCCCTTGGATTCATGGATGTCACTGAATCTAGTGAGTCCTATAAGATAATTGATATTTTGCAGGGCTTTACATTTAAAAGTCCACCGAAACCTTCATAAAAGGTAGCATACGTGGAAGTCATAGTGTAACATCTCGTTACTATTAGCGAGGGTATTTCGGTAAATTGGGACAGACTGATAGGTTTCATTGCATTCACTGAGTGAGCTTGTTACTAGCCTCTAATTATAGAGGAACAGGTCTGTTGCATATGCATTTATCCATAGGTACATGCATTCATGGTTTTCCGGTATTAGATTGGGAGCATGAACTGACTGAACTGACTGGATTATGATTAATTGAGAAATTAGGAGTTATTGGGTTCAATTGACTGATTTA
>JANIJH010000224.1:45777957-45798118 GCA_024520975.1 Erythroxylum areolatum
TTTTAAGTATGAAAATGGTTTTATGATGAATAAGATGAAAAAAAAATTTATATCGGGATTTTCGAATTAGAGATTTGATATTCGGTAACGGGTGATAAGAGTTCATAAGAAATCATGTGGACGTATTGAGGGAATATGTATAAACCCATGCAGAAACACATTTTCTTCATCAACTTAAGAATTACCGTAGCCTCACTTCTAAACCCATGCATGCATGTTTATATTTTCACTGCAAAAATAACATAAAATAACTTACTTGGTTCCACAAAATCTCCAGCAGGTGAGAGTGAAATCAATAGCACAAGTTTCGGTAGATGGAGTAGAGAAGAGTTTTGGTAAAGAAATTGCTTCCGATGATAACAAAGACATAAAGACATTATTAAGTTTTCAGCTATTTCTCTCCAGCAACACCACGTGTGTTCCTTGCATGTGGGCCATGTGTCAACATGCAAGGCTCCCACATGTTACTCTTCCATTTGTCACCCTTTTATATATATATATATTTAAAAAAATTCTAAAATTTACCAAAAATTTCAAAATAATAATATGACTCTCCAAATAATTTTTCAGCTCAAAAATAATTCACCAAAAAGTTCAAAATGTCCAAAATATACCAAATTTTTGAAAATTCTAAAATTCACCAAAATTTTATAAAATATACAAAACTTGCCAAATCATTTAATACATTCCAAATAAATCCATAATTTCTATTTATAAACTAATTTACCCGAAAATGCCAATGAATGCATGTACAATCATATGAATGTGCAAAATAAATGTGTATGTCACTATTAATTATGCATAATGTGCACTTTCCTAATTTCTCATAATTTCCCATAAATTACTATTCTAGCCTTAACATGGTTATCGAGATGTTACACCTGCGACCATAGCAATGGGCTATTTTTCCACCAAAAGTACACAACGACTATTTAAAAAGGTTGTTTTGCTTACCAAAAGTGCCCAGTGACTATGTTGAAGGGTTGTTTTCTCACCAAAAATGCCCAACGACTGTGCTAATGTGCTGCTTTCTCATCGAAGGTGCCCAACTACCATACCAACTGGTTATTTTCTCACCTAATTTGCCTAGTAACACACTAACATGTTGTTTTGCTCAGAAAAGATGTGCCAACGAATTTTTTTTAAACAAATTCTGCAAGAGATTTTGTTAGCAGGTTGTTTTTCTTACTGATGGGGCCCCATGACAATGCCAACGGGTTGTTTTCTCACTAATGATGCCCAACTACCATGACAATGGGCTATTTTCTCACCGAAGATGCCCAACGACCATACTAGCTAATTGTTTTCTCATTGAAGGTTCCGAGTGACCACTAGAATGGACTGATTTCTCACGGAAAGTGCACAATGATCGTGTCTTTGAGTTGTTTTACTCAACGAAGGTGCCCAGTGACCATTCCAACTGGTTGTTCTGCCCACCAAAAGATGTGCCAACATGCTGTTACCTCACTGAATGTGCATGAAGATGTTGCCAACGAGTTGTTTTGCCACCAAAGATGTGCTAACCCACCGAAAGTCAGTGACTGTGTAAATGGGTTGTTTTTTATCACCAAAGGTGCCTAGCAACCGTGCCAATGAGTTATTCTCTCAAAGAATGTGCCAATTGATTGTGTCAACGTGTTGTTTTGCTCACCAAAGGTACCTAACAACCATGCCAACTAGTTGTTTTGCCCACCAGTAATGTGCCAATGTGTTGTTTTCTCACCAAAAGTGCCCAGTAACTATGCCAATGGGTTGTTTTCCCTCTAAGATGTGCCAAAGGGTTGTTTTATAACAGAAAGGACCCAACAACTGTGTCAAAAGGTTGTTTTGTTCATTGAATGTACCTAGCAACCATGCCAATTGGTTGTTTTCTCGTCAAAGAGGCCCAAAAACTGTGCCAACAAGGCCATTTTCTCATCAAAAATGCTCAACGACTGTATCAACGAGTTGTTTTGCTCACTAAAAGATTCCCAACAATTATTCCAACGGGTTGTTTTGCCCATCAAAAATGTACCAAGGGGTTGTTTTTTCTCCAAAGGTGCCCAACGACCATGCCAATGGGCTCTTTTGCCCGCTAAAGGCACCCAGCAACTGTACCAACAGGTTGTTTTCTCACTGAATGTGCCCAATGACATGTGAACAAGTTGTTTTGCACACCAAGGATGTGCTAACGGGTTATTTTGCTCACCAAACGATAGTGTCAATGGGCTATTTTCTCACCGAAACTGTCCAGCAACTATCTAAATAGGTTGTTTTTCTTACCAAAGGTGCCTGGCATCGATGCCAAAGGATTGTTTTCTCATCAAAGGTGCCCAGCGACTATGCCAACGAGCTGCTTTCTCACCCAAGATGCCCAGCTATCATGCCAATGGGCTACTTTCTCACCTAAAGTGCCTAGTGACATGCCAACAGGTTGTTTTGCCCACAAAACATGTGTCAAACAGACTATTTTCTTAGCGATTGTGCCAAGCAATTTTGTCAACAGGTTGTTTTGCTTACTTAAGGTGCCCTGTGACTATGCCAATGGGTTGGTTTCTCATTAATGGTGCCCAACTACTGTTTCAATGGGCTATTTTTTCAATAAAAGTGCCCAACAATTATGTCAATGGGTTGTTTTGCTCACCAAAGGTGCCTAGCGAGCGTCTAACTAAATGTTTTGCCCACCAAAGTGTTGGATCGAAAAATAAAACATGCAAGATTTGACTAAAATGGTATATTTCAAAACTTTTTTAGAAATCAAAACACAATGAAAGCAAGATAACCAAATCAACATACCAAGCCGTACATGATACGGTACATCAGAAATAATTATCATAAGAACAAGATGGAGATTATATTACCGACTCCTTTGCTATAGCTTTAACTCCTCGTTGTACTATCCTATCCTCGGTAATATAACCGCTCTTAAGTGATGTATGCTCTTCTCGATATTGTATCCTCTTCTTGATATTGTATCCTCAACCAATCTGATCTACCACTTAATCTTCTTAGATAACTTGGTTAACAAGATCCTTTGGTGGGAAAGGAGAAGAAAACTTTAGAGGAGATTTTTCTTTTAAAAAAAGGCAAAGATGAGACACCTCTTATGCAAATTTCGGCTAACACATGCAAGAAAGGAGAGAGAGTCCAAAAAGTGCAAGAACACCTCTCTTACACCCTTGTCAATCTCAGTTATGTATGAAAAGAAAGAAGAAGAAGAGCATCCAATGCATCACTTCATTCTTTAATCAAACATAAAGAAGCCATTAAATGAAACTCTTCTCATCTGTTTTAAGATGACTATATGAAAAGACCAATAACCTAAAATGACATGTCAATTTCGATTTTAGTGATGAAAGAAGGAAGATGATCTATCAAATGCACCTCCTTTATCTTTAATCAAATGAATGCTAAAAAGGTTTTATTACATGCCATCATTAACAGATAACCATTAAACCATTTAATGGTAAGATCATTACTCCATTTAATGATGATAACCATGATAAATACCATCTTTATTTAGCAATTCATGCTAAATGTGTAGCTGCACATTCAGTCCAAACAAAACCGAAATTGCACCTTTAATTTCTTTAAGAAGTTTGTTTTAATTTAATTAATCAAATTAATCAAATTAAACTAAAGTCTAGCCCATTTCTAAATGTTCATTTGGGATTCTAATTAACCATTAATTAGTGCAAGCCCAACATTCAATCATGGGCTTTAAAACCTTCATTTATATTTCTTACTTTGCTTGATAACCTTCCTTGAAGCCAAGTGGCGAATCTTATTGGACTTAGATAATTCAAGCTTCAATAAGCCCATAATTAATTTAATCTCATTAGAATTAATTCTAACTTATTAACTAAATGTCATTCCACTAAAGACAATTAGTTGAACTCTTGAATTACTAAATATTATGAGAACGTATATTTCAAATAAGATGTCTAACTGCAAACCCTATTATGAACCTTGTTAAAGTCATCCGTAAAATAAAGGGTAAAATTACCGTTTTGCCCTTATATTGGTTTTTCCTTCTAGATCTCCCGTTTTACTTTATATGGTGATTAACACTTAAGATCTCATCTTGGTGTTAAAACTTGGTGGGTAGCAAGTCTATCAAACCACTGGCGCCAATTTAACCACCAATCTCTATAAAACATCTAAAAGTGATGATATCACTGTAAACTCTTTATTTGAGTGAATGTTCCTTAATACATATTTCAATTAATAATTCCAATATGTAGACACTAGATTAATACTCTGTAAAAATCTATTTCGATCATATTAAGAATTATAATGAAACACATATGAGTTTACCACTCATCAAGATGATAATCCATAATAAGCAAATGCTAAAATGTATGTTTTAGAACTAAAGTAACGACCTACTTTATTCTTGAAAACATACTTGATTCCAGATTCATTTAATAGTACCATTATCGATAGTCAACTACTATCATAATATGAAACTCATCATTCCCTTGAAGTAAACTCCTTTACTTACATGGAGATAAATCACAACATTGCAGTCTAAACCATAATCAAGCAACCAACTTGATTATTCAACTGTGAATTAATTAATTTAGATTCTAATAATATACATGTTTCCCATACATCTTCATGCATATGTATATTATTAACAAAAGAATCTTGATTCCTTATGACTAATTATATTATGCTTGTACAAATAAAACCAAACTCTTTTATTTTATTAATACTAAATATTTTCATTACAAAACTGTAATTGGAAGAAGATTAAGTTACATGTAAATACACTTACTTTTCAGGGCACTATATTTACGTAACTCCAACAATCTCTCGTTTTCCCTAAAGCAAGCTTGACACATTCCTCATTTCCATCCCTTCTAGGTGACCTTCAAAACTCTTTTGAGACAATGTTTTTGTGTACAGATCAGCAAGGTTTTGCTCTGTGGGAATCTTTATCACGTTCACCTCTCCATGATGTATTAACTCTCTTATGAGATGATACTTCTACTCAATGTGTTTGACAACTTTGTGGTTCTGAGGTTCTTTAGATTTAACTACTGCCCCACTATTATCATAATAAAGTGTAATGGCTTTTCTTGCCTCTGGAACTACCTCCAAATATTTAGGAACTTACGAAGCCAGATTGCTTCCTTTGCTGCTTCACAAGCAGCAACATACTTAGCCTCCATAGTCGAATCAGCAATACAAGATTGCTTGACACTCCTCCATACTATAACTCCACCTTCTAAAGTAAATATAGAACAAGAAGCTGATTTTCTTGAATCAACATCTACTTGAAAATCAGAATCTATATATCTTGTCAGAATAAGATTACTTCATGAGTAAACAAGCATTAAGTTCTTCATCTTATGAAGATACTTAAGCATACACTTAACTGTAGTCCAATGCTCTTTCCCTTTTTTCTATCTTTGTGCTCTTTTTCAGCCACGCTCTGCCTTCACCGATTTGTTCTTACGCCTTCCTCTTTAAGAAAAGATCAAGAATGGAGGCAATGAAGATTTGGTGCTTAGCAAAGCTTTTTCCATCGTCTCTTAAAAGTTGAAGGTCAACAATGAAAAGGGCATAATTGGTACAAGGAAATAGGAAGAAATTGTTGATGGTTGGAGGGTTAAAGTGGACGCTTTCATTGGACCCATCTTGTTCGACGATATTGATATTGAGATTAGACAGGGAGAGGTTGGATTGGGAAGAGACTGGAAGGATGCCAGTGGAGATGTATAGGTGTTTTCAGGAATCGAGTAAATTGAAGGTGTTTGGTGGTGGTGATAAGGTTTGTTTCTGGGTGAAAAGGGTTGAGAAATTGGCATTGTGGGATGATTGTGGTGCAGATAGTAGTAAAGTGGTTTGGAGGTGGATTTGATGGAGTGTCGGGTGATGAGCTTTCTGGAGGTTTTCTTTTCAAACCCAAGCTTACCGATTTGGTTTGAAACTTGAATTGATATGTGAATTCTTAGAATTGAGCTGAGATGATAAACTTGTAATTACGTTAAGGCTTCTGTGTACACATGTTATAGATCGCCCCGTAAGCAAAATTAAAGGAAAAACATTTAAAACCCTCATCAACTAACACGGGAAAAATTAGGAATTTGTCAATACAAAAGCAAGATTTGTCAAAAGAATGAATACATGTAGAGCATCATGTAATCCTCATAGGTGAACTATGACTCAGGTACTTCTAAGATGTTCTTCAACTTTATGATCCCCTTTTGCATAAATTCTCATCCTTATAACAATTAACCTAACTACTTTAGAATCTCTATATCGAGAGATTATTAATAATGGGTCTAATGATTCTGTCGTTTCGGTATAAGAGAGTGTGAGTTTGTAGCAGAGTCACCATAACAGCTCCTTATATGTTCTGATAGATATTTTGCTTCTATGAGGTATCTGTTGATGATTAATTGTTCCTTGTATATACTATTTTAAAAATAATTAATTATTTTATTTCTATCCATAATGAGAATTAATTAATTTAAAAACATAAGATATTAGTTTAAAAATAATAAAATAAGAGTGTAATTAAAAAATAAAAATAAGATGATAAAATCAAACATGTTTTTGTTTTTAGTTTTTCGTTACAAACCTTAACTAAACATTTTTTGTTTTTAGTTTTTATATTAAATATCTTAACTAAATAAGGTTTTGTTTTTTAATTGAAAAACAGAAACCAAAAACAAAAAAAAATCTAAAATCACAACAAAAAAATAAAAGTGAAACTAAACGATTCTTAAGCTATGAATTTCTAACCTCTTACATTTCTTATAATATTGAATTTTCTTTCTAGGCTAATATAATGTTTAATCAGTTTTTAGGGTACCTCCGAACTAAGAACAAATAGGCAGGTGATAAGAGATTTCTTTGCCTAAGACCTCTTACCCTTTGATCAACTTGGTTAGAGAACTATTAACTAAAATGTTATAATAAATTGTTGTTACACATTATTGCCAAAAATTTATAAACATACAATATCTTTTATTTTTACAAATAAAAAGTTATTACAAAATAGTACATCCGGTAAAAATATAATAAAATTGAATATATCAATCGTCTAATTTAATAATTTAATATCAAATTTATATTTAATATTATTAAAATTAATAATTTAGTTATAAATTAGACTTGAATAGTAAATATGGTTCAACTTGGAAATTACGTTAAATTATTAATAAATTTAAGATTTAAAATAGATATGTTACCGAAAAAATAGTGTGAATTGATATATTCTATAATGTGATTGATAAAAACATTGGGATATTTTTCACGGAAAGTGGAAAACTTGACGAGCCTTCATACTTTTATTATCTATTAATTAACAAAAGTAATTTTATTGTTAGTAGAAGGCAATTGGGCTTTCATACTATTATTATCTATAATTTACTTAAATATATAACTTAATTACAAAAAGTAACTGATTTAATAAAATAAATTTTTGCCTTAAAAGGGAATTTGGTTTATAACTACCTACCCGCTTAGGGTTTAGCGCGTCATTGTTACTTCTCAGTTCTCTCCATGGGTGCCTCATCAGCGCCGCAGACATGTTGGAGCAACGTCGTGAAGACCCCTTCGCAGCCGGAGAAGCTGCATACCCCGTCGACGTGCTCCACAACCCAAGCCTTCGTGGCGAGGTGCAAGTCCGAAGGGGGAATATCCATGGCGGTTGTCGACGCCAACGCCGTCATCAACGGCGGCGATAAGCTCCACCACTTGGCCGACAAGTTTGTTACCGTCCCTGAAGTTCTCGACGAGATTCGAGACCCTGTCTCCCGCCACCGTCTCTCGTTTGTTCCTTTCACTATCGACTCCATGGAACCCACCCCTGAAGCTCTCAATAAAGGTAATTTGGCCCCTTTCTTTCGTTGATTTGTTAGATTCTTTCTTTTCCTTGGGCAGTGGGAGAAACTCTTTTACTTTGTTTGCCTTTGTGAGATGCTCATATTGGTTCAAGTCTAATAAATATTTAGGTTCATTGCTCATCTGTGTGTATGTGCCATTAAACTTGCACGATTGGTAAATGTTTGTCTCCTGTTTAGGCAAATTCACTTTATACTTTCACTAATTGCCAAGTTTTTCGATTAATGTGAATATTACTCCGTGTATAAGCATCCTTGTTTTCTCGACCTTCATATTAATGAAAGTTTATTTTGGAGGAGAAAATTTTGTGTCTCAATGTTGGTTCTTATTCAAATAGTATCCGGAACTAATACTCCTTGGACAAACCTTTTATTTTGGGAAGCTTACATTGGTATCTGTTGGAAAACGGATATAAAGATTTGGACTTTTGAGTTGTAAAAGTGATTCATTTCAATATCATTGACATTTAGTTTCATTACAATTTCCGAAAGCTGTTTGTATGTCTATCATGTTTTATTAAATTTACAAGTCTTATTAGTAGTTTGATTATATTTCTCTGTTCATTGAAGGTAATGTTTCCTGGAAATTATCTTTCGATTTTTTTTGTTTCCACAAAATCAGTGTATTAACTTGATTGTTAGTCCTTGGAGAACTATTTTCATCTTGAACTTTTTTGGCTTTGATTATCAATATTTAAAGTTTTATCTCGAAATTCATAATTATGTCGATTCTATGTTTATTTTCATCTACAGTTATTAAGTTTGCAAGGGCTACTGGTGATTTGCAGACCCTTTCAGACGTTGATCTTAAACTAGTTGCCCTCACTTACACATTGGAGGCACAGATACATGGGATCACACATCTTAGGGATGCTCCTCCTCCTATCCGCACAGTCAATGTAAAGAAGTTACCTGAAAAAGACATGCCTGGTTGGGGTTCTAATGTTCCTAATTTGGAAGAATGGGAAGCGCTAGAACGTGAAACAGGAGATGGAATGAACACTGGTTCAAGAATTGTTCCTTTGAAGGACATAAGATTGAATGTTACTGCTGTAGATGAACAATCTTCAGATGGTTTGATGGCGAACATGGTTGAAGCACATTCCGAGAATCATGAAGATGCCATAGATGGATTTAGAAGACACAATAGGTATCTGCCAAAGAAGACGGTGATTAACATAGAAGGGAAGAAGATTGTTGCAGCTGGAGTTGATGCATCCCAGGGACAGTTTGATGATGATGCTGGTAATTGGAGACCTGCTGTCAGTCGAAGTACACATAGGAGATATCTTAGAAGAAAAGCTCGGCGTGAACATAATGAGGCTCTCTTTGAGAAAGATAGTCAACAAGATTTTGATAATAGTGCGTGTAAGAATGTTGTCAAGGAAGTTAGTGACCAAGGTCATATATTACTGAAAAGTTCTAAAGCAGCAGATTCTGTAAATGGGACCTTGAATGAGAGTGAGATGATAGAGGATAAGAGCTGCAGTGAAGAACTCTCTTATGTACTAGATCAAATGAGGGTGGAAGAAAGTCAGGTAAGCATTGAACAAGGAGAAGAAGAAGATAACATGGATTCTGATAGACTAGACTTCAGTTATTCTTCTGAGAAGTTAGCTTCATCTGATCACAATACAACCATTGGTGGTAAAGTTTGTGAAGACGATGGTCTAAATTCAGAGGTGAATCATTTTGAGATCTCAAGCCACACCGACAAGAGTCTTGATGCATCAAATGTGGACGATGATGGTAGTGAGCAAAGCTGGATGCTCAGATCCTTGTCAGAATCTAGTGTGGCTTGTATAACTAGTGACTTTGCAATGCAGAATGTTCTTCTACAAATTGGTTTAAGACTGTTGGCACCTGGGGGAATGCAAATCCGTCAGCTGCACAGGTACAGAATTGTTTTTCTAGTATGTAGCATGCATTATTATGCTTCACATTCTGTTGAGATGTTCATATTATGACCTTGCTGACTTGGAGAAGAAAGCCTTTAACTATCAAAACATGACAATTGGAAATGGAAGAAAATGAAACGTCCAAGGAAATATGTTTGGGATTTTATATATCCCTGAGATAGTCTCCTTGGTAAGTGACGATATATTAAAATGCTTATGTTTAAATTGGCTTCCTTGGCAGGTGGATATTAAGGTGTCATGCCTGCTATACTGTGACTGCTGAAATTGGAAGGATTTTCTGTCCGGAATGTGGAAATGGAGGCACCCTGAGGAAAGTAGCTATCACAGTAGGTGAGAATGGGATAACTGTGGAAGCCAGAAGACCAAGGATCACTCTGCGTGGCACAAAAGTAAGCATAATTCTCACCGAAATGTGGTTAAAGGTCAATGTACGAGATTAGCTGGAGCTTCTACACTTGGTTTTGTGTCTTGGTTTTGAATCCGCCTGTGTACATGTTTTCATAGAATACTTGTTTCTGGTTTATTTTCGTTGCAAAGTGCACTCCCTTTAACATTTTTTTTTTCTATTACTTGTTCTATGTATGATCATTCAGTTCATTAGAATGTTCTGTTGGTGGAAAATCCTATGGGGTCTTGTATCAGAGGCTTAGCCATCTACTGAAGCTTCCTATTTATATGTTACTGAACATTTGCTTTATGCAGTTTTCATTGCCTTTGCCGCAAGGAGGAAGGAATGCCATTGCAAAGAATCCTATTCTACGTGAAGATCAACTGCCACAAAAATTCCTGCACCCTAAGACGAAGAAGAAAACAAATAAACAGGTTGGTTTTCTTCCTTTTTGTTCTGACCTTGTTCTGGTTCCTCCTCATTGACGATATTTTTTTTCCAATAATTTTATAAGATTTAATGCTTATAGAAGAAATGATACCTTTCAGGGAGATGACTTCTTCTACTCAGATGACGTCTTCAGCCACCACACTGACAAAAGAACTTTTCAACCGCCAGTAAGGAAGGCGCTGGCAGTTTTCAGTCAGAAAAGAAATCCTAATGACAATCATTACTCTCGTGCCAAACGTTAATTGTAGCTGTGTTCTGCTTCTTTGAGAAATTGGAAGATTAAGGAAGAGCCTTATAACACCCTCTGTTGCATCATTGTTGAGCTCAAGCGTTAAATATTAATTTTTTATCAATGGATATTTGCTCATATCACACAAATGAATGCAGTTTTGAAATGTTTGTTTTAGTTATTTGTCCCTTCTGTAACACAAATTTTATTTGCCAGTTGGTACAGTTTGATAATTATTACAATCGATATTCTTGAGAATGCTACGTAATCACATGGTATTGGAGAGATGGCAGAAAGGTTAAGACTCTGCGAGAATGTCATGTAATCAAATGGTATTGGAGAGTGATGGTAGAATGGTTAAGATTGTTGTACTCTGTAGTTTGAATTAGTAATAAAATTTAGTAGAAAGAGAAATAGTTCGGTTTTCGGTAGATAATTTAATTGATAAATATTTTTCTATTAAACTAACAGAATTAGTGATTTAAAGTGTACTTTCTCACTAATTAGATGGGGTTAGTAGAAGAAAGGACAACTCAGTAATTGAATGGGTTGATGGTGAAAAATAATTTAAACTTCTTTGAAATATTTGTATATGTTTAAATAAAGGTATCCTATGAAATAAGTTGTTATGCGTTCAATTGTTAATCTGCATCTTGTGATTGAAATCATCATCCAGTGGTATACAATGAGAGCAACCTTCTGTCATTTACAAGGACCACCAATAAAACTTAAACTGTGGGAAAGAAAATATTGTGAGAAGAGCGCTTTGAATAGTAATACAATGGTTAAAGTATCTGAATTAAACTGTTAGTTAAATCCCTCACCTACATCATGATGCAAGCGCGAGTTCCGCCCAAGCCAAAGAAGATGCCTTCATCTCAACAGACACAGAAGTGTCAATTTTGTTCTCTAGCATAGAGCTTACTTCCTCCATTGATGGCCGCTTGGTGGTATCTGGGCAGATGCAAAGGTTTACCACTTTGCATATGACCTCGAGGTCCTCATATCTGAAGTGCTTCAACTCTGGATCAACCATATAAGAAATTGCTTCGGGCACTTCAAGATATTCCTTCGCCTGCATAATTGTGTGGTTTCATGTTTTGTATTTACTCCAGATAACAGATTTGTCAAATTTCATACTTCAAAGATCTCCTTACCCATTTCCCCAAGCACCCTTTGTCCTTGCAGTATGGTTGCCTGCCGCTTATAATTTCCAGTAAAAGTATACCGAATGCATAAACATTGCCATGGATATCAAGATGGCGTTCCTCCACGGAGTTTGATAGTACACAAATAGCACCTTGGCTGCCAATGGACAACGAGTTCTTTTCTGATCTCTCAAGAATACTTTTCCAACTTTCAAAATCTACCAACTGCAAAACATTGAATTTTTTTGCTCACAGCATCTCATTTATGTACCTTGATGTCCATCTTGTGATTAGCATAAACTTTAATATAACTAGGGGAATAATTAGGTAAGACATGCTATATATTGACTTTAAGGCACAGTACTGACCATATTGAAAAATAGATGCAGAAACACATTTCAATTATCCTTTACCCAGATGGCAAACATCGAAGTTTTACTGATCTTGCTTACCAACTTCTAAACAAACAAAGCTAAGTCAATCCTATGGCTATACTGTCATCATCCTAATATGATTATGTCATCTCTGGTATGCTAACATTGTCCTTGATTCAAACTAATTGCAAAGAAGATACATATTTCTTGAAAAGAAAGGCAACGTTTGTGGTATACCTTGGGGGAAAAGTCTTCAGTTAGATATACAGCACTAGAATTTAACTCGGATAAGGTAAAAGGGGGATCAAGTTCCTGATGAAGATATTTGAGTCCCCGAGCAATGCCTAAGATGATTTTCATACGTCGTGTCCATGATAGCTGGCATCCTTCTCCATCTGCAAATATTTAGACTAGTACTCAGCGCTTTGATCCAATTAAGAAACCCTAACAAATTTTTTAGTAAAAGAAGATGACTTACAGTGAAGATGCTCATAAAGTGTGCCATTTGAGGCATATTCAAAAACCAACATCCTTGTAAATGGGGAGCTCTCTCTACAATAACCCAATAGTTTTCCCGTGTTTTCATGACTTAATCTAGCCAAATCAGCTACCTAATGCCAAGAAGACAACAAATCTTCAGAAAATTTCTTTGACAAAGGATTTTGTATTTGTTATGCATTTGGTCACCTCTTTCTGGAAATACAGCTCAAGATAGCCAGTCCAATGTTCTTCTTTGATGCAGATGGAGATCACAGCAATCTCAGGACCACTTTTCATGGTGCCCTTATACACCAAACGGTCAGGAGAAGAACCAATAATGTTGCTGAAGTCTTCACAGGCCACTTCAAGCTCCTGTCTGTTGAATCTCACTACATCTTTCAACATCTCAGAATCTGTTTGCAAATCAACCAAAAATGAAAATGACCAACTTACCGATAAAGACAATGATAAGACTACTGATGTACAGTTAGATGGTGCTAAAAGGTAAACCAACCTATGTACAGATGATGCTAAAAGGTAAACCAACCTATGTATACTGTCATATGCTCCTTCTGGCTAATACATTTCTTCCAAGGTATGATGATTGAAGATTTGCTTTTGCATCTCTGAAGGGCTGTCAGAAGAGCAATGACAAAGAGAGAACCTACCATGATTCCTGTCACTATTTCCAGAGCCAAAAGCCAGGTGGGTTTCGATGTTCCTTGATGCAGTTTGGATGAATCCCCAAGAGGCTGATGCTTAGAGTTCAATGTCTGTCGGGCCCTGGGAGGTGGTGCACCATCTACAAATGGAACAATATAAGTTTCTTTGGACTTTGTTAAATTTACAATAATGTCATAAATAGCAAGAGAATTTCAAAGCTACATCCGAGGAAGCACTAAGGAGTGGGGACAATGATCGAGAGATTTTCAGAATTCAGAGTAAGACTTTACATGCAGGACAGAGTATAGAGATGATCCCAGTTTCAGCATATAAAATAAAAAACGTATTCCATTATTAAGAAAATTTCAATTTTCTAATATCAAATTTGATGCCTTGGGTTCTAACCAGATTCACTCAGAAAAGGGACGCTACAAACTTGGAAGTTACAAATACAGGGGGGAATTCTGATTTTTGAATATTTTAATCTGCATCTGAAGTTTTAAAAAAAAAAAGTTTAACGGGAAAGCTTTGCTACACATACAGCAGAGTGCTGCAGAACGCTGCTTAACATACTGGTGTTGAAGACAGTTCCCTTGGAAGCTTGTCCTGTATGACACAAATTGTTAGAAAGTAGGTCACTTAAGATAAATGAGCTAGGAAGAAAGGCTGACAAAACAAACATTGGAAGGTACTCCAAGCACTTAGGTATGATTCCAACAAAGAAATTGTACGAGAAATCAGCCACTGTCAATTGAGATGCTCTGCACAAGCCAGTTAAGTTTGCAATGGATGCATACCTGAAGCAGAAATGAACCTCGATGAAGAAAACCAGAGAAGAAAAAAGTGCACAACAAAATAATAATTTCCAGGATTTTGACGCATCTTTGGAAGCAACTAGCTAACACCATGACCAATTTCCAACGTACAATAAGCTATTCAAGTAGCAAAGTAAAATTGACAGATGTAATGATATTCCTCTGTAAAATCTCCAAAAACTGAATTTTGCCCAAAAAATTATTTGCATGGCTAGTAAATTTCTGCTTTGAATATGAACACCTTAAAACCTGTAATAAAAAAGATGGACTAAAAATTGGTAATGGATATGGTTTTCCAACTTTAAATTGTCTCAAAATTTTGTTAAACACACTTAAATCCATACGTTAGAATATTTTGCAAATTGTACCAAAAAGTGAGAATATGGAGCTCAATAAAACTCTAGAAGGCAGGACTTTCTACTTACATTCCGTGTACCTTAGGCATGAAATCTGAATTTTTATCAGCAGGAAAATGTCCTTGAAGCTTGTTTCTATCAAGCCTAAGTTCCTGAAGGTTCTTCAGACTGCCAATCCCAGGAGGTAAACTCCCTATCAACCCATTGGATTGAAGGTTTCTACAATAACATGAACTCATGAAGTAAGAAAAACTCTTAACATTTCTAGCCAACTTTAGTTTACAACATTAAAGGTGATATTTTACATCTTCTTAACACTGGTTAGACTGGTTATCTCTGGAGGAATTGAACCTGTTAATTGGTTCACTCCCAAATCCAGGACCTCAAGGTACTTCAGCAGGCACAGTTCTTTCGGTATAGTCCCAATCAGACAATTGTCGTGCAAGATTCTACACAGTACAAAATGACGAGAACAGGCTTCGATTCAATATACAATAAATAAGTACATTTGGATTGTGGCATGAAGTGCTCAAGTGCTTAAAGGGGCATACAGTTCTTTCAAATGTGTGATCCGACCCAATTCTGGTGCAAGAAATCCCTTCAAAGATAATCCAGATATATTTCTGCCAAAATGAACCTCCATGGATAAATGGAATACAAAATCATCAAACAATACACCATTAAATATATCTTGGCTTCTCAAACCTACAGACAGAAAGTACTTAGAAAGTAACACATAATCCTCAGTAAACTTAGAAAGTAACACATAATGTCTTACATCTTGATGACATGGTCTCGAGTAAAGGAGCATGAAACGCCAGGCCAATCACAAGGATCTGAATCTAGAGCATTCCAATTGGCTAACACTAGGAGTGGGTCTTCATATATAGCCTCCTTGAATGTAGTAAGAGCCAAAACTGCCCAAAGCCCACATTAAATAAGTAAAATGGTTTGGATTCTCTGGCAATTCACTTCAATTATGATCTTATGGACACCAGAGTGTCCATATCTAATATATTTCCAAAACTGTGAACACAGGAACTCAGATCAATTAACTTCAATGAACCCAAAAATAAATAATTAAATGGACTATGATTAAACAAAATATGGATCTTGGAACAGGCGAAGTAAACAACCTAAAAGCACTCAATTAGTCTATTGGCAGAAGACGAAGAAGAGTCTATCTTATGAAACCTCAGACAACGTCAACTGCAAAATAAAGAATCCTCGTACACTATGCTTTTCCACGTTTTCTCCCAGCACAACAGCTTTCCAATAAAGCAGGTAACCAAGATCTGAGAACTAAAATGGCGATACATACCTTCATCTTTGGGAAAGGAATCGCATGTCATAAACAGAACAAGAGAGATTGCACAAAGAAATTGCAGAGACCAAACAGAACGCATTTCCACTGCAACAATTATCATCCCACCAGTCTCTTTTAAGAAAACAAGAAAGACCCAGAACAGCTCATCAATCCAGCAATCAACAGCGAGATTGAACTGAAAGGAGAGAGCAACAAAAAGAAAAGAGAAAACAATAGCTCGAGGCCAAGTATTTTAACGAGAGAACCTAAGTAATGGTATACAGAGTTCGAAACTTTTGATACTTTAATTTGCTAAAGTATAAATCCAAGATCTGCCAACAACCCACGAAAGCAAAATCACTTGAATGAGTAGAGAAGAAATGTGAGACTCTGAATGTTGTTAAAGGATAAAATCTTGAAAGAGAAGAGACACTTGGATTCAAAGAGAGGTTTTAAAATTTAAAAGGGCGGTTTTTTTAATTAAGGTGGGTAGAGGCAGGGTTCTTCCAGAATTGGTGTCTTTTTTTGGTTGATTAGGGGAAGGTTTGATGTTTACTGCTAATGATTACATGAGCAAAGATTCATACCTAATATCTCACGAGAAGATAAATTGAATTCAAGTTCTTTTTCTGACAAGGAGTCAAATCAAAGTTGCATATACTGATATCGGATTGAGTTTTAGTACGATACTCTATCAGTATTATTAGTATAGATTACCGTTTTAGGTAATTTTTTTAAAATTTATGAAATAGCTTTTAAAATTTTTAAAATTTATAAAATAATCAATTGGTATATTGAACAGTTATATTGTATACATTAATAGTTTACCGTTTACATCAATCATGTTTTTAAAATTTATAATAATAAATAATAATAACAATTAATATGAAATAATAATAATTTTTAAATATTTCACATATAAAGAATAACCACAATTAATATAAAAAACAATCATTATCATATAAATATAAAATTAAAAATAATACAAAGTATTTAAAATATTACAATAATAGAATTTCATCATTTTAATAAATAATAATTACATCAAAAGATTCAAAACATTTAATAAAAAGAACAATAAATATCTTTAAGCAATTTATAAAAAGAGTTCATGACCAAAAAAAATCAAGTTGAAGTTAAACCTGAAACAAAAAAATTTACAATTATATTACATATATAGAATTTAACATAAACATCAAATACAAGTAAAATTAAAAGAAAAGGAAAAACAAAAACCTGAAACGAAATTCAATCGTCAACAGGAGGATATCTGCTATAACTGTACTAACCTAGTGACCATTTGGTACAAAATCCTCATCATTGAGAGGAGATTCATTATCATTATAATTCAAATTTAATGCATCAAATGATATGTAAATGTTTTCTCATCCAAGATTATCTTCCAAACCATTCACATCAACTAAATTCGATCCTTCAGAAACCCAATCTGCCAAAAAGTCAATATTATCAATAGAAATTGAATCAGTTGAACTACTTGTGTTATTAAGACTCATAATAAACAATTAAATTTAATTATTAAAAAATTATAAAAAATATTGAAATTAATAATTATAATAATGAAAATAGCATACCTTTCCCGAAGCTTTAAATTGTAACAAACAAAAACCAAGTCATTCAACCTATTATGCTCCAATCTATTTCTTTTCTTTGAGTAGATAAATTCAAATGTGCTACAGTTTTGTTTACAGCCTGTTGTATTCACACATTAACTTAAAATCCGAATTGCAAACTTTTTCAATTCTAGAACATCAATTTTGAATTGATCCCACCAAGAAATTATAAGTTATAAGATAACAAAAGTAATGTTATAAATAAAATAAAGTGATAATTAATTTTCAACAAATAAGAAAAAGGAAATAACTAACACCTAGAGAAAGTTTTCCTCTTTGTCAAATAACGATCAACATTCCAAAATTCCAATAAAACAACTTATAGAGCTCCATTTGTGAGCTTAAAAGATCTTGTATCACGTCAATGCTAACAATTGTTGTAATAGTTAAAAGCATTCCTCTATTAACTTCAGCTTGCTTAGTAAGATCTATTCTAAAATAAACACTAGGATTCTAAAAGCCCTAGCTGCAATCAACGAAGAAGAAAGTTGTCTTTCCCTTTTCTCATTAATGATTGAAAGAAACAGTGTGTATAAAGAAAGCCTATGTTTCAGATTGGCCTTGATTGTTTCCGTCGCTCTCTCCATGGCATCAAAAATATAACCCATTGTTGACTTTTCTTCACTATCAGTCAAGCGACGTACCCTCACCAAAGGCTCACAAACTCGGATAACAAATTGACATTGAGATCAAAATTCTCTATCTTTCAGTATAATATTACAAACCTCCACTCCAGCATTAGACTTAGCATGCTCAAATGAAATCTACTTATCACTTGTAAATATTTGTCTTAATTCTTTCTTCATCGAAACTAAAAACTAAGGGTACGCTTGTTTGGGGGTAATGAGAGAAAATGTATGAGTATGGAATGAAAGCATACATATGGTATCAAACTATCATTGAAGGGTTAACATTTTCATTACCCAGTTTTCGGCAATCCTCCATTCCCCTGGTAATTCAGAGGAATGGGAATCATTGTTTTATTTTTTGGAGTGAGATTTTGCCGCGACTGTGAGCATTGTCTTCACTCTTTTACCTACCTTTCTCTTCCGTGAGAACCAGAAACAATCCCTGTAGCTTCCACCAGTTCCTCCCCCTGCCTTACCTCCAAGTACTTTAAATAATTCCATTGGATGGGTTCAATTCTCTTGGTTTGCTTCCATAAAAAAGGTTAGCCTTTTGCTTTGTTTTATGCAGTACGGTGTCTTTTCGACTTATAAAGGTGGTTCTTCGCAACTATGTCATAAATCACACCTAATGCGCTCTTCGCAACTGTAGGAGCCACATTAATCACCCAAGATTTTGGTGATTCAAGTGCAGCAGCAAAACCCCTAAGCCCTGCATTCATGTCCATTACATTTTGATATCTCGAAGTGCCAAGCAATCTGTTAATCTTTTTATAGGCATCTAAATGCTTTTTCCATATGTCATTGTCCTCTTGGTAAGACTCTGCTGTTACACCTTCAATCAGTCGTTGAGGTATTCGAGGAGGCACTGCAAAAAGCTTATTTGGAAACTTCTTTAGCTGCCCTCCTGCTACTTCATTTGCACTAGTTACTTCAGGAAAAGGTGTGCTGCAATTTTCCATTTGCACTAGTTCCTCATTCAGATGTTATTTATAGAGATTAAGCAATGCTTGGTTAGTGACTATGAGTAATGAGGAATGGGTAATTAAGCAATACTGATTCTGTGTTTCTTTTCTTCTACAAAATAGTGGGTGTAGGTGGGTGGATATGCTTGTTAGGTGTTAACGCAGACGTAATGACACAAGCAACTTTGAATGTCGACATGAATAATATATTGCCAAATGCTTTGATTTCTATTCTTGGTCTAGTAAAATGTTGATTGAAAGTCCTACTTTGTGGTTAAAAAGAATATAGTTGAAGCTAAATGACTGTCGAAACCTAACCTTTGGATTTTAAGTATCTGTTTTTTGTTTGTTGTTTCTGGGATTTATTTTGACTTTTACATTGATGAATACTGAGGGAGGTTGTCTTAAGGGATTGTGTAAAGTTTTGCAAGTTGGATTTATCACCACAAATGTTCTATTAAATTTTGAAAAGAAACTAAAGTAAGCAATGACTTTTTATATGTATGTGTGTGTCCTGTACAACCCTGCATAGAAAATGACAAAGTTGGGATCTATCCTTTTAATCTATTCCTCCTCTCTACCATTACTTTCCACCCACACGTTTCACAAAGACAGAGTGAAACGAAAAAGCAGTAGTAGAAGGTATTGGCAAATCAAAGAACATAATCATTGCCCCATATTCTTGGAAAAATTTCACCTTCAAAGTCCAAATAGAAACTTGAAGATAGCTGACGAAAATGGTGCTGTAGCATCTTCTACAAGTCCACAAATGTATAGTATTGCAGGTTTCCCATTAAAAGAAGACATTCAATATTCTACTTTTATGTTGTTGTTTCTTATACTAATAGTTGCAATACTGCTGAAATTGCAGAAGTAGAAAAGAAGAATATCATCAGATCATACCCCATCTCCTTAAATGTTGTGCCTATTGTCTGTGTGCGTAGTCCTATACTACATTACTATGTACATTGTT
>JANIJH010000224.1:45952028-45962910 GCA_024520975.1 Erythroxylum areolatum
ATCAACTCATCAATGCTCCATTCATCTTTCTGAGCATGATAAGTAGTCCTGAGAACATCAAACTCAGATGGAAGAGAATCAAACACCTGCTAGATTAGATAATCCTCTCCCAGCACAACTTTCATGGCCTTCAACTTGTTATACCAGTTCACAAGTTTCATAACATGCTCACGAACACCATCCACACCATCATACTTGGTCGTAGACAATAAAGAAAAGTAATTAGACCTTTCAGTCTTATCAAACTTCTGGAATTTTTCATCAACAACCTTGAGATAATTTTTGGCATTATCAGTTTTTGTGATACTCTCTTTAATAATCTTCTCCACTGTGTACTTGATGGTCATCAAACAAACCTTATTGGAACGAACCCACTTATCATATTTAGCTCTATTTGTAACGGAAGACTCAGCAGTGGGTTGTGTAGGCTCATTCTCAATGAGAGCAACATCAACATTGGAAACTGCCAAAAAAAGGTTGAAGGATTAAAGCTAATCCTTGTAATTGGTCCCATTCAACTTAATCAAATTCAAAGTTAGAAATTGATACAAAGCAGGGAGATTTGGCAAATATATCAAAAACTAGCATAATTGGGCAAACAATACAGCTAGATTCTCATACAATTGCAATCCTGCCTAAAGGTCTCGAATTACAACATAGATCACTCAAAACATTAAACTATGTCCTAAAGCTAATATCGATAGGATATTTAAAACTTTAAAGACATAATTCAATGAATTAAACAAAACATTAGAAACCACGTTGATAAAGACAAACCGATAGGGTAAGTGCATCATTAACATAATATCTAATGTATGCCCAATAAATCACAACAGCAATTTGTAATAATTAGTCTCACGTTAGGCGAGCTCACAATTATATAAAGTGAATGACAATAGTCCAATAACATTCCCCAAGATTGTTCCCATAGCTTCAGTTAGCACCACAATTACAAAATTAACCATAGTAATCATATAATATAACTTATATGCATAAATTACATCAAAAATTAATTTTGGTGCATAACTACATAACACTAAGAGTACGCAAGACCCCATAAGCCTAAATAATACTAGAAACAAGTACAAAAATTTTCAAGAAAAAATTTCGAGAGTACATTATATTTTTATTATTTTTAAAGTTCGGGAAAAATAAAAATAAACTTTTTAGTATTAAAAAAACCATAAAATAGAACTGGGCAAGTGGAGCAAATAGGAAAAATTTGGGGAAAAATGGCCATCGGAGATAGGCACACGTGCCACCACCGCACGTGGTTAATGTCTAGTCGGGTCGGGCTGCGTCTTCCTCGCCCAGTTGATTGGTATTCGGATCGCCCAACCCGGTTAGCGACCTGATTAGGAAAAATGGCTATATCTTGCTCGATTTTGATCCGTTTTCAACGAAATTGGTGTCAGTAGATTTAGAATTTAATGATCTATAAAACCCCTTAATCAATTTCATAAAATAAGCTACTGAATAGGTTCAAAAAAAACAAAAAAGAACAGTTATGGTTTGTGTTTTTCAATTCTTGAGCTTTCAAAAGAAGACAACAAATTTAACAAACATACCATACGCTTTGACACCAAACTGAACCAAATCAACAACAACAAAAAAACGATTTCACAGAAATAATTAACAAAATCGAAAACAAAAATTTCATTAAAAAAATATCTCGAAATTACCCAAAAATTAGCGGTCACAATTAGGGTTAATTGTCTTTGATACCAATTGAAGGAAAATTCAACACAAAATTTCAGATTAATTTCGTAATTAATAAACACAATTAATTAACCTTAGAATTGCAATATACTAGATTCAATAACTATATAGACAAATACCTGAAAATTGTAGAACAGTTGAATCCATTGATGTTTTCTATGAAGTAACATGATAGAGACGCAGAGGATTGAGTACTGCTACCCTAAACCCTAATCAACAAAAACACATACATTTTTCAATGGGACGACTGTATTTAAGGTCGGCTAGCAGTAGAGCCTCCTGTGCACTGCGAAACATGGGCCAAGCCTACCATCATAAACACAGGCCCATGACACGTTAAATAGAGAATTAACAAGCCCAATTATCTTGACATCAAATTAATCGGGGTTTGTACAAAATTATGTTTATTATTCTAGTCCACAAAATTAATAACAAAATTCTATCACAATGAAGTATGATTCCGTACCCATAGTAAAAATAATCGAGGATCTAAATGACAGGTAGCAAAATAACTTTACATGCATTCGAGAATAAGGGTTAGAAAATAGTTTTCTAACTCTTAACTCTTTGACGACATTTATGTACAATGTTTTTGAAATTAATTTTTGAAGTGGTTACCTAAATCTAGATGAGCAAGTGAATACTGAGTAACGAAGCTAGTATTTATTTACTTTCATCATGATATTGAAGCCAACAATTATACTACACCAACAAGTAATGTCTATTTTGCAGCCATTGTTTTTCTTGTTGATGTTGGTCCAGAAGGACATTACTATAGATTTTAGTTGGTAGTCTTTAACATCGCACTGCGAGTAGCTCTATGCCAAGTTAATGGTAGGATCAATGGTAGCGACAACTCGTGGATAGTCAATCATGAGAGGCCAATAATGAAAATGTTGCAATTTGATAATTTAGTAGTGGTTGAAACTGAAAATTATGGCTCTGTTTGACAATCAACTGATTGCATTAACTGTTAGCTGATAGCTGATTATATCAACTGATTTAACTAGTGGATTACATTAGTTGTTTGTTATTTGATGTTTGATAAAATTAGCTATTTATTATTAATTGTTTATGTGTAAAATGACTTATGAGGACAAGACTTTAAAAAAATTATAAAGGTATGAATATTATATATCTTAGTATTTCGTTGAATATTCTTATAGGAATTTAGATTTTAGATATTTAATTATACAAAAATTAAGTTTATAACTCTAATAAAAAACATAGAACATATAATAATAATAATAATAATAATAATAATAATAATAATAACAACAACAACAACAACAACAACAACAACAACAACAACAACAACAACAACAACAACAATAATAACAACAACAATAATAACAACAACAATAAGAACAATAACAACAACAACAACAACAAGAAGAAGAAGAAGAACAACAACAACAACAATAAGAATAATAATGATGATGATGATGATATATCCAAAATTTAAAGAGCAAAAGAGGTTGGGTAAAATTTAAGGGCAAAATCGACATTATAGGAAAGGATAATCAGTTGATTGCCCAAAAAGCTACTCACAAGGAGCTTTTAATTTTTAGCTGGTTGTGTTGAATTAGCTAACCCAACTAGCCAACAACCAAACAACTAGAATAACTTTTTGATAAAGTCAAACAACTGATTTTGGTCAATTAATTAAAAAATTAGCTGATCAGTCAACAATTAAATAAGGCCAACCAATTCGTAGGTTTAAATATCAATTTTTTCCGAACAAAAGAAAATAAAAAGAAGAGAAGTTGAAGAGGAAGAGAGAAAGAAGAGAAGGAGAAAGGGACAAGAGAAAGAGAATATTTATTTATTTTTAATTTTTAAATCTGATCAACTTACGCATTAATAAATTTATGAAAAAATTATATATATTTTTTCATACAACTCGAGGCATTGTTTTGATTACCGTATCGTACCGACTGGTACGTACCGTTCCGGCCGAAAATCGGTACTGGTACAAAATACCAGTTGGTATCAACCAATTTCGTCGGTGCCGGTCAGTATTCAATATATCGGTCAAATATCCGCCGGTACCGAAAATTTTAAAAAATTGGGGGACTGTTTTGCAAAATTTTTCAACTTTTTCAAAAATTCTCTCTCTCCTTCCCTCCCTTTTTTCAAAGTTTTTAAAATAATAATAAATATTTTATTACTAATAATAATTATCAATTAAATAAAACTTTAAAATAAATTATTTTTATTTTTATTACTAATAAATTATTTTTATTTAAATTTATTTTAATATTTTATATAATATTTATTAATAAATACTAATAAATTAGTTTATAAATAATAATTTTAAAATTATTATTTAAAATAAATAATTTTAAATTATTATTTATAAACAAATATTTATTTTATATATTTTCAGTTATTAAATCAAAATTTATATATTTTAAAATTAATTATATTTATTAATAATTATTAAAAATTCAGGGATAATTTTATAAATTTAAAAAATATTTTTGTATTATTGTAATATTTTAAATACTTTGTATTATTATTAATTTTATTATTGTATAAAGATAATTATCTTTATTTATATTAATTGTGGTTATTATTTATATGTAAATTATTTAAAAAAATTATTGTTATTTCATATTAATTGTCATTATTATTTATTACTAAGATTTTTGAAAGTATGGTTGATGTAAATAGTAAATTAGTAAAGTATACAGTACAACTGTATAATATACCAATATGGACTATTTTGCAAATTTTAAAAATTTTAAGAATTATTTTATAAATTTAAAAAAAATTTTAAAACGGTATCCGGTATCAACCGATACCAGTATAGTTCTGTTTCAGAATTTAATCCGGTACTAAACCCAATACGATATTTATAACATTGACTCGACGAGTAAATTAAAATTTATGTATAATGATAAAAATATTACTAATTTGACCTTTTCTTTACCAACGGGCAAATGTTATTATGAAACTGGCCCATCAATGGCTGCTTCGCAGTACCTTTTTTTCCGTTCAAACTATTGTCTCTTCACTCTATCTCCAAATTCACCAACAATGGAGGTCGCAACCGCAACAACATCGAGGGTGGCCCTGAACCCGTATGTTTCAGCATCGTCGACAATCACTCCACGGAACCTAAGTTTTAATCGAAACCTAAATTTATCTATCAACGTCTTCTCTTCCTCTCTCGCGGGAATCGTTCCGGGGAGCTTCTCTGGCATTAAACTCCGACCTGACTGCCTCAATCCTACATCAATTTCCAGTTCCAAACGCAAAAGAAATGTCGTTACCATGGTACTTAATTGATATACATGCTTTTGTTTGGGCATTGATTCTTATCTATGCATTTCTTGATGAGATAGGTTATATAAGAACAAGGGATTTGAGAAGTTGGCACATGAGATAATTGATTGCAGTATAAGGACTGCTTCGGAATTGGTTGTTTATTAGATTTTTGCTTTGGTTAAGACACCCCAAATTGGTTTGTAATTATCTTATCTTGCTAGTAGCCATCTAACTGAGCTTAATAGTGGGAATTTTTTTCAAAATATTCGTTTTTTTTTTCATGTTTGTTCTACATTATATCTTCTTTGTGCTTATAAACATATAAATTTTGTTTTGAGTTTGTTGTCCGATATTGTCCTCGCTTATTCATGACTTTTTTCGTGGAATTTCGCTAAACTTTGTGTTCTTATTTTGTTTAGAATAAAAGTTAACGGAAAATTTACGGGAACTGCAAGTCCTTATTTAGTTATCACTCTTTTATTGGCAGGTTATTCCTTATACAAGGGGAAGTGCATGGGAACAGCCTCCTCCTGATTTAGCATCTTACTTGTTCAAAAATAGGATTGTTTACCTGGGCATGTCTCTTGTTCCTTCTGTTACGGAGCTAATACTGGCAGAGTTTCTTTACCTTCAGTATGAAGATGAAGAAAAGCCTATCTACCTATACATAAACTCCACCGGAACAACAAAGGTTAACATTATTCGTCTAATGAAAATATGATTGTATTAAAATTGTTTTTTTGGCGTTTATTCAAACAAGAGAACTGACAAATTTTATAAACTTACAAAATTCTAGTGATGCAAAGTTCTTTACAGAGTTGGAACACTGTTTGCTGGGGTTAACAATCATGGTACTGCTGTGTGCCAATGGTTGTTATTAGTGTTAGTTGAGTTTCAAACCCACATTAGTTAACATTTCCTTCATCATTGACAAGTTAGGCTAAAGGAAAGAATTCATTAATAGAATAGAAGAGGTTAGATTAGTAGTTGAACCTGCCCAAAATTGTTGATGCACAACTGTCCAAGAGTTACTAGTAGTTTTTCTAAGTTACTTTTTTCTCGATTTATTTAGGTATTTTCTGCATTGATTCTTTTATTAGTTTTGTTGGTAGGATTTAGGGAGATTTGGTTTTCAATCAATCGATAAAATTTGTCCTACTAGTACAAATAACATTTCTAAAATAGAAGTCCATGGACTTATCTATCTTGAAGGTCATTTAAGATGTCTTCTTCAAACTCTAATTGTATTTCTCTTCTTCCAATCCACTATCTATCCTATTCTAGGCCTCCTACTTTAGAATCTAATTGGTTGAAATCTTCAATCTGTTGGTTGTTTGAAAATTTCATAAAGAAGTTTACAAGTTTAATAGTTTTGTTATTAATCTTTTGAGAACTTACTGGCTAAATCTACCACTAGGTCATGTATTGTCTACATTGTTATGTCTTATTATGCCAAAATAAGAAATATGCATAGACTGATGATGTTTTATATTACTATTCACCTAATGATCTACGGATAATAAAATTTTTGAAAGATATGTAAGTTTACTATTGTATTTGTAGTTGTAGTTGTTCCTTGTCTTAGCTTCTTCTTGTCTAGATGATATGGTGCCAATAGTAGTGCAACATATGAAGGAACATTACTTTAAACCTTTGCTGGTAGTCGTGCAGGATCACGCAGACACACAAAAGCATGAGGATACAGACAATCGTAGACAATTGTTTCACTTGAAATTTTGTCAATTACTGTTCTAGTTTGATATTATTACTATATTTATTATTACATTATCATATTTCTTTTTTTTTATCATATTCCATTTTATTTTACATTTAATTAAATTTATTTGATTATTTTTAGAAAATTAAAATTTCAAGAAAGTTTTCTAAGAGTAGAATTACGTTTGTTCTTCAGGGTGGAGAGAAGCTGGGTTATGAGACAGAAGCTTTTGCAGTCTATGATGTTATGGGGTTATAGATCTTTGCCCCCTTTAAATGTCATTTTCATTAAAGTTCTATTTTGTTACAAATTGTTCATTAATTGAATTTTAGTATGATGGTTTGGCATCCCATCATCAAGTGTTCATCTCTTACCTGAACTCTCTTTGTTAACTTTTATACTTTTACCAATTATGAACTGCCTTAATTTGCTATGCCAAGAGTGATTCAATGGTAAGTGCGAAATTTGTTGAGGTGATGAAACATTACTTTTGTCTTTAATACGCCAAAGTCCATAAGTTGAGATCCATAGTGCTTTAAAACTATCCATTTTTCTTTTCAAGCTTCAAATTATTGGGGAAGATTGTTTGTGTAGTTTCTGTGTAATCAACTTTTAGAAAATGTAATACTTTGGTATTGATTTTGTAATATGCTTGGGGGTTACTCTTCCAACATATTTTATTGGTTTGAAGGATTTAAATTTATGGATATTTTCTTCAAACGGTAGCATATCTTTGCCTCTATGAAGGCAACATAGGTACTATTTAAATTGCTTTGTGTTGTAATCATGCTAATTGTGATTTTTGTTTGTGTGCATATGGACATATAACTGTAGTGATGGTGCTGTTCGTGTCAAAACTGTTCTCTACCTTGTAATATTTACACATGAGAGATTGGTTATTTCATCTTTGACTAACTTGTTCCATTCCAGGTATGTCAAGCCTCCAATATTCACACTCTGTGTTGGCAATGCTTGGGGAGAAGCAGCTTTACTTTTGGCTGCTGGTTCAAAGGGAAATCGTTCTGCTTTACCCTCGTCAACTATTATGATAAAACAGGTATGTTCTTCCTATTCATTCATACTTTTTCTTTCTATTACCTTGTTGGGCTGCATTATGTGGCTGGTCTTAGTTCTTTGACATGAGGCTACCATGTTCTTTCTCTGTCAATCGTCAGCCAATTGGCAAATTTCAAGGTCAAGCAACAGATATTGAGCTTGCAAGAAAAGAAGTTAAGAATGTGAAGGCTGAACTGGTATGATGTTATCTCTGGGCTATGTATGGAAATTTAGCCATATTTTCTTCCCATTCTGTTATTCTTCTTGATTATTGGTGCTGGAATTGCAATTTTATCTGTATTGCTTACTATAACAAGTGATGTGATGTGGGTAAATCATTGAATATTGAAGGCACAATATTGATGTATGACGAACAGATGGTGATAAAGTGCATATGAACTAAAATCGGGTCTACTGGAACTTTTAGTTAGGGCTGGGAATTAAAAAGAAAAGGGAATTGAAATAGATGATTATAAGAATTATTGCTAAGATTTGTATCAAAAACTAGGAATCACACCTAGGAATTGAAACAAACAAAATTATTGCAATCACAAACGTAAGTTTTGAGAAATCACTTCTAGCAGTTAGGAATCACTTCTAATTATCTAGGAATAATTCTAGAATAACAAAGTATCACACTTGAAAACTTAGTTTATTCTTATTCATTTAAACATTCTGTACTTAAAGACATGTATCGTGTAAGTCTTGAGACCCTAATCCTAATGGTGTAGGAAATCCAAATAAATTTCAAAATATGAATTTAATAAGGATTTTTGTTATTCCATACCAGACTTGAACTGTCACATGTCACAAAGACTAATATTTCAGAAAACATATTTTTGTAGGTCTTAGATTATTAGTGGAATTTGTTGTGGTTATTGTTAGTTTGCGTTAATGGAAGTGGGGTTAGGAAGTTATTTTATTTTTCATGTCCAGTTATCGTCCTCGTTTCATGGAGGTAATAGTAACTGTCAAACCATATTTACTAATTCTGCTACAGTTATGAATGAAGGAATGTTGAGCATTTCTACAAACAAAACTAGGGTTTTGTTATAGTGTTCTCTCTATCCCTTATAAAGCCCATATTGTATTCTAATAAAAATAAGTAGAAAAGGAAGGAAGAAAAAACTCTTTGACAGGCAGAAAAGGAAGGAAGAAAAAACTCCTGGACATATTGTCAGAGTATGTGCGAGGGTGGACAAGGCATGTGACTCATTCAGTTTCTAGGGAAATATCACATAAACCGTAAACAACAAAGAATGGATTAAACTAGAAATATTCCTTTTCTAGTTGAATCAGAGTATGCGTGAGAGTGGAGAAGGCATGTGACTCATTCAGTTTCTAGGGAAATATCACATAAACCGTAAACAACTAAGAACAAATTAAACTACAAATATTCCTTTTCTAATTGAATTTTTTTTTTTTTGTATCATTCTCTCTGACATGATGAAAGTCGACCTTGACTATCAATAGTTGTCATACATTTTCCTCGTGGATATTGACCTAATCCTAATTATTCATCTCGTCAAATTCATCAATGTCAAATGCACCTTTTTTAGCAAGAACCCAGCTCTAACTTGCTCCAGAACCATTAGTACTTAGTTAATCACTTCAGCTTCCTGTTTAGTTGTTTTAGCTTGTAGTATAGGTGTTTTGGCATGCTATGTGCATGTTTAAGCTGTTAATGCAAAGGATTTTGTGTATGCTAAAAACTGTATATTATTAGAGAAGAGTTTATCTACATATATACACTAGGAGTCCTACCTAAATAAGGAATATACAAAGGAGGAGATTTATCAACTCCTTTAATTTAGGTTTGACTATCTAAATAGGAAAGCATATAAAATACATTAATTACATTAACAAATAAGGTAACTAAAACTATCTAAATAGGAAAGCATATAAAATACATTAATTACATTAACAAATAAGGTAACTAAATCGGCAAGTTGGCAAATGATTGATTAACTGAATCTTCTGACATCCCCCCTTAAATTGATGCTGGTAAGTCAACAAGCATCAATTTGCCAACAAAAAATTATGTCGCTGACGTGTCATGGATTTGGTAAGAATATCGGCAATCTGTAGGTTGGTACTAATATGAGGCGAGGTAATAACATGATGATCATAGGCCGCTTGGATGAAATGACAGTCAACCTCGATATGTTTGGTATGCTCATGGTAGATGGAATTGGCTGCAATTTGAATAGCACTAGTGTTGTCAGCATGCAACGGAGTTGGTTGAAGTTGTGGAAAACCAAGTTCAGTGAGAATATCACGTAGCCAAATGATCTCAGAACAAGCGGCAGACATGGCACGGTATTCTGCCTCAGTGGATGACTTGGAGACATAGTTTTGTTTCTTGCATTTTCAAGAGATAAGAGCATTACCAAGAAATATACACCAACCAGTAGTGGATTTCCTCGTGTCTGGGCAACCAGCCCAGTCCGCATCACTGTAGGCTTGCAATTGCGGTGAAGAATCAGTGGGAAAAAACAAGCCACGATTAGGCGTGGCAAGTAGGTATCGAATGATGCGTCGGACAACAGATAAGTGAAGGTGTCGAGGAGATTGCATGAACTTATTAACTGTATGAACATCATAAGAGATGTCTGGTCGAGTGATGGTCAAATAAATAAGACTACCAACTAACTTACGATATAAAGTAGGATCCTTAAGAAGCTTCCCTTCATCACATCGGTATTTCACGTTGACTTCCATTGGAGTGTCAATAGAAGTACTACCTGTAAGTCCTGCCAATTGAACTAGATCTTGAATATACTTGTGTTGATTCAAGAAAATACCTTGGGGACGACGATGAACTTCCAACCCCAAGAAGTAGGTAAGTGGGCTAAGGTCTTTCATGTGGAAAGTGGTGTGCAACATTTTTTGAAGATTAGAGATGGCCTCTAGATGTCCATTGAAGAAACATAGAAGAGTCATATTGGCTCTGGGTAAAGGAGAAACCAAGAAGAGTGGAACTAAAATTTTCAAACCATACCCGCAGTGCTTGCTTCAAGCCATACAAGGAACGTTTTAGTTTGCAAACATCATTAGGAGAAGAAGTGGGCATACCAGATGGAAGTTTTATGTAGACTTCTTCCTTGATATCACCAT
>JANIJH010000224.1:45963010-45973255 GCA_024520975.1 Erythroxylum areolatum
AGGAAAGCATATAAAATACATTAATTACATTAACAAATAAGGTAACTAAATCGGCAAGTTGGCAAATGATTGATTAATTGAATCTTCTGACATAAGCTCGCTGCTTAGTTGTTCCAACTTGTTATCCAGATGTTTCTGCTTGTTGTTCAGTTGCTTCATCTTCTATTTTTCTATCTTGTCCCACCTTCACCATCAAGTTTAGGTTGTTGGTTTGTTGTATTCTTTCTTATGGGAGTTGTCTCTTGTTCAAGACGTGCTTCAATTCTGTCTAGCCTTTTCAGAATTTGTACGGTTAGGTCATCTATCTCTTGATCGTTGACTTATCCCTTACACATCAATCTGCTGTATGTCACCATTGTAGTGCCAACTCAATCCTTTGTACACCCTTCTGCTTCATGTGGACATTGTTGAACCCAAGCTCTAATACCAAGTTGATGATAGGATGAATATAGGAATGTGGACTACTTGATAAAGCAAACTAAAAATAGTGGATGTTGGGACACTAAATTTAATGAATTCAAATCAAAGATAGGTCTAAGAATCACTTCTAGGATCTATATTAGAGCTAGGAATCATACTTAGGAATTCAAACAAATAAAAAAATTGGAATCACATTATAGGCTTTTAGAAATCACTTTTAGAGTTTATCAATCTCTTAAATATCCAAGAGACATTCTTAAGCTCTATTTGGTTGGAAGTAAGGTGTTGAATGGAATTTAATAGAATGGAATGTAAATGGATGTAATATTAGAAAATTGTTCTTTGGGAGGGATGAAAGGGTTTAAAATGTAATATAGTGAAATGTTGTTTGGAAGAAGGGTTTATAACGTAATATAGTGAAAAGTATCATTTAACATTTCATCCTAAACTCTCCAAATCGAAAGTTTTTCATTTTTACTGTTTAGGATAGATAAAATGTAGTATGAAACCTTTTTCTTCAATTCCATTCGATCCTATTCCATTATAAACCCTCCTCTCAAATGATGGAATAATATTACATTTCATTCCATTAATAAAAACCCTTAACCAAACATAGCCTTAGAAAGAAAAAAAACGTATGAAAATTTACTATATTGTTATTAGAGAAAATATATATAAAAGAAGTCCTGAAACCCTATTTCTAATGGATTAATAATTGAACTAAATTTATAAAATAAGAATATAATCGTATTAAATAAGGATTTTTATTATTTATTATTAGCTCTGATGCCATTGAAAGTAAAGAATAGGATAGAGAGTACAAAAGTAACACATTAGTTTAACGTGATTCTCTTGTAAAGGTTATGTCTGTTTATAAACACTTAAATTATTTATTCTACTTGTGCTGTTTCAATTATCATCTAGGTCAATCTCTTGGCAAAGCACGTTGGGAAGACACCTGAGCAAATTGAGGCTGACATGAGTCGGCCAAAATACTTTAGTCCATCAGAGGCTATTGAATACGGCATCATAGACAAGGTACTTAAACATACTTTTTAGTGGTGATTTGCTAGCTTTTTGGTTCACCTACTCATTTGCTCTTTTCAGGTCATATATAATGAAAGAGGCACTAAAGACCATGGAGTTGTTTCTGATCTTAAGAAAGCTCAACTTATATAACTAGAAAGAAGTTGCCATTAGTGACAGTTAAGACTCAAGTAAGTTAGAGTCCCTGCTTAGTCATCATATCGACAATTTATGATGATTAGATTGCATTTGTTTGCCATGATTTGCTTCTATAATAGCTCATGGGTGATAATGACCTCTGTCCTTCACACCAATAATGAATATGTAAGTACATTTCACTTTATCAAAATTCCTGTATAATGCCTATTATGGCCCATGATTTGGGATCTAGTTATAGAACCTTACACTTTGAAGTCTTCTAGCAGCTTTGCTTGCACCGCAAGCTTGGAAGACTTTCTCCCTATTCTACCTAACTTGTTAAAAAAAGATTTAGAGCTTGTTAAGAGAGAACTCTGGATCTCAACATGTATATTATTGGAGTGAATAATAGTGCCCTTATTGCATTCCCTTATATAGGATACAAGACGATCTTAACAACTAACGAACTCTTTATAGAAATAAAAGATCTATCTAGATAGCACTGCCATCTTATTCTAGTAGAAAAGGGTTCTTAATTTAAATCCTATTATAATGGAAATTCTATGAGTCATATACAACTAGGATAGCATATCTAAAATAGAAAAACATATATTCCTACTTCATATCTAATGAGGAATCCTAACACAGTCTAAATTTTAGCCTATTTTGATGTAAACTCAATTCCCAATGTTCATCCCACAAATTAAAGTTTGTGGTTGACTAATCTTTTTTCTTTTATTTCTTTTATGTACTTTAAGTTCTTTTGCATCATTGATAGTGCTCCCACCTTTTTTCTATGAATTGTTGATCCAAGTTGCAGTTGATTTCAAATTCTTCCCATCAATTATGGTCTATCCCTTTCTAACTTCATGGACCAGAGTTGGGCATCCCCTTGCATATCGAAATAATTCAATCCCACCTTGTTTTCATAGGATTTTGTTGATGGTGAATGAAGTGTTCACACTGGCTTAGGCATCTAAGGGGGTGAAAAGAATTGTAATAGTGAGGACGATCCAGCTCTGCGTACGTGGGTATGAATTCCCTCCTTCACCATTCTCCACCTTGTGCTCTCTCCTTCCTCTCTAATCATTAGCTTCTCAGTGGATTCCTCTGTTAGCTGTCATTTCTCTGGTGATCTCATCTGGTCTAGCTGTTATCTTACTCTTTTCTCTTTCCTTTTCAACTTGATCCCTTATTCGATTTGAAAGCCTCAATTTGTTGCTGAATGGTTCGAGGGTCCCCCATCGCTGACTGCTTTGTACCAAATTGTTATGGCCCCTGGCTCTGAATCTGGTTACAGGATCTTGCACTTGGAAGTCATCTAGCGGCATTGCTTGGAAGCCTTCCTCATCTACTTAGTTTAAAAAAAGGAATAGAGCTCGTTAAGAGAGCCCTGGATCTCAACATGTATACTGTTTTGGAATGAATATTTTTGTCTTTATTGCATTCCCTTATATAGGATAAAAGACTTATTCTATTATAGAAATAGAAAATAAGTAACGACTGCCAGATCTATTCAAACTAATCCTATCCAGATAACAACTGAAAGTCAATTCAATCTTATTTCTTATTTTCCAATGAGTAAAACTTGGTATACTTTCACTGAATCATGTTCAGGAGTAATATGAGCTGTCCAGCAGTAATATGATCCTGTTGTCCAGAAGTAACAGCACCACTTGCGTAGACACTGGTTTGAAACTTGATACTGTCTTCAGTTTACTAGCTTCCTAGGGAGCAGATCGTGTCAACCTTTGGTTATAGTTAACCATAACTTTTTGGAGTTTGATCCTCAGATTTCTTAGCAACCATTAAGGAGAAGCCTTGCCTAGTTCATAGCCTATGGTAATATCGATTAACAGATCAGTATTGACTTTAGTATTTCTACATGAAGTTAAAGCTTAAATCATTTTCTTTCCTCCGTAGAATCTGCTACAGTTAATCCACTGAAAGATAACATGTTAAACCGGGAAAGGAGGAGGAAAAAAAAAAAAGGGCGATGGAGGGTGAGGTTAATGAAAAAATAGGCAAATAGACATAAATACTTTTATAAGTCTATCTGATTTTCTTTCCATTTACATCCTCATTCGGCACCCTTTGCTAATCCTACTACGTAATTGCTATGGTTTGTGTTCCAAGTATTTTTTTGAGTCAATATGCAGTTGCTTGCTGTTTTCATGGCTCAGCACTTTCTAGTTATTGCTTTTTACTTTGTCTTCCTCAAAACTGCAACAGAAAGACACCTGGAAAAGTGCATTACCCACACAAGTGCTGATTGACTATTTGATTAAGAAACTTTACACGTTGCTTGGCTTTTCTCATTCTTTCTCGGTTTTTCAAGATTGAGACTGACCACAGAGGCATGTTGGTTGCGAGAGTATGCTTTATCTTCCTCTCTACCCGACCATTTTTCCTTTTTATCATCCTAAATCTTGCAAATGTAAGGATGGGATGCTATACTGGCTGTTTATCAACCGCAGATTAATATTTGGTCCCGGCCAATTCTGTATTGTTCCATCGTGTCTTCCGAGTGAATAGGGCATGCGTATTGTGTGTGCGATATGGATGTCACTATCAAATTGGCCTCATTTTTATGTTATTTTCTGAAAAGATTGAATTGTTCTCAGGCATTTGTAGCACGCCATTGGATTGCGCACAGTGGAATAACATAAATGGAATGTGCACTGAACAAAGAGAATTAACAACTGAAGGATCGATGCTTGAAGCTTCAGCCATAGAAGATGTAGTTTGTACAAGCATTTAATGGGATTATCTTAATTTAATATATGCTACTGTAGCTAGTAGTTTTTGTAACCTTAATGGCTCGGCAAGTATTGCTGCGAGGGGATCTTTCTACTCTGAATAGTTATGGCATAATGTTGTGCAGCAATTCGTCTCCTAAGCCACATCGCATGTTTTAAACCCAAATCGTATATTTAATATTATTTTCACTTTTCAATCTAGTTCAGGAGCCACCAATCTCTGCATATAATATTCTATTTTCACTTGTCATAACTAACATTCAAATTGATTTGGAGATATTCGCATTTTAAACCAAATGTAAAATATCTTCTATTTTTTTGCTAAAAAAGGTCAATTCCTTCTATATTTACATTTCTAAAATGTATCGTTTAATAAAATCAATGGATATAGGTATTAACTAAAAGAAGTGGTCATATTTTCCAATAGTTGCTTCATATTGTATTTGTAACTTCTTGCTACTAATGCAAATTTTACATTATTTTTTAGAAAGTAAATTTCATTAAAATTCAAGAGGGTAAAAGAATATAATGCTGCGACAAGAAGTCAACAAACAGATTGCTCTATGCTAATATAGCTATGTACATATTCTGGTCCATTAATTTATTTTTCTGATTTATCAAAAAAAAAAAAAGCTCTCAAAGCTATAAGCACCAAGCATTACATACACGTGTCCCTACATTGCCATAAACACTTGTAAACATTCCATATAATCTGTCATTAAGATTCATTCCACAGATCATTCCATCATGGAGTAGCAAGTGATAAGATCCCAGAAATACTCGAATAAGAATTAAGAGTATGAGAGATGAAGGTTGTAGTTTCTACAAACTTCCAATTCAAATTTTGTTTACCGCATCCTTTTTGCATAGGTCACTACATATGTCCTGATGTTCTTGTGAGTTCCATCAGAAAAGTATCCACTTGAACAAACAATTTCTGATAAATTCTCTTGTTTCTTTCTTACCATAACATATACATTGTATATAGCTTAGAGCAATCTTCAGCACCAATGCATCCTCTTTTCTCAAGTTAATGCCCAATGAAAAATAATTGTTCAATTACTTTTTCTTTTGGAAAATTAAATTTTACTCCATTAAAGACGGAATCAAGGAACTTACAACACTATTTAACATACAACACAATTTTGCATTACAGACTTAAGCTGTCATTTAAACAAAACGCGGCATTTCAATGATCAATAGGTATGGCACGCTGGTACCATTTGTCTTCGACAAGTGTTGTGGAGAGACTTCACCATGGGTGCTGCATGCAGCTGCACATCTCCACGTGCACTAACTCCTCCTCTGGTCCCGGACAGGCACACCTCTCTACCAGCTTCATTCTCGTTATGTCCAGAGGCACAATGGCAGGCTACAGACTACTAGTCACTTCACCTGGAGCCAACTTCATGATGACCCCACCATCAGTTAGTCGTTATTGTCTCATACAATGTTGAGATGCTTCATTGTGTAACCATAGGTATGCTAAGGTGCCATCATGAATAGCTTATATTAGGTTCAACTGAGTTCCTTACCTTAAGAAACTAAGATATGAACAATTAATTAGAATCTTTATCTTTAATTGCCTAAATACTTTCCCCTTTCAATATATAGCTACGCATCCATCTCTTCCAAAGCAATTCCATATCCACTAGTTGCTTCCAAGGTTTGTTGGCCATTAATACCTTATTGGTTACCAACGAGGATGATATTAAGACCCCCCTCAGAGGTTTACATACCTCTTGTAACATCCTGTTTTCCCCATGTGTATATATATATTAACTATTTATATAGTTCATAATGTTTAGTGATTAATGTTATATTGTGCTTAAGATATTTATTTTTGGTATATATTTTTTAAGATACAAATTGGAGAAACAAGAACCAAATGAGCTAAAAACATTATCCTTGGAGCCATCCTATTGATGTTCAATCTTATTTGCCTTTATGGAACAAGGAGATGAATTAGTGTGAATATGGGACAAAAAAAATGAAAGAAATAAAGTTATATCGCAACTTATACGATTGTGTATAGAACTGTGTAACTCACTGGAAGTGCTGAAACTGCATCTTTGTGCTTCTACACACTTCCAAAGAGTTACATGGTCGTGTTTTCATTTTTTTTTCCCATCTTCCATCTCCTTCTCATTCTATGAAGGCAAATAAGATTGAACATTAATAGAATGACTCCAAGGATATGTTTTTAGCTCATTTTAGTTCTTGATCTTCCAACTTCTACCTAAAAAAATATAATTCAAAATAAGTATCTTATTAACAACATAACATTAATCACTAAGCATTAGGGACTATATGTAATTAATAAATCAGTTATCAAATACCCTCACACTTAACTTTTGATCGTAGCTCACTTTGAGCGTGTAAGTTTAGACTCTTGCAATTTTCACACACGATCACCTACATGCCATATGTTTGACTATGTATTGTGATATAACCTAATTTTTATTATAAAAGGACACTTAAAAGGCCGAAGGAGAAATGAAGAGTTTAGAGACATGAAAGGGGGTAGATTTCTTGTGTTTTGGAGAGCTACGAGGAGCTAAACTCATCCTTCTGGTTCAAAGGGGGATATCGAGGCAAACAAGCATATTTGAGAATTTCATAATCTAGTAGTATTATTCTTTCTCTCTTTTAGAATTGATTTTTTTATTCTCTAATTAATGTTTTAAGATTTATGTGTGAATGATTTAAATATATCATTTATGTATGAATTTATTGCCAAAATCTAAATTACATTATGTAATCGCCATACATCTGATTCACTTTGGTAAACTAATGGTCGATTGTCATTTAGGATAACATAATATATGTTAAATGACCCAAGCTTATGTGGTTATTACCTAGATTAAACTACTTTCCTATTACGCAATACGATTATCACACGAAATCCAGAGAGCTTATTCTAAGTTGTTTGATAGTTAGACCTAATTGAAAAGTTTGTTTTAATTACATGCAACTTAAAAAAAAAAATAGGGTTAACAGAACTTGTTGTTAATCTATGGTTAATAGTTTCAAGGAGAGATCCAAGAATAACATTACGATTGATACTTGAGCTACCTTTGACTGTTAGACCACTTTAGAGTAGGTTTAAAACTAAAGAAGGTAGAGCTAAAAATGAATTTCATCAAGACGATTATCTGTATCCCGAACCTTGCCATTAGTACATGATCAGTCTCTTTCACATATTTTTTGTTTGAGATCGCCCATCGGATTGTTGAACTGTCTCTCTTTTTGGGATCGAAGTAGGTTGAGATTAAACCGCGAACTAGATTTGAAACCTATTAGTTAATTTTATCACTTTTGTACTGTTTGATTTGATTTACCTTTAATAGTTTAGTTTTACTTTATCTTGTTAATCAAAATTCAATTAAAACTACACCATTCCCCCAAAAAAAATCTTAAATGCTGATTTATTCATTGTAAAAGCTAGGCACACATGTTTTGTAGATACAATCCCTTACTCACCACTACTACAAATTTAGTTGTGCAGAGTTATATTTTATTTTCGAGTGTATTCGATGCGCATCATAAATTTATATTACTTCAATTTTAGTACTATAGATATTATATGAGCACTGATTTCAAAATAATTAAAATTTATTAAAAACTAATCAATTTCATTTATTTTAATTTTGTCAATAGAAATTTATTATCTAATATTTAGTATACATACGTGAGAAAATATATTTAAAAAGTCCTTAATGTGCATACATTTTAAAATCATTAAAGTTTACTAATAATTAATCATCTTTGATATTTATGAATTATTTTAATTTTATAATTACATATTTATTATTTTAAAGATTAATATTAATTAATTTAATATATTTTAAATTAAAATTACTTCCATCAGAATTTGTTACTTTTGTAATTATGTGTTTCATTATTGCCCGTAACACATTATTTTACTTTCACTGAAATTTTTATTTTTATTTTATGATTAAAGATATTCAATTCTCTTATAATTTAACAATTTCTAAAGTAACCCTATAAAATTCAAAATTGTCATAAAACTTATTTTTTATTTTTTATTTTTAATTTTTTGTAAGAACTTCTTTTACACAAGTGAATTAATGAAAAAAATTGTTGACTTAGTTTAACTGATTATCTTAATTCTCTTGTGTCATCCTGTACATAATGCTCTAAAAATTTTAGTTTGTGTTATTAATGACTTGTTTTAAAGTGGGGAGAAGAGTTGGATTATCATCTCTTTTTTTTTCGAATAAACTCGTAGATACCGAAAGGCGAAAGTCTAAACCCAAGCTATCAGGCTTACTCTATACACTCGGATCCTACAAGCTTTTCACTATCAGGAGGAATACAATCGGATTTATCCAACAATAAAAAAGGAACTAAACAAGAAGGGGTAGTTTTCCAATGATGAAGGATTGCATGTAATAAAGCTACCCGAGCTAAGGAGTGAGTCGCTCTATTGACAATCCTGCGCGTCCATTGAAAGGACAAACGAGGGAAGTGACGCTTGAATGTTAAACAGTTATGAGCCAACAATCCGATCTTTGAATGAGTAAAAGACGAATTTGTAATAGCTTGAACAGCCAACAAACAATCCGATTCTACAACAACATGGGTAACTTGTTTGACTTTCAGCCACGAAAGTCCTTCTCTAATTGACATGAAATGATTTTTTTAAGTTTTAATAATAACAGTCATATCTTTTAATTTAAATATTCTTAATACAGTTTTATTTTTCAGGTATCAGTTTTCTATTATAGTTTGTAAAATGAATACTATTGAAAGATCCAAGGGTTTAATATAAGACACTGCTACATTGAGATCTCAATTATAGCCATAATGCTTCAAACAGGAAATCACTGTTGGACTGCTCTCTTTCGTGACAGGTTCCAAATTGTGTAACATAAGTGGCCAAGTGGCCAACTAGAGAACGGAGTCACCTACCCCAATTTCTTCCAAAAACTTTATTCAGAATCCTGGAAATTAATTGTGTTTGGTATATCATTTATTCTTCTTTGGCATGTGCCGACAATAAGAGCGTTTGGAGCCTTAAAAAGAAGACCTTTTTGGTAACGACTTAATAATTGAGAGTGCTCTCATCCCTAATATGGACTCCTTTTATCCAAATGTTGACACGGCGAAGACCAAGTTTGACAGGGATCTCCAAGTGCGTTACAGCCAAACGCATCACTCATGGGCTAAGTGGTGCGAGTATATTAAGCTCGTAGGCATATGATGAAAGGGATAGGTTCGCCAATTGATGATTTACCGAAACAAGTACAAAGAATGATATTTCTCACGAAACTCCAACTTGGCAACAAATTGATGGACATTAACCTTTTTTTTAAAAAAAATAAAACAAGGATAAGCTTTCAACAAAATAATGACTAATGTTGAGTTCAATATCAAATTGACTGCGTCTTACCAAAAATCTACAAGAGCTTGAGTCACTTTACTCATCGACATTCAAAGTTTCTGATCTTAAAGTTGAAAGTTGTAACGAGGAGCCCAGCAAGAGATTTAATTTTATCCACATGCTATTACTAGATAAATATTCTTTTTAATTGTCCACGAGATGTCTTAAGTGAGTCCTAACAATGAGAAGACACCTTTAAATCATCTATATTTAGACTAATCCCCGCTCGAATCGAATAGATCATTTACGGGAGGCAAAACTCTGGTTCCAAATTTTAAACAGCTACATAATACTACTAGATATTTGATTTGAAAAAGAATGTAACAACATCCAAATCAATTGTATTTCGGTGATGCTAAGGCCATTGATGGTTAGTCTTAAACTTACTCTTTTTGCTAAGCAAATCTGCAAAGACTTGTGGTTCTGCCGGATTTTGGCTGAACTGCCTATTGCCGTTTGGGTCCATGAGTCTGCTGCTGTTGGTGATGATTCTAA
>JANIJH010000224.1:46203274-46214372 GCA_024520975.1 Erythroxylum areolatum
TACTAAATGCTCAATTAAATAATTCAGTGATGCATATGTCTCAATGGAATTATGTACAATGCATGTTCACGATTTTCCCGGCGCTAAAACCCAATTTCGAAGTCCTATACCCAATTCTGACTCTTCGCTCAATTGGATCAACACTGATTTGATTCAATCCTAAAACTCAGTTCAATTCCTCAATTCATTCACCCTATACTGGACCGTGTTTCAATTGCGGGGAGAAAGGACATATGGCAAGAGAGTGCCCTCAGAATCTAAGACATGAGAGAAGTCAGATGCAAGTTTCAAAGAGGGCCGAGATAGTGGGACACAGGACAGTAATGGAAGTGGGCAGTAGAAGTTCTGATGCGGCAAGAAAGTGAACCTTCCAGGGAGACCGAGGGGACAAACACCAGTAGAGTGTTTGTTATGACAAGGGAGGATGCAGAGACAGCTCCGGAGGTCGTAAATGGTGCGGTTAAATTATTTGATGTTGATGTTGTTGTTTAAATTGACCTGGGCTCTACCCACTCTTTTGTTTCATCGGGTAGAACTGTGTATGGTAGGGATTTGAGCCCCTTGGATACTCCTTTGATGGTGTGTACTCCAATCGGCCAGTGTATTATTATTAGTCAAGTTTATAAAGATTGTGAGATATGTATTGATGGAGGACAATTAGTGGTGGATTTGATCCTTTGAAGATGGGGGGATTAGACGTGATATTGGATATAGATACATTAGAAAAGGATCATGTCAACTTAGATTGCAAACAGAAGATAGTGGAGTTCGAGTTGGATAATGGAAGAAAGGTAATGTTTATGGGTGAAAGAAAATTTAGCTCATCGAGAATTGTCTCAGCCTTAACAGTAGAAAAATTGATAAGGAAAGGATATGAAGCATTTTTGGCCTATGTGGTAAACACAAAGGCAGATGGAGGGAAGTTAGAAGAAATACTTGTGGTCATGAAATTTTCAGATGTCTTTCTTAAGGAATTACCAAGACTATCGCCCCTAGAAAAATTGAATCTCCTATTGAGCTTCTTTCGAGCATAATGCCAATATTGATTCCGCCTTATAGAATGGCTCCGGTGAAATTGAAGGAGCTTAAGAAGCAGTTGGAAGAATTACTGGGAAAAGGTTACATTAAGCCAAGCTCTTCGCCTTGGGAAGCTCCAATCTTTTTTGCAAAAAAGAAAGATAGATCGTTGAGAATGTGTGTGGATTATAGGAAGCTAAATTAGGTCACTATCAAGAACAAAAATCCGCTCCCACGCATAGATGATTTGTTTGATCAGTTGCAAGGGGAAAAGGTTTTTTCTAAGATATATTTGAGATCAGGCTACCACCAATTACGAATAAAGGAGTCCGATGTGTTAAAGACTGCTTTTAGAACACGGTATGGCCACTTTAAGTTCTTGATCATGCCTTTTAGGTTAAAGAATGCACCTACAGCTTTCATAGACTTGATGAATCGAGTCTTTAGGTCCTTCTTAGACCGATTTATCATGTCTTTATTGATGATATATTGGTTTATTCTAAGAGTGACAAAGAGTACGAGGAACATTTGAGGGTTGTCTTGGAGACATTAAGGAAGAACGAATTGCATGCCAAATTCAATAAATACGAATTCTGGCTAAAAGAAGTGATGTTCCTTGGGCATGTGATTTCAGAGCACGGAGTACATATAGATTTGAGAAAGATTGAAGCTGTAGTGAGATGGGAAGCACCTAATAATATAACAGAAGTGAGGTGGGTATTATAGAAGGTTTGTGGAGGGTTTTTTTTCATAATAACAGCTCCACTTACCAAATTGACAAGGAAGAATCAAAAGTTTGGGTGGACAGATGAATGCCAGAAAAGGTTTGAGAAGCTTAAGTACAAATTGATGGGTGTACCGATTTTGACTTTGCCTTCGAGTAATGATGGATACATAGTGTATAGTGATGCCTCGAGGAAGGGATTAGGATGTGTGTTGATGCAAAAAGATAAGGTGATTGCTTATGCCTCTAAACAATTAAAGTCTTATGAGATGAATTATCCCACACATGATTTGGAGTTAGCTGCCATAATTTTTGTGTTGAAATTATGGAGACACTATTTGTATGGAGTCATTACTAGGGTATTTACAGACCACAAGAATCTTAAGTATCTGATGAGCTAGAAAGAGTTAAATTTGAGACAGAGAAGATGGTTAGAATTGTTAAAGGATTATGACTTAATGATTGATTATCACCTCAGGAAGGCTAATGTAGTAGCGGATGCACTGAGTAGAAAATCGACTATGACACATGTGGAGACAGTATATATTCCTTTGTTAAAGGAATTAGCCAAACTCAAAGTGACATCTAGCTTTCTAATGATATATAGTATGAAACAATTGGACATCGTAGTTGAGAGATATGATTGTTAGAAGTTTGTGATGTTGAATAGGATGGATTTTCAGGACAGCTTCATTGTTTTGAAATTTTGACCCTTACATAGTTAGAAATTGTTTTTACGTTCTTCATGAAAGTTATAGATCTTTCTTTTACTTTCCATTGATATAAAGTTTGCAAAATTTGGAGTTATGAATCAAAACTTATGGAGTTTAGAAGTTGGGATCAAAAGTTATAGAGACGGAAGGAAAGCAAGAAGGGAATTTCACAATCACGACAATGCACGATCGCGACTTTGCAGAGCGATTGCGACTTTGCGATCGCGCGCATCCTTCCGCCCTCACCTGAACATATTTCATTCTTTTGAACATAACTTTGTTGTCCGATCTCTAAATGACCTGATTTTTGAAGCATTGGATTCCTAACACGTTCCTCTACCTCTCCACAAAAATTTATAGCTTTTGGTATTAATTTGAAAAAATGGATTGAATCAAATTGAGGGGATCGGTTGGAAGAGTATGAGTTGGATATTTTTACTAAACATACTTCAGTATTTTGGTGATATCTTAATCTGTAGAGCTCCAAATGTGATGATTCTTGTCTCTAAATAAACTAGAGACATAGATCTACAAATTATCTGAAGGAATCGAATTTTAATTCAGTATTTAAGACTTTCAATTTCTGTAGTAAAATTGAGTATAGTGTACTGTTTTAGTCTAAGAATAGTCCGAAAGTGTTTGGACTATAACTTTCAAATTTCTGAACCAAATTAAATGATTTTAATGTCATTAGAAACTTAAGATAATGGGGAACAAATGTTCTAAAGAAGTTAAATTGAAATTCTAGTTGGAAGTTTCCCAAAATCGGTCCTAAAATAGAAGAGTGAGTTTGCTCTCGTTTTGTAACTCTGAATGTTGGACTCCAAAAACGAGATTCAACAGGGTCGCTTTCTGCTGTTGCAACTTTGCAATTTGGAGGAAAGGAAACTCAAGAATATTTGAACAAACTTATTTGGATATCAACAATATGACAGTAAATTTTAGGAATTGTGCAAGGGAAGTTGTTATAGCTAAAGGAAGCAACATTAAACTAAATGAACTAATTGCAAGTGAATTGAATTTGTGGCAAAGGATAGTATTCACGGCTTCAGAGTTATATTTGTTACCTTTATACTTCTAAAGAAAGCCAATCGTCAATGTATTACTGTTTCTTGCATTATCTACTAGTTAAGATGTTAAATTTGTATGGCTTTTAGCCTAGCATTTTGGTGGGAAACGAAGATTTTAATTCTTTTTTTTAATTATGAGTAATAATAATTATTAAAAGTTTAAAACCACTAAATAGTGACTGTTTTTACATTGGCACGATAAAAATGTTGAATTAAAAGACTTGATAACCATCTAGATGTTTATTTACAAATACTGGGAATCTGACATCATCTCACGATCGACTTCATTCACATAGGAAATCCTTTGTAGGTGACAAAGTGATTGAGCTGACATTTGGGTTGAGTCTATATAAGCTGTGGAAGAAGAGGGATAATAGATGTTTTTGGGGAGTGGAAAGTTAAGGAAGGGAACACATTAAATCTGACAATGATCTTTACTTTTTTTAAAAAAAAACTTAGTTCTGAATGGTAATTCCACGAATCTGAAGGTTCTCCAACTTCTTTGGCCTTCTGTAATTCTTCAACAGAAGAGAGCATAACACAACAGAGACTGAAGACGCAGCCATTGCAGCTCCGGCTATCCATGGCGGTAACCGGAATCCGATACTTGGAAAAAGTGCTCCGGCGGCTATAGGTATCCCAAGGAGGTTATAACCCAAAGCCCAAATATAGTTCAAACGGATACGAGAAAACGTTTTCCGGGAAAGGTCTATGGCAGTAATGACATCCTCCAAATTGTTCTTCATCAGAACTATATCAGCAGCTTCTATGGCGATGTCTGTTCCTGCACCTATTGCCATTCCAACATCTGCTGCTACAAGTGCTGGAGAGTCATTGATGCCATCACCGACCATCGCTACTACGTAGCCTGAGGCCTGTAGTAGTTGAGAGAAATGGAGTTAAACCATAACACGATGTCAGTAAAGCTAATTACAAAGCGAAAGACAAAGATATTATGACGGTCAGGAAAAATACCTCTGTATTTATCAGTCTTTACGGGCAAATGGGCAAGGAATTTAAAGAATGAAAGAAGAAGACATTATATATATATAGTACCTGTAACGCCTTCACTTTCTCTGCTTTCTGCTCAGGTCTGGCTTCTGCTATAACAGTGTCGATCCCAACTTCTTTGGCAATCGAATTTGCAGTGCCCCAGTTGTCACCGGTCACCATTATACTCCTGACATTCATGGACTTGAGAAGGGAAATGACTTCGTACGCACTAGGTTTCATTGGATCGGATATGGCTAAAACTCCTGTCAATTCATCGTCTACGGATACTAAAATCCCAGTTTGGGCCATCCCTTCAATATCTGCGAGCATCTCTTCAACATCAATAGGAATAACAATGTTGTGATCTGTCATCAGGCTTTTGTTTCCCACCATTATTTTCTTGCAGTGCACCATGGCTTTCACGCCATGGCCAGTAATTGAGATAAAGTCTCGTGCTTTTGGCCAGACAGGGTTCTCTTCATCTTCTTTGAATTTTTTGGCATACTCTACAATGGCCTTAGCTAAAGGGTGCTCACTGTTTACCTATTGAAGAAATTTGGTGAGAGAACTGAATTAGAATTACGTATCTAACTTAAAATTGTTCAGTAACCATTAACGATAGGAAAGTAGCATACCTCGGTTGCCGCAATCAGTTCATAGAAGTCCCTTAGGGCCATGGTTTTCAAAAGTCTTGTGTTAACAACCACTGGCTTTCCAATTGTAAGAGTTCCTGTCTTATCAAAAACAATGCAATTCACCTACAGAATTGACGAGATCTTGTTAGTCCAAAGAATATCCTGAATTGTTCATAGGCTTGATTGTTTGGCGATGAAACTTTTGTCTATATTTTGCTAGGATATAAAGGCTAGCAGAAAAAATGTATTGTAACACTGTTTTCAAATAAAAAGACGCATCAAATTGGAAACAATTGGGCTAGTTACCTCCTGAAATGCATATAAACAACGGTCTTCAGAATATGTGAAACTTATCATATGCAAAATGGACGAGAATCGAGATAAAAGAGTGAATGGAAGATGGGTTTGTTAGCTTACTTTATGAGCACTTTCTAAAGCTTGGCCACCTTTGATCAAAACACCCTGAGATGCTCCAACGCCAGTACCAACCATGACGGCAGTTGGAGTAGCTAAGCCAAGAGCACATGGACAAGCTATAACCATGACAGAGATCCCAAATTGGAGCGCCAGCTGAAAACTATCCATGGACTTTGGGATCCATGATTCTGGATAGCCATGGAAATGTCCAGCTAAAAACCAGGCAAGCCAAGTGGAAAATGAAAGACTGATGACCTGTAAAATTATCAAAAATTAAAACTTCCAATTTCAAGTAAATTATTAACCATAATGCTAATATGTACTCACCAGAGGCACAAAGAACTTGGAAATACGGTCAGCAAATTTCTGGACAGGAGCTTTAGCCAACTGCGCTGACTCAACAAGACGAACAATCTGAGAAAGAGCACTCTCTGATCCTACCCTTGTCACTCTAATATGCAACACTCCATTTTCATTGACGGTGCCCCCAATCACTGCATCACCCTTCCTCTTTGCCACCGGTCGCGATTCCCCTGTGATCATGCTTTCATTTACATGGCTCTGCCCCCATATGACAAAACCATCTGAAGCTACTTTGGCACCAGGAATAACTTTAATTACATCGTCCTTTTGTATCAGCCTGCTGTCAATTTCTTCCTCATGTACCACATTTCCCTCACCACCTAGAGTCAACAATATCGCCGTCTCCGGTGCTAGTTCCATGAGCTTGGCAATGGCCTCAGATGTCTTTCCTTTAGCCAACACTTCTAGGTACTTTCCAAGAAGAATGAACGAGATTAACATTGAGCTGGTCTCAAAGAAATCAGTGCCCTTGAAACCTGGAGAAGTAGCTGATCTTAAGACAGAGTAAACAGAATAGAAGTAGGCTCCATTGGTTCCTAACATGATCAGCACATCCATGTTAGCAGAACCATGCCGTAATGCTTTGTAAGAACCTGAATAGAATCGCCTGCCTATGAAGAACTGTACTGGAGTTGATAACACCCACCTCAGAATCTCTCCTATGCTCAGCATATTAACCACTTTCTTGTCCAATCCATTCTTTATCCCAGGAATGTACATGAAAACCATAGATGTAAGGAATATAGGTATTGTAAACATCAAACTCCATAAGAACAATCTCCTATACTGCTTAATTTCCTCTCTTCTATGGCTCTCCCTTTCTCCTTCTCCTTGAGGAAAGATCATTGCCTTGAATCTGCCAGTCCCAGTTGATTCAATTACTTTGATGAAATTTCTAGGACCCGTGACATCTGGTTTGTAGGAAAGAGAAATCTTGCTTAGTTCAGGATGTATATCAATGCCATGAACACCTGGCAGTGCTTGGAGAGAATTTTCGATGATTCTCATGGAATTGTCTGTCCTGACACCATCAACTTTAAGCTGGATCTTGTCTATGTCTTCACCAGTGCTGATCAGTATGGCTTCAAATCCAGTATCATCAATGGCTCCTAAAAGCTGACCACAGTTCGTCATCTTTGGATCAAAATGAACTTCTGCTTCTTCAGTTGCTAAGGCTACTTGAGCGGCATTTACACCTTCAATTGCTTGCAAAGCTTGTTCGACAGTGGAGGAACAAGAAGTGCAAGTCATTCCATTGATGCGGATTCGGCATACTTGTGTGGATTTATTGTCACTGGTCTCTCCTGGGATCAATGTGGCCTCAAATCCAGCATCTTCAATTGTCTCCCGAATCGTCTCTTCCTGTCATAAATATAATGGAACGTGTTTTTGCATAATTTGTCGTCTGCGAAATTAAAAGAGTTGCTTCTTTCTAGTTTTAAGTTTTTGTCAAAATTTTGTTTAGTTGTTAAATAGTTATACTTTTATTCCAGACATATTAGATAAATTTTAAAGAAAAATTATTCTTAAGTAAATAAATTTATTTTATCTCTCATATAATATTTACTAAAAATTATTAATAAATTTTTTTATTTTTTTATATTTATTTTAAATATATTTTAATCATTTAAATCAAAATTTTATTTAAAATTGATATATTTTGAATACATCTTAAATTTAATTATATAATTATTTAATTTATTTCATTGTATTTAATTATATAGATTAAATTAAATTATTAAATAAAATAAAATTATTCATAATTTTAATTAATAATTAATTAAATATTTAATTTGATATTTAATTATTATTAAAATTTTATATATTAAATACTTAAATAATATATATCTAGTTGATAGTAATTTACATTATAGAAAAAAAATTTTACTTTTTATTGTTTTCATAATTTTTAAAAGTTGGAAAAAATTAAAATCAAAAGTTGAAACTAAAAACCAAAATCTCAGACAAAAATAAAAATAGAAACAAACAAACTTTAAGAGATCAAATAAAGCAAAGTATGAGAATTAAGTTACAATTGAAATTTCACCTATTTCACACCAGTCAAATGATAATAATTAATACCTATGAATTTGGATTTGAACTCCAACTTAAGGAATAGGAGAAATGAGATCCCAAATTATAGACAATTAATTTTATTTCTATTTTTTTTGTTCGTTTTTCTAAATTTAGTTTCTATTTTTAAATAAAAAATATTTTATTGTTAAGTCCAATAATTACTTATTAAAATAAATAAATTATTTTAATATATTTTAAATTGAAGTTAAATTTATTAATTTTGAAAATATTTTAAATTTAAATCATATATTAATAATTTTATTTTAAAATTTATGGTATTTTAAATTTAAATTATTTATTTATTATTATTTATTTGAAAATATTTTATTCTAAAATTTTGAATTAAATTATTATATTAGATTACTTATAATTTTTATCAGTAATTAATATTTAAATTAATCAAACAGATAATATTAAATTAGCAATGCTCTTAACAACTTAAATGATGGACATTTTAAATTTGAAAACTAACGTTTAAGAAGTTGGATAGTTTTATTTTTATTTTTCAAATATTAGTATAAATTTATTAAAATTTTTTACAATAAATAATTAAATAAGTAATCTTTTATTTAACAAGCTAATATTTATTTGTTAATATATATTTTAATTATTAAAGTCAATTTTTAAAAAAAATTATGGATCTTTAAGATAAATTTAATTTAAATATATTTATCAAATAACTACCAAATTTAAAATTTTTATTTTTAAAATTAAAATTACATTAGTCATAATTTTAATTACTAGTTAATATTAGATATCTAAATAATATATATCTAATTGATGTTAAATTAGACTATGATAAAAACAAAAAAAAACTAACTTTATAATTCTCATAAGATACGTAAACTGAAAAAAGGAAAACAGAAAATTGAAGATAGAAAGTAGAAAGTAGAAAATAGAAATAAAGTTTTTACTCAATTTAAAAATAAAAACTAAAAAATAAAAGTGGCAGTGAAGACAAATAAATAAGGCGTAGGAGATTTTTTGTGTGTGTTTTTGTAGGCTTATATTTGGGTTGCAACTTGCAACTAAGAAATACAAAACGTAACCCCGCCAACTTCTCCCCTCCCACGACTGAGGGCAGTCTTCGAGCTAGAGCCTAGACTACACCAAAGACTAATATTAATTATTATTATTATTATTGGCAGTATCTCTTTTCTTTTTCTATCATTTAATTATGACAACACACAAACAAACAACTTCACAATCTGAAAAAGCCAACAACAAATTAAGGGAAACAAAAACATTACATTTAGATTTTTATTGGAAATTTTTTTTTAAATAACTTGTGCGTAGGTAAATCGTTTTCTTCACGTACGTTAGAAAGAAAAGCAATAATTAATATAAAAGTTGGCGTGCAATCAACTTACGTTCACAAAATTTGGGTGGAAGATAACTTGAGCTCTGTTGTTGAGAAAATCAACTGCGGCTTCTCGGATTCCGGGAAGTCTCTTGACGGCCTTCTCGACGGAGCCGGCACAAGCTGAGCATGACATGCCAATCACCGAAATCAGCACCTTGTCCTCCGGTTGTTTTTGGGTTGTTTCCTCTACCGTGACACCTTTGGGGTATTTGGGCATCGAAGGGTATCTGGGTCTCGCTGACCAGTTGCCATAGCTCTTGTCACGTATGCAGCTTAACGCCAAGAATTTGGTGGCCATGGATATAGCTATATTACGATTTACGGCACTGAATTCATATACCATAACAAGCAAGGCTAGTGTTAGGTTATATAGTGCTTAGTATGGAAGCTTGCTTACGGTAGATGGAAGTGGAAAACTGTATTTTAATGTCTCAAATGTTTCTGTGCGAAATATGAAAGCGTTATCTTAGGTCAACGGTAATAGGCGCTTTGCTTTGAATTGGACTAGATAGATCCTAGAATTCTTGCCATCATATATTTTTGTACGAAACATGTTATTAAAATGTTAACTACAGAGCACTCATGGAGAACTGGAGACAGGTTAAGTGGTCGTGGCAGTTTTTAAAAGGTGATTACAATATCAAAATGATAATATGAATATGATGTACGTAGCCGTAGGTCATTTTTTGATGAGTTTTTATATTAATTTATAACTTAAACACCTTATAGTTAAATAAAAACTTAACTTTCACCATTGCGCAATTTTATAAACTTAAAAACTAATACGTGTAACTAATTTTACGAAATTGAGGTGCTCCGGATTATCTTTATGGAGCCCTCAATTAGAAGCATTTAACATTTCAATCCTTTGAGGTGCTTGTCACTTCCAGCTGTGTCTGTGTGCGTTGTGAAGTGTTAAACTGAGAGGTAAAAAGAAAAGGCCCAGTAAAACTCTTTCGCGTAGTTCAGGAGGTGCGACTTTCTGTTTTTAAATAACGGAAGCGGATGCGATCCGGTGGGATACTGGAAGTGGACTTGAAGCCTGGGATATTGAAAGAGAGATTCACGGAATCTTATGGAACTTATTATTATTAGTCAAACTACTTACTAAGATCTTTTATCCTAAAAACTTTGAAGAATTATATTTTAAAGTTTTAAGATACTGACGCTAGACTTGAAGCTGTAGGAAAATTTCAGTGTGTGCATCTCTTACACACGGTGCGGAAAACAAAAATTTTTTATTCCGGGACCTTCCCGAAAGTCAAGATCCAAGTGCCTATATAACGAAGTCAAACCATAACGACCAAAAGAGACCGTCTCTAACGGTATCTACGCAGAGATCGGAGAACATAACCGGAGCAAACCCTTTGATTCAGGAATAGCTAGAATAAAGTGAAGACTGCTAGATCTTACCTTATTCTTGGAGAGCTTGGTGAGAAGACGACGAAGAAGCTTGAAGAGGAGAGGAAGATCGTTGGTTTCCTTTGAAAGAAACTTGAAAAACACTTTTTTCATTCACCTCCTCCTATATCCAATGATGAACTCTTCTCATTTGTCATTATTTTGTCCTTTAGTCATTAAATGCAACTAATGACAAGGATAAAGAAGAAGCTTCTCATCCCTTTCCACGTTAACATATATACTTAATTAATTAATATGATATATATATGTATATAAATGCTGAAGTGGTCCAGTCACACTGGGGTCGGTCCTACCGGGTCCCGGTA
>JANIJH010000224.1:46214472-46235000 GCA_024520975.1 Erythroxylum areolatum
TATTGATCAATATCAATTCATAAATTATGAACATCAAATTAATGAAATATGCCTTTCTTTATTTATTCATAAAGTATGTACACAACTTTATACAAAATGCGCTAAAGGCGATTGTCTTTAGGGCATTACTCTAACAGAAGGCTTCGGCCAAAATTTAGGTTAGTATTTATTTGTCTCTGCGGAATTTCGAGGAGTATTTTCTGAGCTCACACTCGCTTGCAATAAGAGTTATCGGCGAATCGAACTAGAAGTGGACTTCACAGCAGTTCTGAATCTTCTGTCTTCTTCGGCTACTCAATCAAGGGTTCTCAATCCTTTCACTATGGCCATCAATGAATTATTCACTTGAAACTGGACTGTTGTACATTGATATATCTATTAAGCGAGCAACAAATATGCAGAATGACTTGTGAATTTTGCAGAACGTTTTAACTTCAGAATCACGATTTTTAATACTACACTCATTGGGTGTCATTCTATCCTTTTAAAAAATATGTCGGAAATGTATTTCCCTAGACTAATCATATAATCGTATCGTCTTTCTTCATTGAATAAAAAGTAAACTTAACTTTCACCATTGCGCAATTTTATAAACTTGAAAACTAATACGTGTAACTAATTTTACGAAATTGAGGTGCTGGATTATCTTTATGAAGCCCTCAATTAGAAGTATTAAACATTTAAATCTTTTGAGGTGCTTATCACTTCCAACCGTAACTGACAGGTGAAAAGAAAAGGCCCAGTAAAACTGTTTCGCTTAGGTCAGGAGGTGCGACTTTTTGTTTTTAAATAACGGATGCGGATGCGATCCGGTGGGATACTGGAAGTGGACTTGGAGGCTGGGATATTGAAAGAAAGATTCACGGAATCTTATGGAACTTATTATTGTTAGTCAAACCACATACTAAGATCTTTTAACTGTACTTTGATTATCTTAAAGAATTATATCTCCTACAATTTGTCTAGGCGTGAAATAATGCGTGGTCTTGAAGAGTTGAAACTCTATTTTAATGCCACAAGTTTTCTTTACGAAAGCGTTATCTCAGGTCAGGTCAGGTCAATGGTGGGAGTCGATAAGTATAAACCTAAAGTTCTTGTCATCATGTATTTTTATATAAAACAAATGTTGACTACAGTACACTGATGGAGAGGATAATTCGTAACGCGTTTCAAGAAGGTGATTAGGGTAATAAAATTATAATAGAGGTCATTTTTTTTGATGAGTTTTTATACGTAACTTAAACATCTTATGGTTAAATAAAAACATATGGTTGCAAATCAATTGATATTTGACTTTTTGTTCTTCAATTGTGTAACCGAATGGTAACTTTCACCATTGCGCAACGTTATAAACTTAAGTTATTATTATCTTAAAACTTTAACAAATTATGATATGTAGAAAATTTTTAAATTCCTTTTTATAAAATGGGAATTACATGAAGTTAACTTGGGACAAATAATTTCGTATTAGTATGGGTTGGTATTAATCATATTGGCCAAAAATTGACGTCAGAATGTTCTTTACTAACGAATTCAAGTATTAGCTTGTTCCAAAACAACTTCAAGTTATACTACAACATTACATTTATCAATGTCAACTAATACTTTCAAATATTTAAAAAATTATGTTTATGTTTAAGTATTTTAGAAATAAAATATTTTTCAAATACTTATAAAAATTATTATTTTTAATTTCATTAATATAATTATTGAGTCAAATTTGAAATCATTTTCAATTTTAATTATAATATAGAACTAAATTTTAGTAAGAAAATAATTTTCATTTAAATAAAAATACCTTTTACATTTATTGGTTACTTTCTTCATCATCCAAATATTTGCTTTCACACACTTTTTAATTTCCTTTTCACTTTATTTTTGAATAATTATTTCTAGATTAAAAACATAAGCTTATATGTTTAATTTTTTATATCCTATGAAATTATTTTAATTATTATTTCAGATTTTCATAATCTAATTTTATTACAGGTAACTATTTAATATTGACTATTCAAAAGATTTAGAATCAATATAATAAATTTTACAATAAGAGAATAAATCTTAAATACATCATAATTTCAAAAAATATATAAAACAATACTTTATTAATATTAAAATCGATATCAATTTAGTATGGTATTTACAAAATTAACCTTAACGCTTAACTACTGACGCAATTAAACAAAAATTATACGGGAATCCCAATAGTACTTTTTTTAATCTTCTATCCTATGATCATTACTATATGTTAAACTTTTTTGATTTAATTTGATTATAATCAATTTATATTTTATTTTATTCTATAATAATTAATTTAAATTTTAGAATATTTTAAAAATAAAAAATTTAGACTCTTAATGCACACTAAAAGTTCTAAATTTAAGAACATTTTTACAATATTTAATTTTCTTTTGTCTTCCAACAAGATCTTTCAAAAGTTGACTTTAGCAGTCATCTTAGTTATGGTGTTCGTGTGGTGTTAGTGTTTTATAGAGCGTACTCATCATCAGATGTACGATAAGTTGAGAAGTCTGATATTACATAGTTTTTTTTTTTTTATAAAGAAATTATTTTCGATAGACCCACTTATAATATGACATGATAATATTGCAATATTACAGATAGATGTACATACATATGCTAAATAAAATAACTAAGTAAATAAGTCAAATAAACATGAAAGATGTAATAAAATAATTAAATATATAAATACAAATAAATAATAAAAAAGAAACAATAATAACATTAACAATACAAATAGGTAAGGCAATCCGAAAATAACATCCATATAGAACATTTCAAAGATTAACACTGGTAAGTTAACAATACGTACCAAAAAAGACTCTAGACTTCGGCATGAAATCTTCTGTTTTTATTTTTGTGTACTAATCCTGTCTTATTGGATCCAAGCTATATGAGTAACTCTGGATAGGTCTCTCAACACATTAATTACTCTAAATAGGAAATTAACTAAAGTAAACTATATAGAAAGTAAATATTATGCAATAAATTTATAGTACACGGATTCATATAATCTACTAAGACTACCCATGCTCTCTTTAAGAGAGAACCTTTTTACAGAGCTTAATGTGGAAGTTTATTCATGTAGATGAAGTTGAAAACTCTATTTCAATGCCTCAAATTTTATGTAGGAAAGCGTTATCTCAGGTCAAAGGTATTAGGTTCTTTCCTTTGAATTGGAGTAGATGGGAAGTTTTTGTCATCATACATTTTTATATAAAACATTTTGTTAAATGTTAACTCCAGAAAAATCGTGGGGCCAGGTCGAAACGCTTTTCAAAAAGGCGATTAGAGTAATAAAATAATAATAATACGGCTATGTGAGTTTTTACGGGTAACTTAAACACCTTATTTTTAAATAAAAACATATGGTTACAAGTTAATTGATGCTACTATTTGACTTTTTGTTTGGTAATTGTATAGCGGAATAATTAGTGTAAGCACTGTGCAATGTTAAAAAGTAATAAGGAGTGGCCTAAATGGTTTCAACTCTTCACTTAAGGCTCTCCCTTTTAGGGGGTCTTGAGTTCGAGTCCCATCAAAAGAAGAAAAATAGGAAATATTCTTGTTGATGATCCTTTAACCCCCTAGGCAAAGCTCCTTAATCGGATCAATTACGGATGCCTCACTTCCAGCGACAGTGTGGGAGTTAGAGCTACTAGGAAACCTGATGTTGAGCAGGACCAATGATCAATCATCAACTGAATAATCAAGTATGTGAATACTCTTTGTGCGCAGAAGTGTACAGACTACGTAGGAATCTGAGGAATCTTGGGATTCTAAGTTTACATCCTCTAAGGCTCTTGGGGTAGGGTCTTAGGGACTTAAGATTAATTCGGCTAAACTTGGATACCTAATGTAATAAAAAATAATAATAATTCTGTCTAATTTTCAGAGTATATGGTTTTCTTTTTTTTTTCATATTTTATCGGATTAAAGTGTTAAACCTCATATATAAACTTTAATTGTTTATGGGCCTGACAATTAAACTTAACACTTATCACTCCCACTAGTGTCCTATTAATTGAAGTGCTAATGTTAACGGCAGGAAAGTAACCCACAAAAACTATTGATTCGACTTTATCTTCTTAAATTACTGATGGGATTAGGCTTGACAATTTTGATCCGACCGGTCCAATCTGACCCAATTTTAGCTCGGATTGACCGAATCATGGCCTAAAATAGTTCGGCCCAACTGTGCCATGGGGACGATGTCGATTTGTCAAAAATAACATTGTTTTGTAAATTTTTTATAAAAAATAAGGATGGCCTGGGACGGCCCATGGGCCATCCAATGAGGGGTCGGGCTAAGAGCTGCTCAACCGGGCCCGACCCTTTGACATCCCTAGTTAGGATTTGGTAGGATACTTCGAGTGGAGCCTCAAGCTCGCTTACGTGGAATATTTAAAGAGGGATTCTTAGTTTGCCCGAATCTTATCGAACGTAACCGCTCAGCATTTTTAGTCAAACTAAATAAAATCTTTTAACTATACTTTAATAATCTTAAACTTTAAAGGGTAATATGTACTTCTTGTACAATTTGACTAGTTAAGTTGAATAGGAAAATATTTTAATTCCTTTTTATAAAATAATTTAAATGGAAATTTTGTTAAGTGAATTTTGAACAAATCCTAAATAAAGGACCTATCGATACTAGTCAATACTGATCACATTAATAAAAAATTGGAACTAAATTTTTCTGATTCGTACCGAATTCAAGTACTAAGTTATATCACAACATTTTGTATTATATTTTTCACATACGTCGGTAGATTGACTGATATATTAAAATATCCAAAAAATATTAGTTTTAGAAAATTAAAAGAGATATATTTTTAAGCATAAAAATATTTTTAATAGTTAGCATGTTAATCTTTTAATTTTAATTTAATAATAGAGCTACAAACTCAAATCTTAAAATATCTTTAACTTTTAATTATAATATAAAACTAAAATTTGTATTTATTTTCATTTAAATATGATTAATTTAAAATTTAAAAATATTTTTAAATAATAAAAATAGCTAAGATTTTTTAGTGTACACTAAAAATTAAAAAATTTCTTCACAATATTTAATTTTCTTTTACCTTCAAACAAATTCTTAACTCTATTAGCCATTTTTACTAAGGATGACAAAAAATACCCAACTCGACTTGGGGTCAACAGGTATGGCTCGATCAAACTGACCTATGGGTCGGGTGGGTATCATTAGGTTCTGATCATGCATCTCATATATAATATATATCAAACATACGCGATGTAAATAAAACGGAACCTCAAAAACCAGATCTACTCACGCATATAGATATAGAAAAAAAAACATGAAATATAAGATGTTTACATACCTTTCTGATGATCTCCTTCGTTCTTTAATCTTCTCTACGTTGGGTTGTCACAAACCATAATGATCAACGCAAACCATCTCTAACGAAAGTCCATGCGAAGATAGAAGGATGAAATATCACTAGGAGATGGCTAGAATTCTTTCTTTGTACTAGCAAAGACAAGAACTCTTGAGAGAGTTAGAGAGAAAAAGTGTGTGTATAAGAAAAAGAACCTTTCTTCTTCTTTTTATGTGTCTTACATAAGATGTACAAAAATCATCTCAATTTTCTACACCATTTGGCCTTCCATAACTCTCATCACTAATGGAAAGTTATGGAAAGTTAATGGTCATTAATAGCATGCATTAATGGAAGTTATGAGAAGTTAATGACCATAAATAGCATACATCAATGGAAGTTATGGGAACTTAATAGCCATAAATAGCATGCATTAATGGAAGTTATGAGAAGTTAATGACCATAAATAGTATGCATTAATGGAAGCCAACAATATTTGTTTCTAATCCATTCCATGCAATGTTTTCTACCACGATCATATCGCGATACAATCCCAAAATACTCTCTCATATCTTGAATCACTATTTAAGACCATTTTACTCATCCTTCGGGTCTTCTATGTGTGTGACCCATTAGGTTCCCAGTTACCACTTGAATTAACATTTAATTCAAGTAAGTCAAGAGCAGTATCTAGCAACACGTCTTGACCTCCAATTGACCAGAAAATCAGTGGTTTGACTATATCCCCTTCCATATGTAATGTTGCCATGTAATTTATCCTTTTAACCATCTATACCCCACTTGGTTCATATTATGATTAAAGTGTTAACTCCCACTAGACTGATTACGTCACATCTAGTTCAAGTGTTATTATAACTTGTCCTGAGGATCTCATTACTCTATTTATCATTGAAGACTCTCTTCATGACATAAATCTACTCTAGACAGAGACTCTTGAGTAATGACCCCGACAAGAGGTCATGGGTATCATCTCCTTCTATTAGGAGTGGTGAATCCTTTATTGGCTATTCAATTACCTCCGAATACCTCAAGTTGTACCCAATCAATATCCTATGAGTAACCCTCGAAAGGCATCGATGAATGGAGTCAAAGCACATGATCAGTATCCGAGATATCCTTGAGCACCTCAGGTCAAAAGATACTTGCACTATTGCTATGATGAGACTATCATTGACGCTAGAATAGAATATACATATAATTGTCTCATAGTAAGTCAATCCAATGTACTTACTACCCTTAGTAAGCACCAACATGTTAACTATAAACAACTCAAGTCTACAGCTTATAAGATCTATTGTTTGATCTAATCAAGGAATATAACATGCGCTAATCTATCTGAATTAATGATATCTCATCTCATTAATCCTATGACTAGGGAAAGTTTAGATACTAACATAATTATACATGATAGGAATTTCATTATCATGACCTCATCATGATTTCCTTCATGTTATGTTTGGTATTAAGGACTTCATTAAATCAATTTAATATCAACATCAAATCCATAAACGTATGCACATAGAAATAATGAAAAATTTCCTTATTAATCATTAAATGATTTTTACAATAAGTGCTAAAGGTGATTGCCTTTAGAGCACTTTTTAAACAAGTATGGCCCAAAAAAATCGGGTCGAGCCACAATCCGCGAGAAAGGGCCATAGGTCGTAAGTCACAAGCCGTAGGTGCGCCTCGAGCCAATGTGGCCAGGCCGTAGCCTGAGCTGAGTGGTCTGACCCATGGCCCATAACCCGCACAATGATCCAAACAAAAATGACATCATTTTGTTTATGTTAAAAAAATTTCTTCCATCAACAAAACGATGATGTTTTGCTTTAATAGTAAAACAATGTCAGTTAATTTATAAGACAATTAATAAAAGACAAGACAAAATGGCGTCATTTTGCTTTAAGAGTAAAATGACATCGTTTAATTTATAAGCCAATTAATAAAAGACAAGACAGAATGATGTCATTTTGTAACAAGCAAAAACGATATCATTTTGTCTCTGATTAATGAAAGCCACTGCCAACAGCCCTGCCTCCTCCCTTGCCCTCACAGTCTCGCTTGACGCTCATCCCTCAGCCTCAACACTGCCTCTATCCATCTCCCTTCATCCCTGATCCCGACCCCGAACCCAGTTTCTTTTGAAGTAAATCACACGTCAATAATGAAGTCACAAAGTACACAAGAAGGGGGGTTGAATTGTGTACTCTTTTTGTGAATACACAAAACTTTTGATAATCTCTTGAAAAAGAAACTTTTTTAAGTATTAACGAAATACCAAACAGTTACTTAGGTAAATCACAAATAACTTATATAAGAACAAGAGTATGTAAGAGTAAAGAGTTAGAAGATAGATGATGTGATTTTTATACTGGTTCATCCCAAACTTTGGGCTACGTCCAGTCCTCAGAATCGTTCTGACTTTTCACTACACTTAGTCAAAATTACAAGTATTCTTTCCTCCCTTCCAGAGCCTCTTCAGGTCTCTTACACTGAGTATTCTTTCAACTATTTTAGCCTCTTCAGGCTCTCAGTCTTTTCTTTCTCTCACTAAAAAGATAATGTGAGCTTTTGTTACAGTAATGTTAGTTTTTGTATATTGCACTTTGTCTACAGAATTTTGTAAGTAATCACTTGTAAGCTCAAAGATTGTAAGATTGTTTAGTCTTCGACTACGACTAATATTTATAGTCTAAGTCTTCAACCGCTTTTTGAATCTTGATAACTGCTTCTTCCTTCTTGTTTGTTACTTCTTGTAGAAAACGTTATTCAGTTGATTCTGTAACTAACGCAAACTGCTTCTTCTTAGTCATCGAATTTCTTCTTAGTGAACTTCTTCTTAGTCATCGAACTTCTTCTTAGTGATCGAACTTCTTCTTAGTCATCGAACTTCTTGTTAGTGACAACACTGCACACTTAACACACTCGTCAGAACAATTTATTTATTTCAAAAATTATTATTATTTAGTTATCAACAAAATTATTAAATGTGAAGTCATTCTGACTTAACAGCTTTTACTTCTCTATTCTTCTTCTTTATTTCTTATTCTTCCTTTGTTATTCTTCTTCTGTCGTTAGTGTCGTGTGCACGTCAAGCTATCGAAGTCACCAACACTCAAACAACTAACAACGAACGGTCCAACATACTTAATAAGGTAATCTCTCATTCTCTCTTAGACAAATTGGTTGTTTTGAGAACTGATGTGGCTAATTTGAGAACTTTGTATGTTAATATTGGGAATATGGGATACTGCTTGTAATGTGCTTGATAAAATGCCGCAGAGATTGTTTTTGTTAGTTATTTTATGTAAGTTCCAGTTTCAAACATCAACTATAGTTTTTTATCCTTCCTTTTCACACTGTTGTTCTCTTAATTGTATTTCGATATATTGATCAATGTTTAATGACTCCAATGCATCTAGGATTGCCTGTGCCTGGATCAATTACAGAAATGAGAAGTAATGTTCCTTGTTAGTTCAAACTCTATGTGTTCTTCATTGCTAAAGTTATGTACTGGATGGGTTTCATTAATACCCACCATTCTTGAATAATTCCAACTTTAGATTATTCTTTGTCATTTTCTTTATATTATATTCAATTTTCTTTAGATTATTTTTGAGTAACTAAAGTGATACGTACTCCTTTTTTAAAATGAAAGTTAATGGAAAAAAGATGGTTAATGTTATAAATTTATGAGATTATTCTTCACATTTGTTCTTTTATTTAAAATTTAGTAATACATCTATATATCATATAAATTTTAATATTACATGCTCAAAGAGCTAAAAGAGATTTATGATATATTACCTTCATTATAAATCAGTTCCCTATCTCATCTACTACAGCTATGAGAATAACTATAGACTCCATTAGTAAATCATTTTATTACTCATTATGGTTTTGATGTCTCGAGCTATAGCTGTGATTCTTGTCTTCGGCACTATTTTTTAAGTTATGGTTTCAACATTGCATTGTTTATAACAAAACAACTATCTATCCTTTTGACACCAAATGTTAAGTATATTGATGGTTAATAAACAATTTATTATATGAAAAGGTAATTTAAGCAATATTAGTGATTATGAGATATTATGAGTTGTTAAAGAAATAAAGGTGTTCTTATGAATGCAAATATGATCTAAAGGATATGAGTAAGGTGTATTTGGTATGAATGAATGAGAATTAGGAAATTGTGTGAATGTATATTGCTAGAAAAGGTTGATGAATGTATGATTGATGAATTTAAAGTAATCAAACTTATTCAAGGTATAAACCTGAATGCAAAATGGTAATAAACATGTTATAATAGTTGAATGGCCAAGATTTGTGAAGAAGAATACATACCCGGAAAGGTCAATTGAGCACGAATTGAACATGACACATATATATGTGCATGATTGTATATTCATATGATTAAACAAATTAATGATTGTAAACTATGTGTGTATTGCATGACTATAGACACAAAAGTTGATCACCAACATCCGCACATTGCTGGATCATCAAGGCAATAGCTTTTCTGGAGCTTACTGTGAGATAACCTATATATGTAAACTCAATTATATGTGCTTTTGTTTGAACTATCTGTGTAATATGGAATGTGTGAATAAATGAATGATGAATGTCGGACTTAGATCTGAGAAGTTTGTTATATGGCATGAGCACATCGAAATGAAGGATATTGAAAGCATGACATATGGGTTAATGCATTTCATTGATATACATGATCAGATAAAGAAGTTGTGATCAGAGTAACCAACGTGAGAAAAAAGCTTAAAGCTCAGGATTGTGCATAAAGAGCCTTAGGCTCGAATATCAATAAGCCTAATATCATCAATAGATATGGGATAGTATATGAAATGAGCTCAGTATCTACAACGGGTACGAGATAATAAATTGAGTTGATAGGCACTCAGTCACAACAAAGAAAAATAAAATAGAATCACTTGTGCATTTGCATATATAACTTTACATATATTATATGAATGATTGAGATGAATTATTGAATTGTTTTTAAATAATGATATGCAATGTTTGTGTATATGTGTACTTGTTGAAATATGGTAAAATGTAATGTGGTATTCAATACTAGATGACATGAAATACTTGTTGAATTGGGAAATTAATTTTGTAGGGCCCCAAATTACATCTTAGTAGAAATATTACATGTTTGTGAAGGTATAAGTGATATGATTGAAAATTGAAAACGTCTTGAATCTATGGTCCATTAAACCATGATTAGAAACTTGGAATTAATTGTTACTATTAGAAAATCGATGAATTAAAATGTACATTTGGACTACGAAAATTATCAAGTGGAAAGACAAGTTGGTAAATGAAAATTAGGGTGACTAAGCTTATACATTTGGTGACATTTGGCATAAGTAAATAAGGTACAAATGGAAGTATAATTGACTGACATTTTGTAGCATTGATTAAATAACAAGTGGCTTGGTAAGATTATGACATTTGGTAGCCTGAAGAGTGGACAAATGGGATGCATGCAATGGAGACATATGCCATGTTGTGAGAGTGGCACCTAGCATCAAATGAATCTAGCTAAGATAGAAGTGTTTATACTGGTCATTCTTCTTCTCCTTGTTCATTCACCACCGAAACACCATGCTCTTTCATTCTTATGTATTTCGCTTATGTTATGCTTGATTACCACATCAAGATGTTGCATTATGGAAGTTAGACCTTGTCATCTTTTGTGCTATTGTCTTTTTGGTGTTAAGATCATCCTAGTTTCACTTGGATTTTAGAGTTGTGTCTATTGCTTGGAAGGCTAGTTGGCTTGCTCTTTGGAGTTGGAATTTGAAGTTAAATATGTAAGGAATTCTAAATTTGATAGCATGTATTAATACAAGTTCCATGATGATTGAATTGGCATGGAACATGTGTTATGATGATGATAAATGAGTGCTAGAAAAGTGAGCTTTTTATGGCAAATTATGCTTTGGTTTTGATGCATGAAAGCCTATGATTTGTGAGTTGCCTAATGAATATTTTGAATTGGAATTGGACATGAATTGGATAAGGTAGAATTGAGGTGAAATGAATGGAATTTGATGAAGATGTTTGGGATTTGGAATGAAGGAGTTTAAACCCGAAAAATCGCAGGAAATTGGGTAGTCCACGATCGTGGCACTAATCCCACTATCGTGAGCAGATGTATTAGCTTTTGTCACGATCGTGGGAAGGTACCCCATGATCTTGGGAAAGTTTTTGACATGAAAATTTCCATTTTGTGCAATTATTGAACCACATAAGGTTAAGGCACTTTATAATGGTGTATTTGATCTTAATTAAGAATGGAAATGAACCTAGTTTGATGTTAGATTAATTGATTAAAGGTTGAATAAGTTTTGAATTGTTAATTGGGGTAATAACTTAAGGAAGATGTTGTTTGATATCAAAGTATCTAATATTAGAATATATGATTTTGTTCAAAGGATAAATGTGTTATTATGGAAACAAATGTGATCTAAAGGATATAAGCAATGTGTTAATTTTGAATGTTAGTGAACGGGGAACTGGGGTGAATACATGTAAAGTGTAATTACTTAATGTATTCATTGGTGCATTGTCGTAAATGTTTATGTTTATAAGGCATGTTAAGTTTGATTAAATGTGAATGAATATGTTCAATTTGAGCAAGATGGAATAAAGTCATATGTTATGTACTACATCTTTTACATTTGATTCTGAAATTTGAAATGGTTTGTTTTAAAACTACCAAGTCCTAGTCGTGGGTAAATAGGCATGCCTAAAAGAGTTTGCAGCTGCCCCTGTTCTTAGACACTTCGATGTCTTTTGTACTTTGACATTACAGTGTCCCCTGTTCTTAGATACTACAGTGTCTTCTGATTATGAGACTTAAGTCTCTTTTGTTTCCGTCGATACCAATCATTGGTATCCCTTGTTCTGTTCCCGTTAACCACTTTTGTAAAAAGAGCTAATAGGCTAATCTGTTTTGTGTTCTAATATATGTTTAGTTCTGAAACAAGCTAAGTTTTGATCTAATACAAGTTATGCCTCGATCTTATACATGTTATATTATGTTCTGACACAATTGTATCAGGTTCTGAGACTTAAGTTATGTTCTGAAATAAAGATATCCTATTTTGATACTAATATGATTTGCTCTGATGCAAGAATAATATGTTCTGATGCTTTTAATGGCCTGATTACTCTTTAATTTGAATAATTAAAGATTGCTTATAATATAATTTGATTCAGTACTTGTGAATGCTAGACGACTATTAGAATCAGTTGCTATTTTATATCTTATTTAGTTATTCCCCAATAATCTTAATGTCTATCTTATACCATTTAAAAAAATAACGTGAATAGAAAATTGGTATTAACTATCACAATAATTGTTTTACATGAGATGATCTAAGATCTCCTTATCTCAACATATAAGGATGTATGCAGTGATTTCAGGATATTCATTGCAATTCGTCAAAGAGACAAACTTAATCTAGGTATATATTTATTTAATTTTATTGCTTATTTTAAATTAATCAACACTTTATTTTATTTATAAAGTTGCTTTTGTTATCTTACGATTGCTTAATGGGACTTATTCAAAAGTGTTGGCCTAAAATTGCAAAAATTTGTAATTTGAATTGTGAGTCAATATGTGAGTGTAGATGGGTGTAAAAAAAATTGGAGCACAATTGAATTCATCTATTCCAAAAAAAAAAGAGAAATAGATTGCAACACAAAAGATTAAATATTTTGATCTTTATCTAATATTACTTAAACCTTTAAGAAAGATATATTATTATCATTATTGAGTTAAATATAATTTTCTATAATTTCTTATTAATTAATTTTTTATTATTAAAACTCTTAATAGAACAAATAGTTTTATATATTTAATTTGTCTTGATTATATCAATTTTTAAACGGATTGTAGATTGAGTTTCTAAAAAACCAAATTTCATAGATAAGAATGACTTAAAAAACAATCTTAAATAGAAAAGTTATTATGTCATTTAATCTAATGAGTTTAAATAATAATGATGATAAGAATACTCTTAATAGTAAAAATTTTGTACTAAATAAAAATTAAGCCTAATACGATTTTAATGGATATGTTATTTTATTAAATTCTAAAATTTCATTTCATTATCTTTTCTTCGAGCCGTTTGGAAACCTTCGAATTGAATTTATTAACGAATTAGATTCAATTACATTAATAAGATTGAATTGAATTCAATTTACACTATTTGGAACAAACCCAGTAATATTAGAATTGAATTCAATTATACTGTTTGAAACATAATCAAAATGAATTCAATTATTTCATATGACATTTTTACTTCTTAACTGAAAAATAATCTTATTAAATAATAAACATTTACACTTACATAGAGCAAGTTATAAACATTAATTTCATTATAAGTGATATTATAAAAAAAGTTTATTATTAAAATGAAAAGAAAAAATTGATTGCAAAAGAATGTAGACAGGATGGGAAAATGAAAGGGGAAGCTAAATCGAACGATGGATCTAAAAGAGAATGATAATCATAGACAAAAAAAAACGAAAAAGGAAAAGACACTCATGAACAAGGAAAAGGAAAAACCTGGATATGGTGGGAGGTGCTGATTCGTGAAGAAGGTGTTGTTCCGTTTCTTGGTAGGAGTGGTTGTTTGAGGTGGGAGGGGCCGCTTGTAATATTATGAATACCATGCAGGACTCGGTATCGGATTGAGTTCTGGTACAGTATTGTACCGATACCAATCAGTATTGGATACCATTTCGGGTAATTTTTAAACTTATGAAATAGTCCCTACAATTTTTAAAATTTGCAAAATAGTTCATTAGTATATTGTACAATTGTACTGTATACTTTACTAATTTCCTGTTTACATCAACCATGTTTTCAAAAATCATAATAATAAATAATAATGACAATTAATATGAAATAGCAATAATTTTTAAATATTTCACATATAAATAATAACTACAATTAATATAAACAAAGACAATCATCATCATACAAATATAAAATTAAGAATAATACAAATTATTTAAAATATTACAACAATACAATTTCATTGTTTTAATAAATAATATTACATCAAAAGATTAAAAATGTCCAATAAAAAGAACAATAAATATCCTTAAACGATTTACAAAAAGAGTTGATGATGAAGAAACAATCAAGTAGAAGTTAAACCTGAAACAAAAACATTACAGTTACATTACATGTATAAAATATAACAAAAACATCAAATACAAGTAAAATTAAAAGAAGTGAAAAAAACCTGGAATTCAATCGTCAATAGAATAATACCTGTTAGAACTGCACTGACCCTAGTGATCATTTGGTAGAAAATCCTCATCATTGAGAGGAGATTCATCATCATTATCATTCAAATTTAATGCACAAAATGACATATCAATGTTTTCCCATCCAAGATTATCTTCCAAATCCAAATCATTCACATCAACCAAATTAGGTTCTTCAGAAACCTAATCCACCAAAAGATCAATATTATCAATGACAATTGGATCAGTTGAACTACTTGTGCTATTAAGACTCTTAGCAAACAAATAAATTTAATTATTAGAAAATTATAAGAAATTATATCGAAATTAATAATGATAATAATGAAAATAACATACATTTTTCGAAGTTTTAAACTGTAATGAACAAAAACCAAGTCATTCAATTTCTTATACTTCAATCTATTCCTTTTCTTTGAATAGATAAATTCAAATGCTCTCCAGTTTCGTTCACAGTCTGTTACACTCACTCATTGACTTAAAATTCGAATCGCAAACCTTTTCAATTTTGGAACACCAATTTCAAATTGATCCCATCAAGAAACTGTAAGTTATAAGATAACAAAAGTAATGTTATAAACAAAATAAAGTGGTAATTAATTTTCAACAAATAAGAAAAAGGAAATAACTAATACTTGGAGAAAGCTTTCCTCTTTGTCGAATAGCAATCGGCATTTCAAAATCTCCATAAGACAATTTGTAAAGCTCCATTTGTGAACTTAAAAGATCTTGCATCGTGTTAACTCTAACAATTGTTGTAATTGTTAAAAGCATTTCTCTATTAATTTCGGCTTGTATTGTAAGATTCAGTCTAAAATACACACTAGGATTCAAAAATGCCCCAACTATAAACAATGGAGAAGAAAGTTGTCTTTCCCTTCTCTCATTAATGATTGAAAGATATAGTATGTATAAAGAAAGCCTATTTTTCAGATTGGACTTAATTGCTTCCGTCGCTCTCTCCATGGCATAAAAAATATAATCTATTGTTGGCTTTTCTTTACTATCAGCAAAGCGAAACACCCTCACCAAAGACTCACAAACTCAGATAACAAATTAACATTGAGACCCAAATTCTCTATCTTCTAGTATAATATTACAAACCTCCACTCTAGCATTAGACCTAACATGGTTGAGATGCAACCCACTTATCGCTTGTAAACATTTGTCTTAACTATTTCTTTCTCAAAACAAAAGACTGAAGTGATAAGAAATTTGTGACAAATCTTATCACAGTAGGACGACATTAATTCCTATCGTTGGTAAATTCCTTTCTCATCAAATTCAATACCCATGCACGTTATAAATGAACTTTGTCACCTTTTAGCTTTCTGCATAGACTCATCAATAACAAAAAAAAACTTAGGATCCCCTATATTCTCTAGTATTAGGTCAAGGCAATATGCAACACAAGGAGTGTAAAAAAATGATTTATACATATTTTGCAACCTTTTTCTTGCCGCTTTATAAGTGGAATCATTGTCAGTAATAAACTGAACAATGTTTTCTGACCCTACTTCATTCACAACTTCATCAAATATCCCAAACAAAGTCTCAGTATTTCTAATAAGTCTAGATGCATCAATATATTTCAAAAACATAGAGCTATTTAAAGAATAAACCAAAAAATTTATAATAGGCTCTTGTCTCCTATTTGTCCAACCGTCACACATAATTAAACATCCATAAGTACCCCAATTCACTCTTCTTTTAGCCAAATAATTTCTAATTTTAGAAACAGCACAACTCAAAAGTTTACCTTTTAAGTCATCAATCGAAGGACTTTTATATCCTGGATTATAAGAGGCCATTGCATCCATCATAGGTTGATAATAATAAGGCTGAGAAGCATTGAATAACGAACTTGAATCATACCACTATCTAGCTACTGTCATATTGACATTGTAAGCCGCATCTCTTGATTGCATTGCATTACTAATTGAAAGTTGGACTCTAGGAGTTGTTCGTGATGCAAAAAAATTAGTTACCTGCCTTCTTCTCTTCTTCACATCAGATTCTTCATGAGCTTGAGATGGAATACTACTAGTACTACTACCACCACCACTACCACTACTACCACTACCACTTTCACCTTCAACATTTCTATAATTACTACAGAAACTAGAAAACAAACTTCCACTACCAATTTCAAAATTCAATCTTTTCCTTCTATTTCTCTCAAATTGATGTTCATCGAGTAATGTTTTCATCTGCTACTTCACATTATGACTTACTTTTTCACATACTTCTACATCTCCTTTAACCCTAATTAAATGCCTTTTTAATCGGGTGATTCCTCCACCTTTCAATTTTTCGAAACTCACGGTACTGGCTGAAATTTTGGGTACCAGCCGATATCGACCGGTATTTACGACTGGTACCGACGTCAAGAGTACCATCCTATATTTCGGCCAGTACATACTGTCGGGTACGGAATGATACTCATAACCGTAGTTGCTTGAAGTGAAGAGATATATAATAAGATTAAATGAGTATTATTGGAAAGATATTTTCAACGTTTAAAAGAAGAATTGAAACCCAGTTCGTAATTCAATCCGATGCTTTTTCAGATGAATTTAATTTATAAAAAATAATGTAGATCCCATCTCTTTCTTTCTATTTCCAAACACTTGAATTAAGTTCAATACTGCAATTGAATTTAATTTATATCATTCCAAACACCCTATTAATTGTATTTAATATGTATGTTAAATTTTATGTACATAATATAAATATAAAACTTTTAATTGTAAATATTTTTATTTCAAAATTTACATCTACTTTATTGTGCTCTCCAACATACACTCTTATTATAATACTATTAAAAGAGTATTGAAAAATAAAATATTTTAAATCATAATATTTTAAAAGAGTATTTACAACTTTATAAAATTTGAAAATATTTTAAAAATATCCAAAATAATATTTAGCCAATACTAATATCATATCGTACCAAAAATGAAATCCAATATTAAATATAACTTTAAGAATCTTTTAATTGCTAGTTTCTGCTTCGGTGAAATTGCCCTTTCCAGTCAATTAAAAGAGAAAACTTTTAAATTAATCGAGATTGTTTACTTCAACTTAATAGTATCTTTATAAACCATTAAACTGATCATAAACCGATGCGTTCTTTTTATCAAGTTTGCATACAAGGTGAAGGTCAAAACACACCAACATAATACGCATCAGATACAACTAACACAAAGGTGTCACATAAGTGCTAGAATTAAAACCAGAGGCACGAAATGGAAAGTCCCAGCGGAAACAGGACAAAAAGGTCAACAAAAGAAAATACACCGAGTACCGTCCTTGTGCAAGCCAGCCAAATCAAGACTTACTCAAACTCTTCAGGCCCCTTCCTGGTATTCTTCTTCTTCATCCTCATACTCTTCCTCATCAGCAGTTGCATCCTGGTATTGTTGGTACTCAGAAACCAGATCATTCATGTTGCTCTCGGCTTCTGTAAACTCCATCTCATCCATACCCTCTCCAGTATACCAGTGCAAGAAAGCCTTCCTACGGAACATGGCAGTGAATTGCTCACTGACCCTCCTAAACATCTCCTGTATTGATGTAGAGTTACCAATGAAAGTGGAAGCCATCTTCAAGCCTGTGGGAGGAATATCACAAACAGTTGACTTGACGTTGTTGGGAATCCACTCAACAAAGTAGGATGAGTTCTTGTTTTGCACATTGATCATCTGCTCATCAACTTCCTTTGTGCTCATTTTGCCACGAAACATTGCAGATGCCGTAAGATATCTGCCATGCCTAGGATCAGCCGCACACATCATGTTTTTGGCATCCCACATTTGTTGGGTAAGTTCAGGCACAGTGAGAGCACGGTATTGCTGAGACCCACGAGATGTAAGAGGAGCAAAGCCAACCATAAAAAAGTGGAGCCGAGGAAATGGGATGAGGTTCACAGCAAGCTTACGCAGATCTGAGTTAAGCTGCCCAGGAAACCGAAGGCAGCATGTAACACCACTCATGGTGGCTGAAATCAGATGGTTCAGATCCCCAACTGAAAAATAAAAAAGAGAATTCTAGTTAGGGACTTGTAGAACAATGGCATCTCAAGAATTGATCTAATGCACATTAATCCATACAACCTAATGCAAATGAATCCAGCTCCAATGACGCATGATAAGTGAAATATTATCACAGCTTCCCTGTAATTATTAATATGACAACCCAATTGAAGTCAGCTGTACAAACCAGAGCAAGAATGAAGCACTATACTCACACACATTTAGCCAATCCATGATACCCAAAACACTCAAATAACGTTTTCTTAATCAAAAGTTTGAATACTCCGGGGCTCAGTCATCCAATAAAAACAATCACAATGGTTATTGATCAACAAAAGAATTGAATAGAGAAACAAAACTTCAATTTCCATTTACCCCCTACTGTGAATCATTGCAAACCTATTATACACCAAGGGAAGTGCATCTTTGAATCACAAACATAAAAGCCACAGCATAAGCAAACGAACCAAATCATCAGAAAACAGAAACATCAATCATAAAAAGATATGTGATGATATTGGATTTTCAGAACTCACAGCTGGGGGTAGTGAGCTTGAGGGTACGGAAGCAGATATCATAGAGAGCCTCATTGTCGAGAACCATACACTCATCAGCATTCTCAACGAGTTGGTGAACAGAGAGAGTTGCATTATAAGGCTCCACAACAGTATCGGATACTTTAGGAGAAGGAAACACAGAGAAAGTAAGCATCATTCGATCTGGGTACTCTTCCCTTATCTTGGATATCAATAACGTCCCCATTCCAGATCCAGTACCTCCGCCCAGTGAGTGACACACTTGAAAACCTGTCAAAGGTAACACAACTTCTTTAGAATCATATTCATTTCAAGAAAATAGTCAACATAGTAAACACAGTAAGCATACAACAATTTCCATCCAAACCAACCTTGCAAGCAGTCACAGTTTTCAGCTTCCTTCCTAACAACGTCAAGCACGGAGTCAATCAATTCAGCCCCCTCCGTGTAGTGACCTTTTGCCCAATTATTTCCGGCGCCAGACTGCCCGAAGACGAAATTATCCGGCCGAAAAACCTGCCCGTACGGCCCGGATCTAACACTATCCATTGTACCAGGCTCCAGATCCATGAGGACCGCACGAGGCACAAAGCGACCACAGCTTGCTTCGTTGTAGTACACGTTGACTCTCTCCAGCTGAAGATCCGTGTCGCCGTTGTAGCGACCAGTGGAGTCGATGCCGTGCTCAGCACAGACTACCTCCCAGAACTTGGCTCCGATCTGGTTCCCGCATTGCCCGCCCTGAATGTGCAGGATTTCCCTCATTTTGCTGGACGCCTTTTCTTGTTTGTTTCTCGGGAAAGGGGGGGTGAAGAGAGGAATGCGAATCTGTTAGTAAAGTGAGTAAGGGTTTGCTTATAACGAAAGGAAACGACGGGCTCCGTTACGAGAGGAGTTAACGGACGTTTAGAATTTTGTGGGAACTTGAAATTTGAAATCGGGGTTTTCGTTGTCTGGTCGCGAGTCCATGTGGAACATTTTGCTTTCGACAAGTAACATAAAAAGTAGTTAGCGGCTCTTAGCCTCTTAGGTAGATTTATGAGTGGGAATTAGAGAAGTGAATCAGTGGAGTCAACAGGTGTCTTCCGAATTACCATAAATTTAGGTCAATTTAGGGGGAGTTTAGTTTGAGCATGGGATTGGGTATGGATATGGGTATAATAGTAGAAAGGAATGAGAATAGGTATAAAAAATAAAAAATGATGTTTGGTTTGTAACTTGGGTTTCTGTATTAATACCAATAATGTTGTTTGGTTTGTTGCATT
>JANIJH010000224.1:46394396-46406618 GCA_024520975.1 Erythroxylum areolatum
AATAAAGACTTCTCTTTTAAAAAGAATAGCAAAGATGATTCAAAGAATGAGAAAAGTTCTATCGTCTGCTATGAGTGTGATAAACCAGGACATTATAAGTCTGAATGCTTGTTGCTCAAAAGAAAACAAAAGAAAAATCAAGAAAACCAAAAGAGCATAATGGCAATATGGGAAGATCTGGATTCTTCTGAATTTGAATCCGACTCAGAAACATCAGAATAAGCAAATGTATGCTTGGTAGCTAAAAGAGAATGTGATAATGAGGTAATTTCTAACTTTGATGATCTTTAGGATGCTTATTTAGAATTTTTAGAAGATTCACATGCTATATTAAAACAATATAGGTTTTTGAAAAAAAATTTGCTGAAAATTTGAAGAACACAAAACTTTTAGAAAAAGAAAACGTCTGCCTTAAGAAACAAGTAGATGATATAAAAAAGAAAGTAATTATAGATAGATATGAGGAGCTTATTCAACTAAAACAAAGAATTAACAGTCTCTTAGCAGAATTATCAACATTTACAGAAAGTATAAAAAGGATGAATGATATGATTGGAAGATGTAGACATCCAAATTATAAGAGTAGTTTAGGTTTTAATAATAGCAAATAAGATTTTTGCTCCTAATAGAAAGAAAAAGAAACAATATTCTTATTATTCGATGAAAAACTGTAAGGCCAACTCCAAAGAACCTAATAAAATATGGGTACCTAAGAAGGATATAATATATACTGCAAATCTCCTTTATTGGAAAAAGCAACCAACACTAATGGTATGGACAGTGGCTGCTTGCGACATATAACGGGAAGAAGGTCTATGTTCCTAGACCTCTAACATAAGCAAAGAGGATCAGTAACTTTTGGAGATAACCAGTAGGGCAAAATAGTTGGAATCGAAAAAATTAGTAAAGATTCTTTTTCTTCTATTATAATGTTCTACTAGTTGAAAGCTTGAAGGATAATCTAATTAGTGTGATTCTGGTTTTTAAGTATCCTTTAATTAAAATTCTAGTGTAGTCAAAAACAAGGACGATTCCATATTCTTTTCCGCTAAGAGATGAAATAATCTCTATAAAATTAACTTAGAAGATTTGAAAAGTCAAAATATTTCGTGTTTTATATCAACAGATGAAGAAAAATTGTTTTGGCTTAAAAAGTTAGGTCATGTTAGTTTTAAACATATTTTCAAGTTAGGTAGACATGATTTGGTAAGAGGATTACCAAAGATAAGTTTTAACAAAGATTTCTTTTATGAGAGTTGTCAAAATGGAAAACAAGTTAAAACATTTTTTTGCTCTAAAAATATTGTAACTTCGTCTAGACCTCTAGAGTTGTTACATATAGATTTGTTTGGTCCAACCAGAACACTAAGTCTAGGTGGAAAGAAGTATGATCTCATAATTATTGATGACTTCACTAGATTTTGTAAGGAATTATAAACGTAGCTGGATCCTTACATTTTAGGGGAAGCTTTCTTTGAATGACCATAGACACATTTTCCCCTACACTTACTTTCTCATCTCCTTTCAGTTTCCTTTTAGAAGCGCATAATTCTTTGAAAATTTTGGCATATTGAGGAACTTGCTTTGTAACATCAATTAAAAGTATGTTCACCTCTACCTTCTTGAAAATTTCCAAAATCTTCTTATCTTTCTCCTCTTTCTTTGACTTAGCAAACTTGTTAGGAAAAGTAGGCAAAGTGTTAGTAAAGTTTTTAATCACAAGAGATTGAGAATTCACCTTAGTTCCCTTTTCAGCTTCTCTTAGAGACACTTTAAGTTCCTTTTCAGATTCTTCATCATTGCTAACAATAGGAGTCTTATGTGGTGCCTCTATTTCTTTAACACTTTTTAAGGTGATAGCACTTGTATTCTCTTTCGGGTTCATAATCATTTTAGAAGGAAGTTTAATCTGATTTTCCAATTAGCTCACAATATTAGCTATATGACTTAATTGATTCTCCATATTCTGAATGCTAGCTCTTATTTGTTGTTGAAATGTTTTCATCATTTCTTCCAATGAAGGTCAAAAGCTTGATGGTTGACCTTGTCTTTGATAAGGTTGTTGGTAAGAGGCTTGTTGTTGTCTTTGCTATCCATAATTATTAAATGGAGCATTCTCCCATCCTAAATTCTGTGTATAAGGATAGCAAGGATCATACTTCCTCTGTGGTTAACTCGAAAAAATTCCAAAAACATTCACTTATTTCGATGAAGTCTCTTGCAAGGTTAGACATATATTAGTGGGATGTCCTACCATTGTGCAAATTCCATATACCTTGACTTGTTGAGTGCCATTTGTCTGACTAAAGATTTTAGACCAGTTATCTGTTGCTCCAATATGGTAGTACTAGCTTCACTGACTTTCAGTGGTCTGGGTTCTTCTTGAATGTTGGATGGTTGAGAGTTAGCAGCCAAGTTGGAAATTAGATTTCTAGCTTCAGTGGGTGTCTTATCTACCAATGCACTCCTGATTGCTGCATCTATCATACTTTTTTCTTATGGTAGAAGCCCCTCATAGGCATTTTGAATGAAGAGTTGTTCACTGATTTGACCGTAAGGATAGCTAGCACACAGCCTCATTTAATGCTCCCAGTACTCATGTAATATCTCCCTATAGTGATGTCAGATTGCACATATTTTCTTTTAAATATTCACAGCTTGAGAAGAAGGGAAGTGCATCTCTAAAAAAAGTCTTTGCATCTCATTCTAAGTAGTGATTGATCTAGATGGTAAGTAGTAAAGCCGACCCTTAGCGATGTCCCCTAATGAGAATGGGAATGCTCTCAACATAATCTTCTCTTTTTGTATTATGATTAAGTTTATGCTAGAACAAACTACATGGAACTCCTTGAGGTGCTTATGAGGATCTTCACTAACATATCACAACAAGTAGGCAAAAGAAGAATTACACCAGATTAAAGCTCAAAAGTAACATCAGTAGCAGGAAAATCAATGCACAAGGGTTGATGATTAAAATTAGGAGCAACCAATTGTTTAAGAGTGTGAGCATTATTTTTTTACTTCTGTCCCAATTCACATTTTCTCCTTCTCTTAAATGTAAGATCACATTTTCCTCTTCCAATCCTACCCTTAATGAGTGTGCAATATCCATTTTACCCTTCTTTAAGTGCCTTATGTTTTTTATCCTTAAGTGTCTTGCTAAAAACACCCTTGAACATTCTTATAACTTTAACACTTTAATTCCACTTACCCGTTCAATAAATCCTATTAACTTTGACATAATAATTAACTCGAAAAATTTAATCTATCAAAACCTCAAAAATCATTTAAATCATGCTTATTCATCAGGAAAAAGGTAAAAAATTTGAGGGTCAACATACAGTGTAGGAGATAGGGTGTTTCTAAGAGTGTCACCTTGGTGAGGAGTCTTGAGATTTGGTAAAAAGGGCAAGCTGAACCCTAGGTACATTAGTCCTTATGAGATTATTGAGAGGATAGGACCATTGGCATACAAATTAGCTTTATCGAATGAGATATCTTAGTTACACAATGTATTTCATGTGAGTATGCTCAGAAGATACCGATCTGATCTGATGCATATGTTACCGAGTTAAGAGAATGAAGTTGCTAGTAACCTATGTTATATTAAGGACCCAATCAAGATAATGGGATATTGGACAAAACAACTGAGAAACCGAGTAATTCCATTGATGAAAGTTCTTTGGAGAAATTACTCGACTGAGGAAGCAACTTGGGAAACGGAGGAACACATGAAGAGATAATATCCCCATTTGTAAGAATAATCATATAAAAATTTCGATGACGAAATTTCTTTTAGGAGGGGAGAATTGTAATATCTCATTACTCATGTTAAGGCCAGAATAATGTATACGAGAGTTTATTGAGAGGTTAGAAAGTTCATTTCATGTTCATGCATAATATGGCATACACACACACACGTGAATATTGGATTTTACGCACATTTAAATGATTATACATGCATTCATTGACATTTTTTGGGTATACTTGATTTACATATGTGATTATGTCGAGAACTGTGGTTTATATGTGTTGATTTGATGATAATAATTATTGATTTAAAATTTTTAGTAAAATTTAGGAAAATTTCTGAAATTTTAGGCATTTCTAAACTAGGCAAAAATGTCAAGCGGCAAGACGATTGATAAATAGTAGTAGAAATAAGAGTCATACGATAGTGAAGAATTTTATAGATGAATTTGGGATTTATTGATAAATGTTAGTGAAAATTTAGAGACAATTGGAGTAAAATTTAGAGATGATTAGACTAGTTAAATAAGAGAACCCAGTTTAAACTCATAGGAATTGAACAAGTGATAAGTGTCACTTGCCAAGCCTAATATTGATTTCACAAATTTATTGGAAAGAAAAAATTAATTGTTTGATCTTGTTTTCTTCTTCTTTGTGACTTTCTTCATCCTCTGTAAGCTTCATTACTTTAGAAATTTCTCACCCTCACAACGTAAGCCTTGCTCTCACTTTTCACTTGCTATCTCTTTTTGTTACCTTCCTCACTGTCACTGAAATACCTAACCTTAGAACCTGCAACTGATAATGATCATGTTGTATTGGAGAGTAAGGATTCATGTGATTTTGAAGAATTTGGAGTTTTAAACAATTAAGTACCGTATGGTTTTCATGATATGTAGAATGGAACTTGCATTATGTTAGTTAATAGTTTAGTGTTTATAAAACAAAGTTGTATATATGTACTGAAACGTGAGTAAAAATTTAAGAATACCTTGTGTCTTGCTTTTTCATTTTTGATGATCAATATTTCATAAGATGGTGTTGAAATGAATTTTGAGTTTGAAAGATCATTGAAAATATGTATAAAAAGAGTGCAGAAAAGTTTTGGAGAAATGAGATGTGTATGCTATTTTCACCGTGTCATTACGTGAATCTTTTGGGTGTTTTAGAAGTGAACCAAAATGAGTTTTGAGTTAAGCAAAAAGGTGTAAGGTGATGTGGGGAAAGAAAGATTAAAATGATTGTTATAGAAGAAAATGGAGAAGTGCAAAAAATGGAAAAATGCAAAACACGTGATGAAGATGCGTGAATAATAGGTTCTGTTTTTAATGTTTATGAGCAATCATAGATTTTGATTTGTTTGTGATCAAGTTGAGCTGAAAGGGAAGTAGGAATGAAGAGGAAATAGTGAGGACATAAGTTAGAAATGGTAGATTAAGCAAAAGAGAGGGAGGAGAGAAGAAAAATCTACAATTCGTGAATTTGGAGAAGAAATTAGGTAGTGCACGATCGTGCACAAGGGGAAAAATGAGGGAGTGCATGAGTGCATGATCGTGCACAATCGTGAGATTGCACTATTGACTGGCACAATCGTGATAATGAAGGCTTACCAAAAAGTGACAGTTTCGAACATCCTTCATTCTTTTGGCTATAACTTCTTCTCCTGACCTCCAAATGACTTGAAATTTTAACCAACAAACTCTTCACACATTGAACTTCCTCTCCATCAAAATTATAGCCATCTAAATTCATTCTGAAAAGATTGATTGATGAATTTAGGGTGAAAATGATGAAGTGTGTTAGAATATGATAAATGTAGTGTTTTCACTTAACATGCTTCGGTAGTTAGGCCATATTTTGATCTATAGATATCCAAATTAGGTTATTTTTGATTTAGATTAAACTAGAGACATATTGATACAAATATCTTTTAAGAAGTATATTTTTATTTCTGTCTTTAAGAATCCCAAAAATCTAACTTGAAGTTGAGTATAGAGTACCGATATAGGTTAAGAAAAGTCTAAAGTGTTTTGAGTAAAAATTTCTGTCTACTAAATCAAATTGTACGAGTATGAACTTATATTCAATTTGTTTTATTGAGATGTAAACCTAAGTTCATATTATACTTATGTCAGTGTTGATATAAGAATGATTATGCGATGAGAATATTGGAAATATACCTGGGATTGTTATTGAGTATGCATAGTACATAATCTATATATACTTGTGTGCATCAATGAGAATTTATATAATTGTGCAAATTGTTCTATGTGTAAATGTATATTGCATGATATAGAGGAGCATTTAGAGCATCAACATCTAGATGTTGCTAGGACATTAAGGTAATAGCTTCCTGGAGCAACCTGTATGTAACCTAGATGGTCTCACTTAATTACTTGTTTGTTTTAAATTATGTTTTGAATTATCTTATGAATGTGAACTTGATTGTGTTGATTCCAGACTTTGAAAGTCTGAGGTGTTTGATGGATGAATGAGATATTGAAAGTGCTACTTGTATGTGAATCTGGCTGAAATAATTATACTTAACAATTTTTTTGAATGTTGAACCAAGGCCCGATGATAAATGTGCTCTAAATGTGAATATAAAATCATATGATTGATTGAAAATATGAGCATGTGATGCACTTCATTACATGAATGCATGAAAGATAAAAGTTATTGTGATCGAAGTCGCAAGAAGAAAGAGCTTAAAGCTCAGCATGTAATAAAAGCCTTTGGCTTAGTTGCTACTGTACTCGATATCCACTAAGGGATATAGGACATTATTTGATAAAAGCTTGGTATCCACAAGGGATATGGGCTAGTAAAAAGCACTTAATTACAACAAAATAAAAAATGAAAGTAAGTCTCATGAGTATTGCACTCAAAATTGATATGTGCATTATAAATGATTAAAATGATTGGTGTGATTACTCTGAATCTGATATGTGATACTACATGATAAATGAGATGGTGTGAATTTTATGTTTGTACAAGATGATGTGTTGTATGAATTAAGTGAACCATCGAGGATGGTTACCTCACTGAGTTTGCAAAATTCACCAAAATTGCAACATTGACATTTCAGAATTGAGAGAGGATACTAATGGCAGAGAGACTCTATAAGAGGCATAGTTCTTATATTTTGGATTAGAGAAATGGCTCAAAGGTTGGTCAACTGAGACTGAAGGATTAGATAGAAATTTTTGTATAATTCCTCTTTCATGTAGTGTGTTTTGTATTAGGTTTTGATGATGTACATACTTGGAGGATTTTGTAAAAATTTCAATGTACATATTCAGTTTTTATAAAATGAAATGAGAAATTCGGTTTTAAAATGTTGTGATGTTTATGTTTTTATAAGATGATGCCATGATTAAGTTAGTGATGTGAGTGCTCTAAGATGCCACTTTTGTGGGATATGTATTCGGACATGACTCAGGATGTCAGGTACGTGTCTTGTGAGAGTGGGGTGCTATACTATATATGGAGAATATTAAGGGCAAAGATAGTCATCTGGAGTACTCTAATAAAGAATAAAAATCTTTTAATCTGGAGGTTAACTGTTTTTCTCAATTTTAAGGATCAATGAAAGGCAATTATTTCTTATGAGCTTGGTGGCTATAAAAGTGAATCCTAGGTAGTTGATTGGAATTTAGCTTAGGTATATTTTTAAGAAATTAGAAAGATTGTTTGAAGAGTAATGTCAAAGGAAATAAAGAGCTAAATTTTAAATGAATTGATTTAAAGGCTTAATAGCATTTCAAAGTGAAAGAGGTTTTAAGCGAAAACAATAATTAAATACATGGCAACAAGGCCAAATAATAGAAGTTATGGGTTTAGTTTATGGGGGTTTATTTATAGTGGTATTTAATGGGTTTAAATTATTCAGAGGTCGAGAAGGGAAAGAATTTCCATATTAATAATGAAAATATAAGGTGACAAAGGTGACCTTGTTTTAGATTTCTACAACTTATAAAAAGACGAGGAAGCTTACCATTTATTAGGATATAGGAGGAGGGGTAAGAAATGCATCCTTAGATCCATTTAACAAAGGTTGGTAAATAACCAAAAGTTTCAAGGTCTTTGAAATGAAGTCCTAGTGAATTATATCAAAGGCTGTTTTGAAGACTCACTTTGAAAGTGCATTTATTGTGTTTATTGTTTTTATAGTAATCTTTAAGGATTCCTTGGTCTAGTAGGATGTTGTCTCCTATTCTCCTTCCATTAACAAAAGTATATTAGTTTAGGCTAATGATTTAATTTTGAATTAGTTTATCACCTGGTTGCTAAAAGTTTATTATTCACTTTATAGATCAAATTACAATAGGAAATATATCTAAAGCATATAGCTTTAAAGTGATTATGAATTTTGGAACAAGAGAAACAAAATTGGTGTTAATCTCCTATAAAAAGTTACCTAAAGTGAAAAATTTTTAGATGGTGGTGGTTATACTATCTCCAATTGATAGACAAGATTTTTTTTTAAAAAAAATTAAAGCCATCTAGTTCAAAGGAATTTTAATGGATAAAATTTGAATAATACTTTTCTAATGTTAATGTTAGAGAAAATAGATGTGAGGTTTGTAATAGTGGTGGGGTCAATGTTTTTCTTAATAAGGTTGGAAAGAGACTAGACATTGGTACAGGAGTTTCTTCCTTTGCCCAAGTTATGTTTTTTAAAAGAGAGAGGAAGGAGAATTAGATGGAATTAGACTAGATGATGGGAGATCATTCATCATTAACTAGAGAGACAATCTTTTTTTGTTTTGTTTTTGTTAACCAATATTGAATTGAAGAAGAATTTGTATTGTTGTAACCTAGTTTTATTCATCTTATTTAAACAATTATTTGAATAAGAATTCTTATCAAAGAGGGCTTTAGGTTAAGCTTGTTTTTTAGCCTTTCTTTTTAAGGCTTAATTAACAGGATATACAAGGAGTTTCATTTAAATTGAGTTTAATTAAGATTTAGGGATGTTAACAAAGTTACTTAGATTTCTAATTGATTCTTTGTTAAATGTTTCCATATTTTGTTTCACTAACTTAAGTCTCCTGGTAACAAAGAACATAGAGGAACCTTTAATAGGGGTACACAAAGCTTTGTGAATTTTGGAGAGAGAAAGAGGGTGGGTTTTTAAGAAATGAAGGAATTTGAAGGGGAAAATCTTTTGATGTGTTTTGAAGGAAGTACCCAAATTAGGAAATGATTTTAAATATCATGTAGGCTAAAATGAATAAAATCTAAGAGAAAAGAGAGGAGCTAATAAAGTTTGATTGAGGGTCTATTAAGCTTCATTATGATTGAAAAATTGCTAATTATTTATTATTCCCATGTATGAAAGGAGCTAGTGTATCTTAGATTAGTGAGATTGTAGATGTAAATAATCTTATTTAGATCAAGCATACCAAATGTATATGTAATATAAGTGTAAGTGGTTTTACAAGGATGAAGAATATTATTGAAGTCACTCAAGACAAGACACAGTATGCTGTAAAAGTTGGAGCTGATACTAGAGAGGGACTACCAAAGGATCTTTTTTATAACAAAATTGGTAGATACATACACTACTGTGATGAGAATAAGGATATTTAAGGGACGATGAAGAATATCCAAAATGTATGAGTTGATACATAAAATGTTTAATAATGCAGGTAAAGGCTTTATGATTCCAAGGTTAAAAGTAATTTTGTTGTAATGGTAGTTTTCCAGCTAGTCTCAATAAGATTAACTTAAGAGCGATTTAAAAATTTGATAATTTTTCCAAATCTTAAATACTTAGAGGAACAATTTAAATCGCTAACATTCTAAGAAAGGATTGGCATGGTTAAGGGATAGAGAATTTTAGGTTACTCTCTTTTAAACTAGATTGTATACTATTCCTTTTTCTTTTTCTTTTCCATCAAATTCAAATTTCAAAAACTCATTAACTAACTTTAAATAACAATCAAGATAATCAATAGGGTTAAATCTAGTAAATGACCTATAGTCATAAGACATGCATAAAGGCACAGTAAAAGAAATGGATGGATAATTACCTTTTTTAGGAGATTTTGTAAGATGAGGAGTTTGGACTATAGCTTTAAGGGTTTTAGGTTGCTTTAAAGAAGTTTATTTAGAGACTATAGGAGAATCAGGAGAGGCTTTTTCCTAAGAAGTGGATGAAGGGGCATTGGATCTTTTAGGGATTTTGGAAGAATTTTCTCAACATTTAAAGTTAACTCCTTAAAGGATCCAATATAAACTTTGTCCCCATTGGTTTTCTTATAGCTTTTCCTTTATTTTTAGAGTTAAATGGTTCCTATTAATGGGAAATCTAGATTTTTTCTTTATCTACTCATCATATACAACTAATATGTAGTAATATGATAACATTGTTCTCAATTTGATTTCAATACAAATTTTGGTAAAACTGCTTCTTTATAATTTTTCAAACATTTTGTCCAAACATAAGGGCTTGTCAATTAAGCTTATTAGGTAGTTAAAACCTTCAATGCTCCAATAATCTAGTGATACATTATAGTAATTAACAAAATTTAGGTTGATTTTATCTCTATTTGATTTAAAAAGGATCATAACTACCAATTTTATATGAATATAGGTCTTCCTTTAAAATGTTAAGGTCATATATCCAAGATTGAGTTTAGCCTATCTATCGAAGAAAATTTGACGAGGTAAATATCACTTTTGTTGATAAGTGCCTCTTAGAGCCTATATTTTTCTTATAATGTTTACTTGGTAGGCAACTTTCTTTTCCATAAAGAAACTTATGAGAAAGTTTTTCAACTTTAAAGTGCCCTTAAGTACTATCTCTAAGAGAGAGACTACAACAATTTAGAATTCTTCAATAGAGGGATGGAATTATTTAATGGGTGGAAAGGTCTCCAAAGGAGAGGCATCACCCAAGATAGAACTTTAAGTTCACTTATCCTTAAGGAACGAGGATGAGGAAGGGTTCACCTTGGCAATAGAAGGGTTAGGGTTAGGAGTTGAACTAGTAAGAAGAGCCTATAGATTAGGAGAAAAATCATCTATGGGAAAAATCATGTAAAGTTAAATGGGAGCAAGCCTAGATATATGGGTAGAGAAGCGTAATAAGGATAAGCATATAAAGAGAGAATGTTGGACCCCGCTCTTTTAGTAGAATTTAGAAATATCCAATGAATGAAATGAGTGTTTTTGTATATAAATTGAGTTATAGACGTTGTTGTGCCTAAATGAAATATGGGCTTGTGTATGGCTTTGAATTATGAATTGGTATATGAATGATTATGATATTGGAATGTGAATTATGTATGGATGATGAGTTGAGAACCCTTAAGCATGAACCATGGTTATATATGTAAGACATTATGGAAAAAGCAAGAGAGGAACTTGGTGAATGACAAGATGCTATTGAATGTAAGAAATCATAAGAATTGAGGTTGAGTATTGGGTAAATTCTTATGGCAAATTGAATTGTTTGAATGAGGTAGTAATAGAAGAAGCGAAGTTGGGATAAATGTTAAGTTTTGCATGAGGATAAAAAAAAATGTGTATGCTGATTCAAGGGAAATTCTGGAATAATTGAAATAGAATTGATCAAAGTTGTCTACATAGAAGTTGTAGATGATCCTTTTAGCTTTCCAAAGCTATAAAGTTTGTAACTCTTGGATGTCGGAGTTAAGAGATATGATTGCTACAAGTTATGATGTTGCATAGAAATTGCCTATGATGACAGCTAAGGTAAATGATAGGAAATGGGAGTTTTGATGAATCAAGAGTTTTATGAGATAATTTTGGAGTTGGGTTGTTATGAAGTGTTTAGGCATGTGAATAAGTGAATTTGTGAAGATTATAAGTGTATATGATGATTGGATGTTGGAAGCATTGGAGAAGGTTTGGAAGGGTTTTGAAAAACCCCATGTCTGTTAAACGGACACTCATGTCTGTTTAACGGACACTCACGGGTCAAAAGGACCCCATGCATTGCCCATGTCCGTTAAACGGAAATGAATGTCCGTTTAACGGACATTCTCGGATGAAAATTGGGTTTTTAGCCTGTATGTGTCCGTTAAACGGACATGCATGTCCGTTTAACGGACAACCACGGGTCAGCTTGAGGAAATGACGATTTTTGACCACTTTAGAGGCTGAATCTGATTTTGTGGTCTTCATCAAAGTTTTATATCTCTAAGTCTTCTTTCTAATGGTTCAAGAACGAAACAAATCCGAAATTTTTGGTGAAAGTTATGACAATCGCGCCAAGATGGGTGCAAATTGATTTAGGATATGAACATGTTAGATTCTTTTGATCATAACTCCCTCATCTGACCTCCGAATGGAGTGAATCTTGAGGCGATAGATTTATAAGATATGAATTTAACTCTCCATGAAATTTGGTAGATTTTAGTTTTGAGATGAAAAAGTTTGATTGTAAGAAAGTGAGAGGTCAGTTTAAAGAGCATGATTAAGGTATAAACACACTTTAGA
>JANIJH010000224.1:46428488-46467305 GCA_024520975.1 Erythroxylum areolatum
TATGATGCCATATGAAGTGAATGTAGTTATCAAATGTAGCTCGTCCTTATCGTAGGTTATGTACCGGAATGACCTCCGGGCGTCCCAGTGTGTACCCTACGGTAAGGGGGCGCTACACCATCGAAAATGGTGAAAAGAAAGAGCAGGGCTAAAAAAAATGATGAGCTCTGTCAGTTGAGGAACATTGAAGATGACCGCCAAAATTATACCGAAAAACCCACAAACTTCATCCCCTTCTACAACTAATGATCAAGCACTAGTACAGAACAAAACTCCCGACTAAAGAAGTTAACCCCCATTACCAACATAAAATTACGCGCGTAACTCAACACAAAATTAGAAAAGAAACATCTAACGAATCCAAATAAATAGCTTAAGAAGCATAAAGTGAATATTGCGCACCTGAGAACTGGCCGAGGCGGTGTCCTCGTGCACCGCATATAATACCAAAACAATAAAAGTAGCTATTACCTTCACCTAATGGAGGATCTTCGAGCATATGTTGTCAACAAAATGGATTGCATTCATTTTCTTCAACACTTGATCTTTTCATATATTGAGGAGACACTTTAGTTGCTTTAACTTGTTCCAACATCCCTGAGAAAAGCTAAAAATAGGCAAGAAAAACATTGAAGTGATCCAGGAATGTTACCAGTCGAAGGTTTAGCAAGCTCTTCCCTGCACACCACTGTCTTTGGGACTACACGTGTAAACTTGGAATCTCTTCCTTGAACAACCCTCGTGCTCACTTTCACTCTCTCTCTCCTACTCTTTATGCTTGTTCGCTGAGGTGCCGGCCTACTCAACGTCGACCTCCTCCTCCTCGAACTTGGAATGATGTAGCCTTCGTTCAACCGCTGCCTATGAGATAACCTTTCGCCACGTATGTCTTCACTTCGCTGTCTCGCACTGTGTTGGTGGCCCCAGCGTCGAGGTCGACTCCATCCTTACCAACGCCAACCTCATCGTCTTCCTTGAAACCCAGGGTTGTCGCTATTGGTTTTATCTCAGGTTACTATCTGGTTACATGCACTCTGCATCTTCGAACTTAACCAAAGGAGGAAGATAGATGAAGTTAAGTTCGTTGTGTTCGGACACTGTAAATACCTCTGAACCTGAACGCCTCTTTCATATGAATATCTCTTGTTAAAGTTGTTAACTTTCTCTTATATCATCAATGGCACTTCGTAAATTGCTTGGGAAGCGTCTTGCAGCTAGTTACAGAGTAGCTTCCAAGGCTGTGGCTCTAGAGCATTCGCCCATTTCCTCCATTTCTCCATCACTTTAAGTCCTCGAACCATCAGATTTGAAGAAAACCAACCTACACCGAGAATACCTCACGTCGTCGGAATCCGTCAAGAAAGGCCTTTTCCAGTGATTCTTCCACCGGAAAGCCATATCCAAATTACCGGAGATCCTCTACCCTCCCATCGGTGAGTAAAATAAGGCAAAATAGGAGCGGGTCAAAAGTGAGTTTTAGGTAGATACTCTTCTTGCCCTTGCTTGCCACTTGAACAACTTTCCCTCTTCCGACAACACATTCAAGCACTTCATTAGTGAAAAAGAAGCCAATCCCTTCTGTGAAATGTTCTTTGGCTGAAATGCTACTATATCTTTTTACTCATATGAATCAAATAAATTATTTAATAAACTAAAAAATAATTTCATCAAAAGTCAATAGCTTGTAATAAAATAACAAATAATGTCTTTTCTTGTGCTATTTCCTCTTTTCATGTCTATTGCGTGACGTTATATTACAACTAGTCTAGGCAATGTTATGACCGACCCACTCACTCAAGCCATAGATCTACTCAACCTTTTCATGTCTTTTTAAAAAAGTAGAACCATAGAATTTGTTACGGAAGAGGACCAAATGAGGTCTTTAAAAGGAAGTCCAAGGATCCTTTTAATAAATTAAGTGAATGACCCAGGGGACTATTATCTTTTAAAGAGGTTTTTATGGGAGAAAACTCAAATGATCAAAGTAAGGAGGAAATTGCAGAAAGTAATTTTGAAATACTTGAGGACAATGACAAATTAGGTGTTTATTTAAATGATTATCCGGACGAAGAATATCCGGAAGACTCACCTAGGGATAGAATTCAAAATCACCAAAAATGATGAAATACAGAACTACAAAGGCATGGAGGTTTGTGTTGATTATAAATGATTTGATAAGGAACATTGAATTCACTCTATTGTCCAAACATCTCCTTTCTTTATGAAAACTTTATAGTGACCTAAAATTGGTAGATACGAATAAAGGTTTCTACCTTCTACGTTTCAAAAACATGAAATATTTCAAACTAGCTTTACACGGTAGCCCATGAATGTTTGGACAACAATATGTCCTCCTTAGACACAAGACAATATGGTTTGTGCCAAACATTGCTCTTCCCAAATCTTTGTAAGTGTGAGTTAGATTATACTCCAAAAAAATTAGGACGCAATACCAACAACATAGGGTAGAAAGCTCTTCACATATGTAAATGTGGGAGAAACTAAATTCCTTTCTCTTTAAATCCCACATAAAATTGAAAGGACCAGGAAAAAAAAGGTCAATAAAGGCAAATCATCCATCAAACTCAAATAAAAATTTAAAAATTGCTCTCCTAATAAAAAGCCAAATAGTTTAGAATGTCCAGAATTATATAGAGTTGTTGCCTCAATACCACTTTGCTTAATCCATCGAACGTAAATATACGATCCCTCACGAGGCAAAGAGACTAAATATTACATTTCGTTCAAAACACTACAAGGTTGGACTGTATAAATATAGATAATGGAAGAAACAATGGTCTTGTTTGACAATCAGCATATTAATATAGTTGATTTGACCAATGGATAATGTCAGCTGTTTGTTTAAAGATGTTTAGTAAAATTAACTGTTTAGTATTATTTGTTTATGTGTAAAATGACTTATGAGAGCATGACTTAAAAAATTTGTAAGGACAAGAGTATTATATCTTAGTATTTCTTCGTATTATATCTTAGTATCAAGATCGTTCCTAAGCCTTGGACAAAGTAAAAAAAGGCCTCAATAAATGGACAATATAGATATGTAAACTTTCAAAAGCATATTTTTTATTATTAAAAAGGCTACCTTAAGCCCCTTATTATGGCACAATTGAAGAATCTAATGGTTTACATTAATTCTTAACATTAAAATTTAGAGAACAATTAAAACAAAAATCAAATGAAAAAGTAAGTAAAGAAAATAAAGAAAGCTACGAGGATTTGCCACATTTTGCTCTTTATGGGTGTCAAGAGTGAGCTGGGCCATATTTGGCCTCATTTGCTCTTTATAAAGGTTAAGACTGGGTCCCATTTTATTCTTCATGAGAGTGGGCCCTAAATAGGTACCTTTCCTACCCTAACCCATGGTCGGGCTTGCTTAGAATTATATCTTAGTATTCCAAAAATCCAAATAAATGCTAACAAATCTGTCCAAAACATTCAAAAAAAGCAAAAATTGATGAGAAGGAGAGAAAGGAGAGGACAAACTTGCTTCTATCCCTATCTTTAGCTCTCTCTCTCTCTTTCTTTCTCTCTTTCTCTTTCTCTATCTCTATCTCTATCTCTATCAGTGAAGTTTAGGATAATGTTTGGTGAAAAGAAGCAATAATAAAAGATGACAGTTTGAGTAATTTGTAATAAATTTTGGTTACAATTATCTTCTAGTCCCTTAATTTCTTAGACGCTTGAACAAAATGCTCCCTATAAGAGCATTTTCAAAAACAAAAGATTGAGTTTAATCTACTAACTCAATCAACTAATTACCAAATATGATTATCAGTAGTTTGACATGGTTAAATAGATAAATACCTCTTAATTTGTCAAAAAATAGTTAATAAATTATTTACCAAACAAGGCCAATATTTTATATGGCCTTAGGAGGACAAGGAGATGAATGATGGGGATAACACCCTCCATCAAATAGATTAATTCGGTTGAAGCTTCATTTTTTCTTTCTCTTTGACTCAAATTAAAGTAAATGATTTTTTTTTTTTTGGAATGTCAAAGAATAGCCAATTCTTTATTTTACAGAAATAAAATAAGCTGGTAACACCAGTATCATGCTAACATTGTGGCTATTGTTGAGTTATAAATTAGTGGTTTAAAAGCTGGTAAGATAATAAAAAAGGCACACTTTACTTATTCTTTGTCGAGTCTTCTAGCTTCTCATTTTATTTGGTTCATATGGAGACAGTAATTTATAATTACAAGAAATTAACAGTTCCACTAATATATCTCTATGGAAGTTATAGAAAATTCCAAACTATTCATTGTGATCTTTAATAATCCTTTTCCAAGCTTGACGAAACAGTTGCGAAATTTAATAATTAGCATTCTAATTGATGTTTTTAATTCATGGCTCATCATTGGAGACAAGCATTGCATTTCTATGCAAAATGAGGTGTCTCTTTAGAAATGAAGGGAAATAGTCATATGAAAACAACAAATTTATAGCCGCAATTTAATCTATTTGGAGTTCATGAGGAATCCCTCCACTTGGTTACTGGTAGAGAAAGAAGGTTTCGAGTCCATAAATACTTAGATCGCACATTAAACAACTTGCACTGGTAACTTCATTTTCTTTAGGGCCATAATCCTTAGTCTAGTCAGTACACACTCAAGTCATTACCCCCATTTATTGGATTCATATTCATTTTATACATGGAATAAAAGATTTAAATTTGAAGTAGCTTGGTAGCCTCTCCTAAGTTGTAAGGTAATTTCTAAGGATGTTTGATCATCTTTAGAATTTATTTATGTAATCCAAAAAATAAAGGCTTTTTGGTTCTATTTTAAGGAAATTTTTTTGATTCTCTTAAATAACACCCTAATTATCTTAATTCCCAAGATTTTGTAATCGTAAATGATTAAGGACTAAGGGTCTATTTCTTTTATATTAATATGACTATTAAAATCATTTCTAAAGTGATAATTATAACAATCAAATTGAATTTGAGAAACCTTACCAAAGTATTTTTATTCCTAAAAAACCGAGGACTAAGAATATAATCATCACTTTTGAAAAAGAAGAACGGTAAAAAGGGCTTTATGGAAAGAAGGGGAAGTAATGGCTACTGAGAGAAGCGAGTGACAGCAACATGTGATCGACAGCGGGCGTGAACCAGAACTTGCGAGAATCACTGCGTGAGTTCCTCTCTCATGGCATCTTCTTCTTCCTCTCCTCATCCTCGAACTCCTCTAGCCCCAGTTCCTTCTTCTTCTCCCCAACTTGTGCCTTCGCCCTTCATAAAAAACCCTAGCCCCCAAAACAAAAATTTCGACCCCAACCTCCCCCTTCCTTGCCCTCTTCCTCCAACCAAAAATAACTCCTTAGATTCTGACACTGCACTGATTATCAAACCCTCAACCCCCTAAACCTCAATCCTGGAAATCGGTAGTTGCTGATGTTGAGGAGGAGCACTCAATGGTGAAGACTCTGACATTCTATCCTCCAGAGACCAAAGATGAACAAATCGTGGTTATTTCTCCTCGAGAGCTAGCGTAGAAGGAAGCAACTCAATTTCGGTATGCCTTTATTGGTTTTTCTTTAGGCAAATGCCCTACGTACCTAGTAGTTCAGAGGGCTTTATCCAAATCTTGGTTAGTATTCGGATTGAATGAGATGCTCATTACTGGTGTAAATAATTTTCTGTTCAAGTTTAACACAAAAGAGGGGATGAATGCGGTTATGGAAAAGGGGCCTTAGCATATTCAAGGAAAACCCCTTTTCCTACGAAGATGGAGTTTAAATGGAGGGGAGTAGGAAAACGTCCGGGTAGCTCCTATTTGGATAAAATTCCATAATATCCTAGTTGAATACTGGAATATCGAGGGCCTAGGAAGGATAGCTAGTGCAGTGGGCAATCTCCTGTTAATGGATACACCAACAGCCAAGATGTCTCAGATTGTTTATGCCAGGATGTGTGTGAAGGTGAAGTTGGGAAAACAATGACCATCTTCATTTCAGTTAGCTACGTATAATGAAGAGGGGAAACTATCTTTTAAGGAAATTGAGGTTGAATATGAATGGAAACCAGAGAATCAACAACAGAAAAGAGAGTGGGCTCCTACTGGAAGGATATTTAAATCAGGTTTACATCAGGAATTGGTGAAGGGAAAAACCCCCTTTAAGAAGAGCCAATTCCAAAGCAGAAGACTGGCAAGGAGATTGATGATGTTCAGTCTAACCATATGCATTAGGAGATTAGGGACTCTGGAAATCTAATTGCATAAGGGAAGGGTAAAGGATCACCATAAAAGGGGCCAATAAATGATATGAAAATGACTAGTGACAAGGAGAGTAGCTCTTCAAGGGGTTTAGAGGCCTAATGTCACCAACAGAAGCTAGATGAACCAATTGGAAACCTAGAGGGTGCTGAGATCCAGGAGACAAACCAAGCAGGTAATCAACTTTCTCCTTCTAAATCTGAATTGATTCCTGATCAGATTCTTAGGAATTCGGACAGGGTAGAGGGGGAATACACTGTGAGAAATAATAGGAAAACTAGGAGGAAACAAAAGTAGAGGGTCTGTTGTGTTTTAGGTGTATCAATAACTCTAAGAAGCAATTAGTTATGCATGCTTTTCTTAAGAGAGAGTCAGTTTCTTTTGTGTGCTTGACTGAAACTCGTATTAAGTCCACCCTTTTGCTAAATAAAGTGTGCTCTTCCTTGTTTCCTAGATGGAATTCCTTCAGTAACTTAGAGTTTGGTCCTAATGCAAGATAGTAGTCACATGGAATCCTGGATGTTTGCTGTGTATTCCTAAATACACTAGTGATCAGTTGGTCCACTTGGAGATTACTCCCATAAATAGCTCTCTAGTTTTCTTTGTCACCTATGTGTATGGGTCTAACAACCTTAATCATAGGAAAAATCTTTGGTCTAATATGGAAAATCTTCACAACTCAGTCGAAAACCATCCTTGGATCTTAACCAGGGATTTTAATGCAGTTTTGTTTACTCATGAGACTTAACCTATTAGTCCTTCAACTCCCCCTGGAATGTGTGACTTTAGGCAATGTGTGGAGTCTTGTTCTCTGTTTGATCTTAAATCTAGTGGCCCAAAGTTCACTTGAACTAACAAGTAAAGTGGTGAGCTCTTTGTTGCTAGGAAATTAGATAGAGCGCTTGTCAATGCTGCCTAGAGGGCTAGGTTTCCTAGATGTTATAGGGTTATCCTTAATCCAAACATTTCTGACCACTCACCCATAGTGATTAGGTTTCCTTTGGATAAACCAAAGAGACCTACACCTTTTAGGTTTTCAAACTTCCTTTTTTTTCAACCTACTTTCCTTCAGATAGTAGAAGAGGCTTGGAATAGTCCAGTTCAAGGCTTCCCTATGTTTGTGTAGTATCCAAGCTTAAAATGGTTAGGAGGGCCCTCAAAGGGCTTAATTCGAGTCAGCTAGGTGATGTACATGCTAGGGTTGAGCAATGCCAAACAACCCTTAACCAAATATAAGATCAAAAAAGACAATTACCTAGCTACCCTTTTATGGCAGAAAGGGAAACTAAGGCCATTAATAACTTGATTAGAGCTTTAGATGACCAGGAGTTCTTTTACAAACAAGCTTCCTGTATTAAGTGGATCAAAGAAGGGGATCGAAATACAAAATGTTTTCATCATTCTATCATGGCAAATAGGAACAGAAACAACATTCACTCGCATACAGGCACAAATGGCATTAGAATTGTTGAAGTGGAAGAGATTCAAAACCAATTCTTAGATTTCTTTCGAAGTTCTACTGGGGCCAGTAAGATCCTCCCTTCCTCAAAAGAGTTTGTGGAAAAGTGTTTTCCTAATAGGATTTCAAAGCCTCTCCTAAACAAACTAATAGCTGAAGTCTCAACCCAGGAGATTATAGATGTGCTCAATTCTTTTAATCCCAATAAGTCTCCACGTCCAAATGGTTTCAATGGGGTGTTCTTTAAACATACTTGGCATATAGTTGGGAGGGATGTCTCTGGGGCAATTCAAGATTTCTTCAAACATGGGAGACTCCTCAAAGAGATCAATTCGACATTCATCACTCTTGTCCCTAAATGAGAGAACCCTTCCATAGTCGGGGATTATAGGCCTATAACATGCTGTAATTTTATTTATAAGATGATTTCTAAAATCATGGCTAATAGGCTTAGAGATATCCTCCCTTTCATCATCAACCAAACCAAAGTGCCTTCATTAGGAATCTTCGTATAGGGGATAATATTTTATTGGCTCTAGAGGTTTTCAAAAATTATCACCTAGCCAATAACCATAAGAGATGTGCTTTCAAGGTGCACTTAAAAAAAGTATACGACTCGATCCATTAGGATTTCTTACTGAATGTTCTAGTAGCTATAGGTTGTCCCCCCCAGTTCATTGGTTGGATTAGAGAATGTATTACCTCCCCTGCCTATGCGTTCTTGGTCAATGGATCCCCTTCCAATTTCTTCCCAAGGAAATCAAGCCTAAGACAAGAGGATCCTTTATCCCCTTTACTTTTTATTCTCTATATGGAGGCTTTCTCTAGGAGTCTTAATGCTTGCATAGGTGATAGTAGTTCTTTTGCTTATCATTGGAGATGTAAAGCCCTTAAACTTACCCATCTTCTGTTTGCTAATGATCTCCTTATGTTTTGGCATGGTGATTTGGCCTCGATCTAGACTTTACTTGATTGCTTAAGAACCTTTTCCAACTTTTCTAGTATGGGTATGAACCTCTCTAAGAGTCATTTCTTTGTGTCTCTAGAGATGGAGCAAATGGTCTAACAAATAGAAAACTTGTCTGGTCTTAAAAGAGGTCAATTTCCCATTCGTTACCTGGGAGTTCCTCGTCTGACAGGTAGGTTGTCTAGGAGGGATTGTTTACCATTACTGGAAAAAATTGATTCCAGAATCAACAAATGGACCCACAAATTTCTTTCTTATGCTGGTTGAGTGTAGTTAGTTATTTCGGTCCTTTCCTTATTTCAGGTTTATTGGTCTAGCCTTTTCATCCTACCTTCCTCCATTACTAAGGAAATAGAGACAAAACTTAGGGATTTTTTATGGTTTGGAAAGGTAGATTCAAAAGCCCAACCTAAGGTTAAATGGAATGATATATGTTGACTAAAGAAAGATGGAGGTCTAGGTATTAAACACTTGTCTACATGGAACACTGTATTACTAGGAAAGAGAATTTGGTTTCTGTTTCATGATAAGGAAGCGTTGTGGGTAAGATGGGTGCACGCTATCATACTCAAAAGGAAAAACTTCTGGAATACCTCTCCTAATAACAGTTGTTCGTGGAGTTGGCAGAAAATTTTGAATGTGAGGGATCAAATTGGGAATCAATTCAGATTTGGAAATAGAATTTCTACTTCCTTGTGGTTGGACCCTTGGCATCCTAGATGCATCTTAATGGCTCTTTTTATTCCTAGGTTGATAAATGGGTCTAGACTTCCTATGAATGCTAGAGTATCAGCAGTAATAAGAAATAATGGTTGCTGTTTGCAGGAGCTGACAGTGGGATCACTTAGTAATCTTGAACCTCTATCATACCCCCTTGATGAGTCAAGAGAGGATAATTTAGAATGGTTAGCTTGTTCTACAAAGCAATACACAAATGCTTCTGCTTATACCTTCTTAAGACCTCCAGTTCAAACAATCCCTTAGTACAAAATTGTTTGGCATAAGAAAGAATAGTCCGAGGTTCTCTTTCATTTTATGGTTAACATTTCTGCAGAAATTGCCAACAAGGGACAAATTACAGTATCTTCATATCCCTAATAGGTGTTCCTTATGTGTAGCTGACTTTGAGACAATTGAACACTTATTTTTTGAATGCCTTTTTTCTAAAACAATTTATTTCCAAAGCCTTAGCCACTTCCATATCCACTTACCCCATCTTACAAATCTTCAAACCATTTTATTATGGTTCTCCGAGCCTACTTCCACCAGAACCTCTGACATTAATTCCTTCCTTTTTATTCTTTCTGTTACTGTGTATAACCTGTGGGCTGAAAGAAACAATCGGAACTTTAAAGATGAAGCCATGGATGGAAGGAATCTCTCTATGCGTGTGATCTTTCAAGTTATGGAGCGCCTCAGCTCAAACACTAAGAGAAGGTAATACTGCTTGTGTTTCAGTTTATTTCTAATGGTTTATCTGTAAGTGAAGCATTTAGGTGCAAGTTCAGTCCAAGAAGGTCAATCCAGCCCGTGCTTACCTGTACATGAAGGCAAACCAATCACTTCCATCACGGTTTGTTCAAGGTTAGCCTACCGACATTGCGAGGGGAATAGGAAATCATGTTCTTTTCGGACAGCAAAGTGGAACCAGCTTCAGGCAACATTGGGTTCAAAATAATAAGAAAAGATGACATAGGGAGTAATAGACAAGGCAATTCCCAGCGTCAGATCACAAAGCTATATCTATAGAGGAAAACTTGCATCTTGATCTTATTCGCTTCAATTTTGGTATGGTGACAGAAACTCTTTACTTGTCTAAATGCCACTCAGAGACTTCTTCCTTAATGATTTGGGATGTTTACATGGCTTAGGTTCTTGGGTTCTATCTGGTGCAAATAGACTGCGAAGGATATGTTGTTGTATTGTTGATTGAGGATGCTTCTAGAATTGGGTTGAGTGCCTTGTGTTTTTGTCAGATATGTTAGATCCAAGTACTTTTGGGTGGATAATGGTGTAGAGTAGGATGGTTGAGTTTGTTGTATGGTTTTAGGATGGAAGGAAGTGTTGTAAATTCCTTTGAACTCTTTTGGGAGTTAAGAGATTTCGGGCGCGAAATCTCTAGACTATACTTATCTTCTATTATTTGTATAAGAGTCTTCTGATTTATAAAAAAATGGCTTTATGATTGTAAAATTTAATTTGAAAAAAGCGTATACGATAGGTTTAAATGAGATTTCATAAGCAATACTCTTTGATGAATTAAAAATCCCTCACACAACCTAATCTCTCGTCATTCAGAGAAGTTTACATTCTTAAGAATGCTTCAACAAAAAGACCCCCCGTTACCCTATTTGTTTGTTCTTCGCATTGCATGAAAAAGCTGTATTATTTAATCACAAGCAAAGTGAAAAGGAGAAAAGGTTGCTTAGTTCCTTTTTTTTCGAAGGTGATCTTATTCTTTTTGGTGAGGTTTCCATACATCAAATGAGATATGTTAAATTTTTTTAAAAAACTTCTATCTAGTCGAGGTCTAAGGTTAACTTTGATAAATCAAAAGTTTGGTTCTAATAATACTGACCAAAATTTTCACGACCCCAAGTTGGATATTAAACTTATAGAAGACCTTGAATGACATTTGAGTGCCACTAGCAACCAAAGTTGTCTATGGAGGCTTGATTTAAAAAGCTAAAATATGTCTATAGTTGGGAGCAAAATTCTCATAAAGTCAACTCTATCTTCCATTATCTTATATACTATGTAGAGCATCAAACCCACAAAAAGAATTTGTGATAAGCTTGATCAAAAAATGCGCCACATTCTACAATGAGGTACTATTGCAAGTAAAACATTATAATTGGTCCTTTAGAAAACAGTAGGTAAATGAAAGAGGGAAATGAGGATTAGGAATACAAAATGTAACCAATTTGAGCCAAACATATACTATGAAGCTACTCGGGAATCTCTTGCATTAAGACAACAACATTTGTAAATAGGTCTTGTTTTTTAAGTATATTGGCAGTGGTAGTTTTCTTAACTATGCTCCTAAAAATCGTCTTCCTACAAATATTTATTTATCAAAAGCATTAAATGGAGAGTGAGCTAAGGAAAAGTAGTACATTTGCACAAACAATTGGCTACCTCAATAAGCTTTGTGTTACATACAGAAAAATGTGACAATTGTTGAAATGTTAAATTTGGATAGGATTTTGCATCATAGTACATTAATAAGAAGTTATTTTGTTATGTTAATTGGAATGATCTCTTTCGTTTTGGACATATTTTTGTGCTTAAATATGAAAATTAATGTTTGTTTTATTTTACGAGATGAAAAGTGGAGATCGTGTCAAATTGAAGTATTATTAGTGATAATCATGAATTTTGAAAAAAGTGGATAGATTACCACAGTGAATAAGGCAAGATCACGTCTAATGTCAGATTCACTTGAAGAGTTCCAATTTAATTAGAAAACTTCTTTCCATCCCTATTATGTAGGGATTTGGATTTGATTTAGAAGATAGAACTAGACTAGGGTTTGAGTAGGAAAGAAAGAGGGAGAGATGTCTTTTACCTCTCTAACTTACTCTTTTTTGTTTTCTTCTTAGTTTTCTCTCAATCTTTCATCTTTCTTTTATTTTAGTGTTAGAATGAAAGCCATGTGTGGCTGAACCCAAATATTCTGATTAAAAAGGATTCAAAACTCTAGTTCTAACCTTATGAAGTTTTGTTCTAAATTTATATTCATGCTTTAATTCAAGTATTTCTTGTTTTATGTTCTTATACTTCATTAATAATTAATATTGGTTGATTTGAAAATTTAATTTAATATTGATTGTTTTATAGCAATATATGAATTCAATGATCCGTAATTGTCATTAAGAATTGGTACAAGTAGAAAATAGGTTATTTATGAATTTGCATATTTAACTTATGATAAACAAGAAAAATAAATTAAATATTTTTAGCTATCTCAATTATTTAATTTAGGATCTAGTCTTTTCTACGAAGGTTATTGCTATCATTTAATTGATATAAAACGCTATTTTATCCAATCAATCAAAGATAAGTTTCAGTTTAGATGCCAAGTTTAAACCATTTAATTTAAGAAAATTTTAGACTTATTATGGCTATTATAATATGTTTTGGACTAACTTCTTTAATTGTGATAAGTATTCTTTTTAGACCAATGATTAATGTTATAATTAGATGAGGTCTTTCTCCTTAATCAAAGTTAAGAATTCTTGAATTTCTCCCTTTTATATTTAGTTAATTTATTTTGATTTCTTGTTAATTTTAGTTAATTAGTTAATTAACCGAAAATCTTTACTTTATTTTATTAACTGAAATTAAGAAACAAGTGTTTAGTTCCTTTGGATTTGACCTAGTTTCATGACCATTACAAAAAGTTTGGAGAATCATAATTAATTTTGAGGGCTTTGACAACCTGATCAAAATTTTGCCGTTGTTGTTGGGGAGCTATTTTAGTTTCTTAGTTTCTTTGCATTGTTTTACAATTTACTGCTAATCTCTTGTCTTCTGAATTGTAATATAATCTAGAAATTGAGAAGACAATGCATCATTTAAGTAAAGAGATTAAGCAAAGAAACAATCATTCACCTCTAAAAGTGAAACTTGGGATAGATTTAACAATTGGTGAAGACTATTTTTCAAGAAGTTGATGAAAGGATGGAAAATCCTAACAAGAGAATGTTGAGAGAGTTAGCGACACCAAATTTGAATCAACAATCTTTATGCATACAATTTCTAGATTTTGAGGTTGATTTTGAATTGAAATCTGATTTGATGCACTTCCTATTTTTTGCGGTCTTATAAATGAAGATTCATATAAACACTCGAAGAAATTTCATATTGTCTACTATGAAACAAAGCTACAAGGGGTGATAGAAGAACAAATTAATCTTAGAGACTTTTCGTTCTCATTGAAAGATAAAGCAAAGGATTGACTATTTTATCTTCCCCTTGGCTTAGTGACAAAATGGAATGAGATGAAATGATTGTTTCTAGAGAAGTTCTTTACTACATCAAAAGCAGCCAATATCATAAAGGAGATATATGGGATAAGAAAATTCACTATTGAAACATTGTATGAATATTGGGAGAGGTTTAAGGAGTTATGTGTCAGTTGCTCAAACCATTAAATTCTTGACCAACTTTTGGTTCGGTACTTTTATGGAGGACTATTAATAATGGATCAGAGTATTGTTAATGCAGCTAGTGGAGGAGCATTGGTATATAAAAAATTGAAGTGGTCAAACAATTAATATCAAATATAGCAAAAATTCTCAACAGTTTAAGACAAGGATGGTTAGAGCTATTAAGCATGTGAATGAGGTAAGTAACACGAATCTTGAAAACATGATTTCATATTTAATTGATCTAGTTCATCAAATAGTTGTAGGTCAATTACATTTAGCACAAGTGTGCAAAATATATTCATTCTATGGACATCTTAAGGATATGTGCCCTATATTGCAACAAGACTCCCTTCAAAAAGCTAACATAATAGGGAAATTTACTGGTCATCCTTAATGAAAATATAATCCTTATTTCATTCATTATAATCTAGGATGGAAGGACTATTTAAACTTTAGCTATAGAAATACAGGAGAGCAACATAGATTATCAATCTCACAATTTTAATAGATGACCTCAAGCTCGTACATATGCTCAACCTTAATTTTCAAGTTCAGTTATGTCTTTGGATAAAATTTCTAAGACACTTGCTACTAATGCTCAACAATTTTAACAAGAAACAAGAGTAAACTTTTAGAACTTAGAAAATCAGATTACTTAATTAGCCCGCTTTGTAAGTAAACTAGAAGCAAAAGCATCAAGAAAATTACCTTTCCAAACGATGCTGAATCCTAAGGAGAATGTGAGTGTAATAGCTTTAAGAAGTGGTAAGGAAATTCAATCTGAATCTTCCTTATCAATAGAGGTAGAAAAGCACGATAAAGGAGAAAAGAAAGATGAACTTCCAACTTAAAAATCAATAAAGGTCAATGATGATTTGTTTTCATCGATATCAATTAATGCATGTGTACCTCCTTTCCCTAGCTGGTTGGCTAAACCAAAAGAAGAGTAACATTAAAGAGAGATCCTAGAAACCTTCAAAAAGGTGGAAATCATTATACCTCTTCTAGCAGCCACCAAGAAAATTCTGAAATATTTAAAGTTTTTGAAAGAACTATGCACAACTAAAAGAAAGTTGAAGGAAAAAGAGAGAATAATTTTGGGGTATTGGCTATAATAAATAAAAAATTATTGGGTACGAATATATTGGCTATAATAAATAAAAATTACTAAAAAATGCAAAGATCTAGGTATGTTTACACTTTCATAAGTTATTAATGATAAGAAATTGAGTGTGCTATGCTAGACTTAGGTGCATCTATTAATGTCATGCCATACTTCATTTACTAAGCTTTAGATATGAATTCTTTATAAGAAACTAATGTGATTATTCAATTAGCTGATCATTCTTATATGCATCCCATGGGTATCATTGAGGATGTTTTAGTCCAAATTAACAGTTTGGTATTTCTAGTGAATTTTTACATCTTAAAAATAGATGAAAATAGTGTTGAACATTTAGCTTTAATCTTTTTGGGTAGGTGGTTTATGAAAATGACCAAGATGAAAATCAATATGGATAAGGGTGCTCTTTTTATTGAATTTGATGGAGAGATAGTGAAGTTTAACATTTTTAAAACAATGAAGTACCTTAATGATTTTCAATCTATTTATCATATGGATATTATGGATTCATTTGTGTAGGATATGTTTAAAGAAGAAAGTGTTGATAATCAGCTTCATTTTAAGGCTAAATCGGAAGTGAACGAGCAAGTTGATAAACCTTGTGAAGTTGTATAATCATTATCAACAATGCTAATAGATTCAAAAAATTTGAATGCTAAACTTACTATAACTCACAAGAAATGTTACCATACATTTTTCAATCTCTGAAGATAGAATTAGAGGCCTTACCTAATCACCTAAAGTATGTCTACTTGGGTAATAGAGAGTCATTACCTGCGATCATCTAAAAAAGATTGACTATAGGGTAAGAGTAAGGGTTAATAGCACTACTTAAGGAGAACAAAACTACAGTTATGTAGAATTTTGAGAAGAAAAAAGCCCTGTAGATCATAACTATGTTAAATAGTTGCATTTTGTAGAAGGAGACAACCTAAAATATGATTTTTTTTTAGTTTTGATTTGGTTATATATAGTTTTCATTTGTTTGTTTTTGAGAAATTAGTTTATTAGCTTAAGACGGTAATGAGTCTAAAAATTCCATAATACTAAATTTCATAAGGCATGATCACGCCTTATGTGATTCAGTTGTCAAGATTAAAGACTCAAAAATTCAAAAATACTAAATCTCATAAGATGATATCACGTCTTATATGATTTAGCTTTTTGGAACCATAATACATCTCTTTTTAGATGCTCATAACTCAGGAGAGTCTTCAACTCTATGCTTTATTTTTGTTGATTATTTTTGTGCAATGTGAGTATCTTATATATACATTAGGGAAAATGTATGATTTAGGTGGGGAAGTGAGTGTTTATCTTACGATGAACTTTGTGATTTTTGCTTGAACTCATAATACTATGATTCATATATTGATTATTCATCATGATAGCCTTATAATTTTATAATCATTGTTTATGAATAATCCTTAAGTTATGATACATTTTTATATATAAGAAATAATACATGAGAGAGACAAGCATGATTGTGTTTTTCAATAAATTATATTAAGTGTCAAATTGGTTTTGTCGTATGAAAATGTGCAAGACTTGGTGCATTTTGACACCTACGTGAACTTTGAGCCTAAGAGCATTCATTACATTTGTACTCATACATATCTTTTTGTTATGTGTTATCAAACATAGCCTGTTTATTCTTGATATTGGTTATGAATACGTGTTGAGACAACATTTTTGATGAATTTGTGTATAAAAATGATAACGACTTTTAGGATAACTATTTTTGACTTAAATAAGCCAACCTTACCTTTTATCCCTAGAAGACCAATTTGAACCTTAACCTTTTCTTGCACAGTAACCTTATTACAAGTCACTTTTACTCGTCTTGTTGTTGAAGTCCTTAATGATTTTGAGCCCACAAATTGAAGGAATTGTTCAACATTTATTTGCATAAGATTTTGAGTATTTCCATAAGAAGTACATTAGTTGATTCAAGTTGTATTATTTGAATTTTTCATTTTTTTCATATAAAATGATCAAGAAGTATATATAAGAAATATCCTTTTTGAGTTTTTTAAGAAAAAATATATATGAATTTTTTAAAAAAGTAATAAAGTAATAAAAACAAAAGAAAAAGGTGAATGAAAATGATGCTATTATAGTCAAGTGAGTTTTGGAGTGATTTAAGTTGAAACATATATGAATAAGTTTGAATAATTTCCTTTAATTTACTTAACCTAAAAACTTCTTTTTGTCATACCTTACCTAAGCCACATTACACCCCTTATTAAGTTCCTTTGATTTATGCATTAAGTTCATCTTTGTTAAGTGGTGAAGATATGATTCATAAGCAATCCTATGGAAATAACTCACTACACTTTGATTTGAGAGTTGAATCAACCCTAAACATTTTGAGTGTATAAAGTGAAATCCATTAGAGGTTGTCAATTTTTGGTTCAATTGATTTTGGTGGAATAAATGAGATGCTATTTTTTAATTATAACAATATGTCCTATAAGTGCTTATTCTCTTGATTGTTATTTTATCCTAAACATTAATGTGAATTAGCTTTTGGATATTTCTAGATAACATGAAAGAAGATAAGAGGTTGTTATGAGGATGATTGATGTATTGAATTGATGTATGCTTGAGCATAAGCATGAGTCCAATGTGGGGCAATTTGAGAAGATGTTATTTTGTTATATTAATTGGAATTATCTCTTTTGTTTTGGACATATTTTGGTGCTTAAATAGGAAAATTAATGTTTGTTTTTTTTAGGAGATGAAAAGTAGAGATTGCATCAAACTGGAGCATTATTGGTAAAAACCACAAATATTTGGAAAAAGTGGACATATTATTGCAGTGGATAAGGCGAGATCATGCCTAATGTTGGATTAACTTGAAGAATTGGAGTTCAATTAGGAAACTTCTTTCCATCCCTATTATATAGGGATTTTTTTATTTGCTTTTGATAGGAATCTTCACAAGATAGAACTAAACTAGGGTTTGAGTAGGAAAGAAAGAGGAAGAGACCTCTTTCACCTCTCTAACTTTCTCTTTTTCATTTTCTTCTTAGTTTTCTCTGAAACTTTCATCTTTCTTCTATTTTGGTGTTAGAATGAAAGCCATGTGTGTCTAAACCCAAATATTCTGATTTAAGATGATTCAAAAATCTAGTTGTAACCTTGTGAGGTTTTGGTCTAAACTTATATTCATGTTTTAATTCAAATATTTTTTGTTTTATATTCTTATACTTTATGAATAATTAATATTGATTGATGTAGCAAATTAATTTTGATTTTGATTGTTCTATAGCTATCTATGAATACCTGATTTGTAATTGTCATGAAGGATTGGTATAAATAACAAATAGGTTATTTATGAATTTGCATACTTAACTTATGATAAATAAGAAAACTAAATGAAATAGTTGTAGTTATCTCAACTATTTAATTTAGGGTCTAGTCTTTTTCACTAAGTTTATTACTGTCATTTAATTGATATGGATAATATCTAGTAAATTAATGGTAAGTTTTGTTTTTGAAGATGGGTTTGAACCAATTAATTTAGAAAATTTTGAGACTTATTATGGTTATTCTAATATGCTTTGGACTAACTACTATAACTATAACAATTATTCTTTTTAGGTCTATAATTAAGTTACAATCAGATGAGATATTTCCCTTGAATCGAAGTTAAGTATTCTTGAATTTTTCCCTTCTATATTAGGTTGATTTATTTTGATTTCTTGATAATTTTAGTTAATTAGTTAATTAATCGAAAACCTCAAATTTATTTTATTGATTAAAATTAAGAAATTAAAGTTTAGTTCTCTTGGGATTCGATTTAGTTCCATGGTTACCACAAGAAGTTTGGACAATCAAAATTAATTTTGAGGGCTTCAACAATCTCACCATATATTGACCCTATTACTTCCTATTCACCTTATAACATAAATTATAAATCATATATCAATGGTTGATATTGATAGAGTTGATATGCAATTTGACTGTTCAACAACAATGAAAGCTACTCTCTTATGTCGAGAATTTTTTTTGAACAAGGAAGCTGCCCTATAATAGATAATGTGAGTGGTAAGCTCTATGGTCTAAAGCACAAAGATAATAATTCAAAAACTTGCCTATGGTCTATTGCTAACATATGACATATTATTTAAGCAATTAATATTTTTAACTTATATTTTTCCTTACTGTTATAATTCAAAAGAAAATATTTTTCATGCCTTTTGAGATTGTCTATTATTTGCTTAGATATGAAACCGTTTATTCGATCTAATGTTATGTTTTTGATATTGTCTATTATTTGCTTAGATATGAAATCGTTTATTCGATCTAATTTTTATGTTTGATTTTATTTCTTCATTAAAAGCTTGAAGTGGGTTAAAGGAAATATATATTCCAATTCTCAAAATGTGGTTTACTATTTTTGTTGAAACTATGAAATGTATTTAAACTTAACAAATTGATACATGAGGATAAATTTAATTGGTAAAAAAATAATGTTGTTTTAATTTGTGAAAAAGTTTTTTTGGAAAATAAGTAATATATTCATTTAAAAAGGTGGAAGTTACAATGAGAAATGAAATTCATCTCCAACAATTAGAGAACATAACAACAAACTAAATATTTAGATAACTCATATAATGCACTATCTGTATTCTAATTAGTATCCTGAATCAAGTAGAGATAAGTTATTGATGAGTAGATGTTAATAATCTTAATTCTAAACTTAAGATAAAAGTCCATCCAGGTGTATTTGTGTATTGTTCAAATTTCCCAAATAACTTAATGTTCCTCATCCTTCACATGAAATGCATTAGCATAGCAAATCCAGCCTTAAACACCTTGTGATCTTCCTTACTTTTTTATTTTAGACTCATTATCCAAGATAGACATTCCATCCAATTGAGGTTCCTACCTTGTAGATCAAACAAGTTGAGAAATTTTCTCTATAATTAACTTGTATGGCAACACTTAAAGAAGATGTGATCGAGTGATTCATCCTTAATGGTACATAAAAGGCAGGTCTTATCAGGGAAGTAGAATTTTATATTATCTCTAGTTACTATCTTTTATATAACTGCTAACTAGAGAATGAATGAATCAACCCGAGCTATTCCTGAACCCCATATTAACTTATAAAGGAGGAACCTGATAAATGGACCTATTAGCATCTGTTTGCATAAAAGAGCATTAAACTTTTGTGAGCTATATAACTCTCATCTGACTTCATCCCCTAGTCTCCGATCTGGTAAATAATCTGGCATGTAATCTATAATTGGACTGATTCCACTACTAGTGTGAAATGGCTAATACTAGTTGTCATTTTGAATAAGTTTGTTAATTTTTGTATTTTAGGGATTAGGCCTCTTCGAGTAGTGGAGTATTAAGTGTAGCGTAAAAGCACAAATGAATGCTAGTTGTGAAACCATAAATTTATTACTTTTCCCATCTCTAATGTAATGCTTAATATGAGGATGTATAACTAATATGGAACATAAGATTTGTTGAAAAGTGTAAGTCTGAGAACTTTTTTGAGAGAGACCAAATGCTTCTTTGTTTGATGTGAAACATGTGCACCCATTTCACCTAGAGGGTCTCCTTATCATAATGTATTCTCTATAGCCTTTTATCTAACAATAACTTGTTCATTATGCTATTAGTGTTAATCCCTAATCCATCATTTTCTTTAGGGAGACAAATGGCACTCCATTTGACTTTGGAAGTCCTTTTACCACTTGGATTCTGTCCATGTAATATGAAGTCTCTTATACTTCTATCAATCTTCTTCAGAACTCCTTTAATAATAGCTAAGTGTGATAACCAATAGATGTGTAGGTTATTAAAAATTGAAATGGCCAATTGTAGCCTACTTCCATAAGACAAAAATATATTACTCCAACTAGAGATTCTTTTTTGAACTTTGTCAAACTTCAGCCTAAACACTTCTTGGAATCTCTATAATGAAGACAAGATTATCTTAATTGAAGAAGTGTCATTAGCACATAACATTAGTAAATCATCTGTAAGAGAAAGTTGAGTGATATTGAGTTCTCCTTAATGATAATGATATATGAAATCTATGTTTTCATAAATTCACATCTGTGTCATTCTTTGAAGAACTTCCATAGTATAGTAAAAAGGTAGGGAGATAGTGGATCTCCCTGCCTTATTCTCCTAGTGGCTTGGTATAGTTGGGTAGATTCTCATTCATTAAAATTAAGAAAGATACTATTGATATGCAAGCATGAATCCAGCTAAAGAACTTGCTAGGGTAACCAAAAACATGGAGAGAATTGATGATGAAACCCCATTCCACAGTATCGTATGCTTTAGTGAAGTCAATTTTAAGAGCACAACTTCTAACATGCTCTTTATAGTTATAGTATTTGGACAATTCTTAAACAAGCATTATGTTGTCACCTATACTTCTACTTGGAATATATACACCTTAACTAGGATTAATAATACTAGGTAGAGTATTCTTCAATCTATTGGTAAGGATCTTAGAGATTATCTTCTACAACATTTTATAATAGGCAATAGGTTTCTAATTATTCTATTTCTTAGGATTAGGAACTTTAGGGACCAATGCAAGAAAATTTTTGTTAACTTCAGTGAGTAATCTACCACCTCTAAAGAATTCCTGAACTGCTCTAACTATTGGTGCTTGTAAAGGTTCCTTTTCTCTTGAAAGAACCTAACAATTAATCCATCTGACCCAGCAACCTTATCAGTATGAAATGAAAATAAGACCTCCTTTCTTTCCTCACATTTGACTTCTTTGATTAGAGTAGATTCTTGAATCTAATTGATGGAACCAACCATTCGATTAACCAGACTGCTAGGAAGACTTATAGTGTGGGTAAAAATACCATTTATTGCTTGAAAGTGACTTTTAGCCATTCTTTTTAGCTCTTTTTGGTCATTTATGTTCATACCATCCTCATTCTCTAGACTAACAATCTTATTTCTATTTCTCCTGCCTTTAATCATAATAAAAAAAGTATTTAGTGTTTTTATCACCTTGTTGCATTTATAAGATTCTAGACTTCTGTTTCAATTACTCTATGTATTCTTCAATGGTTTGCAAATATGTGCATAAATCTAATTTTTCTTTATCCAGGAGTGAATTAGTAGGATCTTTAGGCAATTACTTTTGAGTCAAGGACAAATTCTCAAGGGTCTGCACTTTATTGAGTTTTGGAGGTTTGAACTGTGCTTGAGGAGCTTAATACATTCAACTTTAAAAATTTTTAGTTTTTGAACACACTGAAATGATATTGAGCCCTGTACTTTCATACCAACAGTATGTGTAACAATTGACTCAAACTAAGAGTGGTTTAGTAAGGATTTGAAGAATCTAAAAGGTGATATTCTTTTGATTGAGTTATTGCATATGAAAACCTTAATAGGTATGTGATCTAAGAATAAAAGTTCCTAAAAAATCGTATAGTTTTTTGTTAGTAAAGCCAACCATCTATTATTCGCTAAGCATTTATCCAAATTTCTCTGAATAAGCTTACAACCCTTCTAATGATTGCTTTATGTGAATATAGGCCCTTAAAACCTAAGATCCACTAGTCCAAGAGAAGATGTTAATGTAGTCAATTCTTTAATCTCATCATGCGATGCTTTTCTTTCCCCTAAGGACTCAGAAGGAGAAAGAAGGTAGTTGAAATCCCCTGCTACCATTTAAGGCATTAACATGTTTGAATCAATATCCTGCAAATCTTTTCACAAGGTGTCTCTTTAAAATTCCTAATTAGGCATAAAAACAACAGTTATTGTGATTAGAATGTTGAGACATCTTAAAATAATTTCACAATAAAGCAATTGGTCAGTATAGTACTAATTACAGATAGACAAGTGAGCTGGATCAATTATAACACTTCCATTAGGGATATGATAGTATATGCCTCACGAACCAATTATAGAATGTACTATAATTTATCAGTTGTGATTTAGGTAATGTTGAACTTCGACCTTATTTAATATTAGCTGGTTATAATGTCTTGCTAGAGACCAATTATAACTTGTGGTCCTAAAAGAAGTTTGGGCCTACTACTAATTTTAAATAAACCTACAAGAATACTCAAAGACTGAACATTCACTGAGCTTTAAGAGGTTTTGGGCTTTTGGGCCTGAGGGTTTTACTGTATATATAGATGTATAGTATGACTTGATAGTAGAAGACTCATCTACCTAAGAGGAAAAAAACCCTAGTACTGTCCTCCTCCTCCTCAAGTGATAGAGAGAGAGAGGTCTCAAGAGTGGTGCTAGCACACTAGAGGCATTTGTTCAGTCTCGTGAGGGTGTGGATATCGGTAGAGACATAGCATTTGACGTGCTCTTCTTACACTATAAGCTTCTTCATTGTTTTCACTATGAAACGTACAAATCTGATATGAATTTAATTTCAATGTTCACATAGATCTTGGTGTTTCAAACTTGCAAATGTTGGTAAATATCATTGCATGCTGATAACCTGAATAGCTTATAGTGGTATCAAAGTGACTTGTGTTTACTGAAATTGAATTCAATTAGATCCCATGAAATTAAGGTTTTTCAAATGATTCAATGTGAATGAGTGAGGGGTCCTAACGAAAGATTGAATGTGATTAAATGAGGGGTCCTGTTAAAATTTCAACATGATTGAATGAGGGGTTCTATCCATAAATAAAATTGATTGAATTAGGGTTCATGTTTTAACTTGAACACGCATTTTTCTTACGGTTGGTGCTTTAAATGCTTTGATATTTGGTATCTTCCTATGATTATGAATGGTGAATAGTACAGCTCATAGTTGTTTTACATTTGTCTACAGCCTGTGTGTCGTTACATATTTGTGTAATTTAGATTCAGCCTACGTGCCATTATGTTTTGATGTAATAATTAGATTATTACTATTTTCAATTGTAATATTGTATCTTTAAATTAATTGAAGAATCAAATTGATTGGAGTGAAAGCATGAGGATGGCGATCCATTTGCTACAAGATACTCATGATGAAGATTAGATCTTCATAGTTTAGGGGCCATACTATATCTATCACAACTCGGTACCACATTGGACCCATGACAACCGTCGCATAATCGATTTAAGGATATTTACGGTATCCTTAATCCGACTATGCAAGGCTAACTTAACCTCTCTCCCTTTTTTGTTGAAAAATTTGGGCAACACAATAGTTGTATTTTAAAAATTTCAAAACTCAATCAAATACCTGTAAACAATTTTAAACACATTTCTATATTCACATCAATAATTTTACCACAACTTCAGGACTTTTAGTCCACTCAAAAGCAATCTCAACAACAGGTGCAAAAGTTTATACATAAAATCTTTTATAAACTACAAAACAATCAGGTTATAAAGTCATAAAGCATATCAACATAACTAATCTAAAAAAAATAGTAAAACAATTCATCAGCCACTATGCAACTAAAGTACAAAACAGAAACTATCCACGTATGGTAATACTTCAAAAATGTCAAAAGACTGCATGATCCACTCAGAGCTTCAAGCTCACTAAATTAACTTGCATGGTTGGAAGGTCGAGGGGGTAAGTACATTATGTACTTAGTGAGTAAGAAAAACATATATCGCAAATAGAACTCGATACACACCAAGATGGTATAAATAACCTATGAGGTGAACATACATAACATAAAAACACATAGGCTTGGCCTATGACTCAACGTATACTGGTTAGGAACCATATAGGCCTAGCTTATTAATTCACTCATCCAGTGAACATTAGTTCTAGTTCCAGTACACAAAAGCATAAAAACATCACACATATAAATCAGATCTCGTCAGAAGACAAATGTTAGGATAAGCCAAAATAATCATGTGTGTCATCACTAATCAACCAAACTAATGTGCACAAACACCAATTCTTGTTGTTGGCTCGACTTTCATCTATGGTGAGTACAGAAAATAGTCGACAAGTGTGTCATGACCCTAAGTGATGACCTCCTCGGTGCCTAGACCTTAGGTGTGGAATAACCCAGAAGTTCTATAAAAAGTATCGATACGGAGACACAATTTTTGTGTACCTGCATCAAGGGTACGATGGTTGGTTAATCAGTTATTCCTAACACACAATTGGCCAATCATTTCCTCATCGATTACAAAAATCATATACAACAATTAAGTACAAAAATCAAGTAAGGCACCGTGCCTTTATTTATCGGTCTAATTGATAAAAATGAAACCTTACCATAGCTTTAAGCCAAAAGAGAAGACATACACATAGCATATATGACTCGGTTATGCACATGTAAATTCCAAAACATTATTTCATGTAATAAAAGCCATCTTTTGCACCACAAATGTAAAGTTATTCAAAAATGTAGCTTTAGAAAAATAAAACGGTGTCCATTGCATTTAAATTGCAAGTTTGTTAAAAGCAATATCATTTCTCAAAATACGTAATGAAACACAGTTGCACTCCAAGTGCAAATAGTGATTCAAAACAATGTCATTTGTTAAATACCTAATCATATTAGCATCCATTTGAAATCCAATTCTACCATACGTTGCCTAGGTTCAAAATTCACATACAAGTCATCATACTTGTCCTATGATATTCTAATCTTATTTGAGAAATATGTATTCCCCAACTCACTTTAAAAGAGGGTTGCGCTCCCTTTCCTTTAAAAATCCTCGGTACGAACTCCTTAATTCACAACTCCAGAGCCTTTATGTATAAAAGACATACAATGAAATTACTACTTAAACATAAATTTCATATTTATACACCATCACATAAGTGTATAAATCATAAAATCACTCCCTTTAAGCTATAGGATTTTACCATAAAACTTCTCATATAGTTACTTCCTTACAATTCACATTAGCTTTTCTTTTGCATTTTCTAAGGCATTTAATGTCTTTAATCCAATACTTACTCATTTCAAAACATAATAAAGCACATCTTTATCCAAGCCCATTAGGCCATTACTCATCAATCCAAACAACAATTTAAGTTCACTCTAAGTAAACGTGAAAGCGTTTTCCAATGTATATCATTACAAAGCCTTAAATCCTAAGCCAAGTTCACTTAGGCATTTTAACAAACACCTAATATGCATGACTTTCAAGTCACATTTTCAAGACTTTATCATAGTAATTCATGCTCCTATCCTGTTATATAGTAAATACTTCCAATCAATGACACATTCCACCACTCCATTCAAACCAACTCCCTTCATTTAAGCTACAGTTATCAATTACACAACTCATTACCTTAATCCACTTCTTCTCCCATCATTTCAGCCCAACCTTAACTAACATATATCTTCTTCATTCTTCATCATCAATTTAATTATACATGTATAACTAACACCATAGAGTTCATTTAAATCATCAATTCCAAAAGTTATTAAAAAATTCGCAAACTTTCATCAAGGAGAGGACATTTTGGTTTTGGCTTAAAGAACCATCTCCATGACACATTTCATTCGTCTAAACCATGTTTTATGCATATTCAAGCATGGAGAACAACATCTCTTAACACCAAACTCAAAATCCTAATGTAGAGTGAGACGAGACAAAATTTACCTAAACCTTCCTTTAATGGTATCTTCAAATCCTTTGAGAATTTCTCAAATCTAATGATAGATTTGAGTTCCTTTACCCCAAATTAGCTTAGAACACCTTGTTGAGTTGAAGAATAAAAAAGAAGGGTAAATTTTGGTGATGGTCGAAACTTCTTCTTCTTCATCTCTTCCCCTTTCTTATCCTCTCTTTTAATTAAAACAACATGGTTTAAGTCTTAACAATGAAATGCATGATCACACATAAGAAGGGTCTAGAATTTTGACTCTTCTTTGATCAAAATATGATAAAATTACCTTTTTGTCCTTAGGTTATGTGAAATTACCATTTTACCCTCCAAACTTTTCCTAAATTTCCAATTAAGCCCAGAATTTGAGAACGACCAAAACTTTTATTTTCATTTTGGTCTTCAAACTTTTGAAAATGTAATTAAGTCCCTTAAATTTATAAAATTACAAATTGGTCCTCCAAAAATTAAAAAATTACAGTTAAGCCCTTTAACTTTTAAAAATTTTGCAATTAAGCCCTTATGTACATGAACTTTTCCAATTAAGCTTTCTAAATGTACAATAAGTCTATAAATCATGTCTAATCACCTATAAGGCATTAGAACACATTTAATCTAACCACCATAGTCATATCCATCTAATGGGCTCGGTTTTACACACTTAGAAGCTTATATGTTAAAAATCTCCAAGATTTCGCATACCGATGAACTCTAAGTTCATGTAAGGGCATATAACATTTTATATCATTGACATAAGTACCAAAAGGATTCAAATAAATCTTTAAACTCATATACAACCATGTATATATCAATATACAATAATATCTCCAAATACCGGACAACACAAAAGGGCTCAAAAAGTCCGATGTTACAATATCATGTTATTATTTCTTATTCATGTTGTTAATTATAATTTCATTAATGTAGGAAATTTCATAATCAACTTAATTCCTTAACAATATTAAGTAATAATTGATGCCTTTCCAAAGTCTACATCTGTAAAGACTTGAATCGTTGAGTAGTAGGCTTGCCAAAGCAAGGTGCTTTTGAGTATTCAAGTAAAACAAGATAGGTAAAGGTTACCTATAAGTGAGGATTGGTTTACTCAATGGGGTTACCAAAACACTTTTGAACCTTGAGGCATGTAGTTGGGAGTTGGGGCATAAGATGTCAACCAACAACCAAGAGTTATATATGATATAACTAGCAAACAATTGCTTACCTAAATAACTAGGATTCAAGTGATGAGCCAAAGCTCACTTAGGTCTTAGTGAAATATGGATCTTGGACCACTATACTCATTTTTTAGGGACATTTACTATATGTGTATAGTGAGAACTTCCTAATTGTTAATAATTGGGTTTTATTAATGAACATGTTACTGAAACTTCGCATGTTTTATTGTAGATAATCATAACCATCATTAACTCATATAGTTTTTCACTGCAATCTATCCTTCTGAAGGACAAGTTGAATGGTTCAAATTTTTTAGACTAATACAGAAACTTGAGAATTGTTCTCAAGAAAGAAAAGAAAGACTATGTCCTTAAAAAGCCACTCACCATAAAGGCACCTCTTTGCACTGCTCCCCTTGCTGAAAGGAATGCTTATAAGAAGCATAAGGATGATGATCTCGATGTTGCCTGTCTCATGTTAGCAACTATGAACCTAGATCTTCAAAAGCAGTTTGAAAATGTGGGAGCATATAAAATGATCACAATCCTGAAATTTTTGTCTCAGGAACAAGCAAGAATTGAGAGATTTCAAACTATAAAGTTTGTCTTGGAATGCAAGCTAGCAGAAGGAAACCCAGTTAGCCCACATGTCATTAAGATGATTGGCCTTGTTGAGAACTTGAAAAGATTAGGATAAGCCAAGATTTGGCCATTGACATCATACTTCATTCTCTATCAGATGATTATGATACTTTTGTGAAATATAATATGTATAATCTGAATAAATCTTTGATTGAGTTACATGGGATGCTCAAGACTGCTGAGCAAACCATTAAAAAGGGCCCTAACCTTAAGGTCCCTATGGTCCAAAAGAGGAAAAGTTTTAAGAAACAAGGCAATTGGAAAGGGAAGGGCAAGGGAAAAGGTCTTATTAAGAATCAAAACAAGCCCAATCTTAACCCCAAAACCAAGCCTGGTCTTTCTAATGATGATCTTTGCTATTATTATAATGAGTTGGGTCACTAGAAGAGAAACTACAAAAAATATTTGGAAGATCTGAAGAAGAAGAAGGGTAATGACACTTCTACTTCAGGTATTTATGTTATAGAAGTAAATGTTGCTACGTCTAATTTTGCATCTTAGGTATTGGATACCAATTGTGGTTCTCACATTTGTGTGATTGTGCAAGGACTACAAAATAGTAAAACTTTGGTAAAGGGTGAAGTGGACCTGCATGTAGGCAATAGAGCAAGAGTTGCTGCTTTAGCTATAGGGACATTTCATTTACCTTTTCCCTCAGGCGTGGTTTTGGAACTGAATAATTGCTATCATGGACCTGCTATAAGCAAGAATATTGTCTTTGTTTCAGTTTTGGACATAGAAGGTTTTTGTTTTACAATTAAGAATAATTGTTGTTCATTTTCTAGTAATGACATATTTTATGGTAGCACCTAATTAAAGAATGGGCTTTATGTTCTAAATTTGGAAAGACCTATTTATAACATAAATACTAAGAGATTTAAATCCAATGATTCAAATCCTACCTACCTACCTTTGGCATTGTTGCTTGGGACATGTAAATAAGAAGCATATAAATAAGCTCTATAATGATGGACTTTTAAACTCTTTTGATTTTGAATCATATGAGACATGTGAATCTTGTTCGTTAGGAAAAATGACTAAAACACCTTTTACTGGAAACAATCAGAGGGTTAGTGATTTATTAGCACTCATACATACTGATGTATGTGGACCATTAAATTCTACAACTAGAGGAGGTTTTCATTACTTCATTACATTTATTGATGACCTCAGTAGATATGGTTATGTTTATTTGATGAAACATAAATATGAATCCTTTGAAAAGTTCAAGGAATTTCAAAATGAAGTACAAAACTAAATTGGCAATACAATAAAAGCCTTTCGATCAGATCGAGGTGGTGGATATTTGAGCCAAGAGCTTGATGACCATCTCAAAGAGTATGGAATAGTTTCATAACTCACTTTACATGCAACACTATGATGGATTGGTGTGTCTGAAAGAGGAACCGAACATTATTGGATATGGTTCGATATAGATGAGTCATGCAAATTTTCCATTGTCCTTTTGGGGATATGCTCTTGAAACAACTGTGTTTACACTGAATAAAAGTCCATCAAAGGTAGTAAAAAAGACTCCATATCAGATATGGATAGGAAAGGTTCCTAGTTTGTCTTTTCAAAAGATTTATGGATGTGAAGCTTATGTTAAAAGGTTAACATTTGAAAAACTTGGACCCAAATCCCAAAAATGATTCTTTGTGGGGTATCCTAAGGAAACTAAAAGATACTAATTTTATAATCCTACCAAGAAAAAAGTGTTTGTTGCTCGAAATGGTGTCTTTTTGGAGAGAGACTTCTTTCTAAGGGAACTAGTGGGAGTAAAGTACATCTTGAAGAGATTCAAGAGTCATAAGAAAAATGCTCCAACATAAGTCGAGCCTCATTTTGATCAACAAAATATTGTAAAACCTACACCTGTGAAACCAACCCTAAGTAGGTCTAAAAGGTTCTGTCACAAATCTATAAGATATCGTTTCAAGGTAACTAAACATCATCATCTATTACTGATAGAGGATGATGAACCTACAACCTACAAGGAAGCTATGATGGGCCCTGACTCCGATAAATGGCTTTAGGCCATAGAATTGGAAATGGAATCCATATACCAAAATAAAGTAAGGGTTTTGGTTAACCCCTAATGGTGTAAAAGCCATTGAGTGTAAGTGGGTTTTCAAGAAGAAAGTTGACATGGATGGCAATATACATGTGTACAAAGCACAATTGGTGGCTAAAGGTTCCAAACAAATTCATGGTATTGACTATAATGAGAGCTATTCCCTATTTGCGATGGTTAAATCCATTCACATCCTCTTAGTTGTTGCTGCATTCTATGATTATGAGATATAGCAAATGAATGTGAAAACAACTTTCCTTAATGGAAATCTGGAAGAGAATGTGTACATGACACAGTCTGAAGGTTTTACACCTCTTATAAATGCTAGGAAAGTATGCAAGCTTTAGCGATCCATTTATGGATTGAAGCAGGCTTCTTGGAATTGGAATCTTCATATTAATAAGGCAATCAAAGAGTTTGGTTTCCTCAAAAAGAAGAAGAACCTTGTGTTTACAAGAAGACTAGTGGGAGCACAATTATTTTCTTGGTCTTGTTTGTAGATGACATATTACTCATTGGAAATACCATTCCTATACTTCAATCTGTGAAAGCTTAGTTAGGAAGTTGTTTTTCAATGAAAGACTTGGTTGAAGCAGCTTACATTTTAGGTATTAGAATCTATAGAGATAGATCGAGACGACTTATGGGACTAAATCAAAGCGTTTATATTGATAAGGTTTTGCAAATATTCAATATGAAAGAATCTAAGAGAGGCTTCTTACCTATGTCATATGGCATAATTTTGAGTAAGGCTTAAAATCCTTTGATACCAAATGAGCGAAACCACAAGAGTAGGATCTCATATGCATCTACTATAGGATCTATCATGTATGCCATGTTGTGTACCAGTGTGGATGTTGCATATGATTTGAGTATGACGAGTAGATACCAGTCAGATCCAGGTGAAAGTCACTGGATAGCTATTAAGAACATTCTTAAGTACTTAAGAAGAACTAAGGATATGTTATTGATCTATAGAGGTGAGGAAGAGCTCATTGTAAATGATTACACTGATACTAGCTTCCAATCAGAAAAAGATGACTTCCGGTTGCAGTTAGGTTTTGTATTATACCTAAATGGTGGAGTAGTGTGTTGGAAGAGTTCCAAGTAGGACATAGTTGGGGATTCGACAGTATAAGTTGAGTACATTGCTGCTTAACAAGCAACAAAGAAGGCTGTTTGGGTTACAAAGTTCATCCTAGCATTATAAATCCAGTGGATTTCTATTGTGACAATAATGGAGCCATTGTTCAAGCTAAGGAACCAAAATCTCATTAGAATACCAAACACATACTCAAAAATTTTGATGGAAGTGGTGGTTGTGGTGTTTAGGTAGGATGGTTGAAGTTTTGTAAAAATTAGAATTTCCAAAGTACAAACAAACAGGCAAATTGTAAGGCGAATTCCAGACAAATGACTTGGAATTTAGAGGTGATTCTTGAAGCAAAATTGTATAATAGGATGTGGGATACAACTTTGATGAAGGAAGTTATTCAATTAGATCAATGTTTTAGAAGTTATGGATGATTTAGTTTAGTTATGTCTAGAAAGGTGTGGCAACGGAATTGAATAAGAAAATGAATGAAAAGGGTAAGTGTTTTTGGAAACAAACAAAACCCTATTAGTTTTTGGAAACTAACAAAACCCAAGGAAAGACAATAAATTGCAAAAGAAAATTCTCTCTTAATTTTTGATGTATAATCATCCATCTTAGAGAGATTACAAATGCAAATATAAGGAAATGTAAGGAAAACTAAGGATCTTGATGGATAACCAAAAATTTGGTTTCTCATTAGCCCATAATACTACCATGAAACATCACAAATAAGGAAATAAAACCTTCATAACTACTGTTATAAAGGCTGCAAATAAAAGGTCTCTTAAATGAAAATAGATCAATGCATAAAAGGAAAGTAAATGAGTTATTAAAGGCTCTTATTCTTCTCATCACTTTGGCTAGGCTTGAGATGCCTTTTGGGCTGCAAAACCATGTAAAAATGTACAAAACAACTCCCTTTTTGGCCGAAATAACTCCTTCTAATGGTTGGTTTTGGGCTTTATAAATCAAGGCCTGGCAAACTCCGAATGGCTTCAACAAAATTTGCAGCTTCAAAATAAGATGGGGCCCCTCTTCAAGTTCTTCGTCTTCGACCATGCCTTCTTCATCACTACTTGTTGGATTGAGGCTCAAATCACTAACATATTCTAATGCTTGGATTGATGGACCTCCATCATTCTCCTCTCTTTCAAAGGCTTCTTCTTGGTCTTGGACTTAGGCCTTGGTCAGATTACATTGTGTCTTCCACATACTTGGTTAAATCACAAACATTGAAAGTATTTGAAATGTTGTAAGTGCTTAGCAATTCTACCTTATATGCATTTTGATTCAATTTTTTGAGAATTTTAAATGGACCCTTCACTCTTGGAATGAGCTTGTTCTTCCTTTTTATAGGAAACCTTTCCTTCCTTAAGTGTACCCAGACAAGATCACCCTCTTTGAATTCCATAATGGCCTTTATTTTTGCTTGCTTCTTGTAAGTCTCATTCTTCTTTTCAATGTGAAATTTCGCTTTGGCATGGAGTTTGAAAATTTCTTGAGCTCTATTTTCGGCCTTCATGTTAGATGGGATGCTAGAACGGGGCAAACTCAAATCAAAAGGAACAAGTAGGTTAGCTCCATAAACTAATTTAAAAGGAATAAAATTTGTAGTCTTACTTATGAACTATTATATGCAAATTCGGCATAGGCCAAAAGATTGCCCCAATTCTTCACTTTCCCCTTAAATAAGCTTCTCAAAATGTTGCTTAGACTCTGGTTCACCACTTATGTTTGACCGTCCGTTTGAGGATGAAAGGTTGTGCTAAACTTTAAAGTAGTTCCTAGTCTAGCCCACAAATGTCTCCAAAAATGGCTAAAAAATTTTTCATCTCTATCACTAATTATACTCCTAGGAATTCCATGCAGTTTTACAGTATTTTTGAAGTACAAGTTTAGAACATAAGATGCATCATTGGTTTTATTAAAAGAAATAAAATAGGACATTTTGGAGAATCTATCCATAACAACCATAATGGAGTCATGTTTTTTCCTAGTTCTTGGAAAGCCTACAATGAAGTCGATACTTATATCTTCCCAAGGAGCATTTGGAGTTGGCAACTGTAAGTATGGGCCATGGGCCCTCCTTGTCATTTTGGCTTGTTGACATATGTTGCATCCCTCCATAAGCTTTGCTACACCTTTCCATATCTTGGGCTAATAGAAATTTACACTAGCCAACTTATAAGTCTTGTCTCTTCCAAAGTGACCAGCAAGTCCTCCACTATGGACTTCTTTCAAAATTGCTTCTCTTAATGAACATTTTGGAATACAACAAGCATCAAGTTTGAAAACATAACCATCATGAATGACAAAATCCTTAAATGCACCATCTTTCCTAACCCTTTCCCAAATCTCACCGAATTCACTATCTCCCTTATACAAATTCCTAATGTCCTCAAATCCTATTACATAAGCATGCATAGTACTAAGAACATTATATCTCCTAGACAATGCATCGGCCACCATATTACTTGCACCTTCCCTATACTTCACTACGAAATCAAAAGATTGCAAATATTCCACCTATGATGCATGTCTTCGACTTAAATTGGATTGACTTTGAATATATTTCAAAGCTTGATGATCAGTGTACAAGATAAAAGAATTTGCCAACAAATATGCACTCTAATGTTTAAGTGCATGGACCAAAGCATAAAAATCCAAATCTTAAGCAGAATATTTTTCCTAGTTTCATTCAGTTTTTAACTAAAGAAAGCAATGGGTCTACCCTCTTGACTCAAAACAACCCCTATTCCTACCCCACTTGCATCTCACTCTAATTCAAAAGGTAAGCAAAAATTAGGCAAGGGTAGAACCGGTGCTTTGGTCATGGCATTTTTCAAAGTATTAAAGGCAATTATGGCTTATGGAGTCCACTTAAACATACCTTTTTGTTGATGACTCTTGAATCATTTACCATCACCCATTTTCCATTTTTTAGGAACAACAAAGTTGAGAACAACACATGGTGAAATACTCTCTCGAATGACACCTCTCTTTAACAACTCATCAACTTGCTTTTGCAACTCATCATTTTCTTTTGGGCACATTCTATAGGAATGTTTATGGGGAATTGTGGCTCTAGGAATGAAGTTTATTTCATGTTGAATGGTTCTAAAAGGGGGTAGGCCATTTGGTAGTGTTTAGGGAAAGCTTTAACTAACTCATTAACTTAAGATTGTACCTCACTTGAAATTGGATGGTTTAGTTTAGGCTCATCATTAATGTTCACAAGAATATAGTTGGACAGCTCCTCCATGATTGAACTCTTCTCCTCATTTGAAAGCAAACCACGAGTGCCAACTTCTCTTTTCTTTCTCTTCTTCTCAGGTAGGAAAGGTTTGAGTAGAATTGTTTTACCTCCATGAAGCAATGTGTAAGTATTTTCCCTTCCTTAGTGATGTACATCTTTGTCAAACAACCATGGCCTTCCAAGTAGTAAATGGCAAGCCGTCATGGGAATTACATGACACCAAACTTCATTTTCATATTGACCCATAGCAAATGGAACTGGACATCTTCTTGTGACTCTAATTTCATGCTTTGAATCTAACCAACTCAACTTGTAAGGAGAATCAAATGGCTCGGTTTTAAGATCCAATTTATCAACCATCTCACTAGATACAACATTATCATATGCTCCACTATCTATTACAGCTTCACATAATTTGTTTGTTGTCATACACCTAGAATGAAACAAAGATCTTCTTCTCCAATCTTCCTCACTTTTCTCATAATTTAAAACTCTCAACAACACAAGCATCTCTCCATCTAGTACATTTTCATCACAAATAAGTGCATTATCATCATACAAATCTAACCGTGAGCCATCATCAATATCATCAACATGTAACAAATTATTTTCAAGCTCATTTTCAATCTCCTCAATTTCTTGGATAGTCATAACTTTTCTGGTGGGACATTCGGATTAGAAATGACCATATCCTTGACATTTGAAACATTTGAGGTGGTTTTTGGACACATTTTTTGTTGGAGGGGCAGATTGGGTGTTTCTTGGTGTGAAAGAGGTATTTGGCAAGTTTGCTGATAGCTTTAGAGGTGGTGTAAGGTTCGATTTATATGGGGCAGGGCTGGATGCACTAACATGTGCACTTGGTTTGGATGGTGGAGTGTAGTTTGATGGGGCTGAAGCATATGGAGAAATGAATTTTTTTTGTCGGGTGTGTTTGAGGCTAGTTTCACTTCTTAAAGCTAGTCTTTTCAATCCAAAGAAAGAGTCATAGTAATAAAAGTTTACCATGTCTTGTGTGTCAATTCTCAGCCCTTTGAGGAATCTTCCCACGATCATCTCTTTAGTTTCTTCAAGCTCACACTTCACCAAAAACTCTTCAAACTCCATAGTATATTGCTCCATCGTTTTCGAATCTTGTTTAAGGCTCAACATTTGTTCAATCATCCATCTGCCTATAATGTAGAGGCAAAAATACAACATCCATCTCTTTTTTCATTCTATGCCACTCAATGATTCTAGGTCTTCCTTCTTTCACTCTTCGTTTTTGTAAATTCTTGCACCATAGGGCTACATACCCCTTTAATCTTATAGTAACTAGTTTCAATTTCTTCTCTTCGGTCACCTCTCTCAATTCGAAGGCTCTTTCAATTGTATAAACCCATTCATGATAAGCATCGACATCTATCTTACCATGAAATTCTGGCAATTCAACTTTGTAATTGAAGAACTCCTCTTTCCTCTTTTACTAGCGAGGTGGTGTTTGTGGGAGGTTCCTCATGGTTGTCCTTCCGATGCCATGGTATTGCCCTGTCCCTCTTCCTCTTAGTAGTTCTCCATGAGCTATAACAAAGGGCCATTCGTCTTCTTCATCTTCAACATGTTCTCGTGGAGCCTCCATAAACCTAAAGACTAATGGAGAGTTATGAACAAGGGCTTATAAGGCTTCATTCTTTGCCTTAAGAGCCTCCATTTCTAGGCACGTAGTTTCAAACTTGACTATAAGATCTTGATCATTGGACATTTGAAAGGAACAAGGCTTAAATAACCTTGGCTCTGATACCAAAATGATGGAGTGTGGTGGTCTAAGGTAGCTGGAAGTGATGGTTATGGTGTTTAGGTATGATGGTTGAAGTTTTGTAAAAGTTGGAATTTCCAAAGTACAAACGAACAGACAGATTGTAAGGCAAATTTCAGACAAATAAATTGGAATTTAGAGGTGATTCTTGAAGCAAAATTGTAGAATAGGATGTGGGCTACAACTTTGGTGAAGGAACTTCTTCAATTGGATCTATTTTTTAGAAGTTATGGTTGATTTAGTTCGGTTGTTTCTAGAAAGGTGTGGCAACAAAATTGAATAAGAAAATGAATGAAAAGGATGAGTGTTTTTGGAAACAAACAAAACTCTATTAGTTTTTGGAAGCTAACAAAACCCAAGGAAAGATAATAAATTGCAAAAGAAAATTCTCTCTTAATTTTTGATTCATAATCGTCTATCTTATAGAGATTACAAATGCATATATAAGGAAATGTAAGGCAAACTAAGGATCTTGATGGATAACCACAAATTTGATTCATCATCAATCGAATATACTATCATTAAACATCATAAATAAGGAAATAAAACCTTCATAACTACTATCATAAAGGTTGCAAATAAAAGGTCTCTTATTTTTGATGCATAATCATCCATCTTAGAGAGATTACAAATGCATATATAAAGAAATGTAAGGCAAATTAAGGGTCTTGATGGATAACTACAAATTTGGTTTCTCATCAGCCCATAATACTACCATTAAATATCATAAATAAGGAAATAAAACCTTCATAACTACTATCATAAAGGCTGCAAATAAAAGGTCTCTTAAAGGAAAATAGATCAATGCATAAAAGGAAAGTAAATGAGCAATTAAAGGCTCTTATTCTTCTCATCACTTTGGCTGGGCATGGGGTGCCTTTTGGGCTGCAAAACCATATCAAAATGTACAGTAAAGACTCCCTTTGTTGGCCAAAATAACTCCTTCAAATGGTTGGTTTTGGCCTTCATAAATCAAGGCTTGGCAAACTCCGAAGGGCTTTAATAAGATTTGCAACTTCAAAATAAGATGGGGCCCCTCTTCAAGTTCTTCTTCTTCGACCATGCCTTCTTCATTACTACTTGTTGGATTAAGGCTCATATTAGTAACATCTTCTAATGCTTGGCTTGATGAACCTCCATCACATTTTTACCTTATTTGACACATTGTTGAAAGAGGTGATGTAAAGGTTTGCAAAGTGTCAATAGATCTTAATATAACTGATCCGTTGACTAAGCCTTTCCCACAGGCTAAGCATGATTTTCATACTAAAGCATTAGGTAACAGACTCTTGGACATGTGATCATGTAAAGTTGTAATTTTTTGACATGATTTTAGATAATCCATTAGTAATGCCCAGTTATTGTTTGATGTGTTCATTTTGTGGAGTTATAAATGAATTTGAAAAATAATCCCCATGAATAATCTATATCTTACAATTGGCATCAAGTGTGTGACTTGATCGTGAGACCCTATTGTAATATGGATACAATTATTCTTAAAGGTCCCTAGTTAATGTCATTAATGTAAGGGCTCATAATGACTATCAAGACTAAAATTTTGATTAATAAATGACCATGTTTCACGGGTCATTAATATGGAGACATTATGTTAATCACATGGATGCATGTTGAAGAATTTGCAATTGGATCGACCCACTATGAGAACACTTCAAGGATTGTTATATAAGTGTCATAAGTTGTTCTCATCACAACTAATGAATATAGCTTTAGACTTAAGTTTGTCATAGTTTCCTACATATGGATTAGTTTGTGATGACATTGTCAAACATCAGCTGTAAAAGGTGATTATAAAATAACGCTCGGGCATGCTATGAATCATGTAGAGGAATTTAGATGAACAAGTTGGAATTTGTCTCTCCTATATAACGGGAGAAAGATATCTCTGGGCCCCTCGATGAGTTGAGACTGGAAAGTTGCATGGCTGTGCACAAACGAGGTGAATGTTAGTCGTTTGCTACACAGTCTAACTCAGAGGTCCAGAAACATGATTGAACCTAATAAGGATGACACAGTTTCCTACCTTATGCTTGATCGAAATATAATGAGACAAAGGGACTACTTATGGATAATTGGTTCTTGTGCAAGTGGGAGATTGTTAGTATATGCCCCACGAACCAATTATAAAATGTACTGTAATGTATCAGTTGTGATTCAGGTAATGTCAGACTTTGACCTTATTTAATATTAGGAAGTTATAATGTCTTGCTAGAGACCACTTATAACTTGTGGGCCTAAAAGAAGCTTAGGCCTACTACTAATATT
>JANIJH010000224.1:46524417-46539041 GCA_024520975.1 Erythroxylum areolatum
ATCGACATCCGAGGCTTTGAAGCTGGATTTGGATGAGTCCGACATGTCGAAATGATGAAGAAGGGTGGCGGAAGTTTTGATATTCAAGAGCACCAGGATCAGTGCTCTGATACCATGAGAAGAATAAGAATCAAAATTGGGATGGAATACTTTTCCTTCATTGATGTTTACAGTGTTAAATACAATACAAAGAATCAATCAACTCCTAAGAAATAGGAGGTAAATCGGCTAATTCATGGTAACAGAATATATCCTATCTACAATCAAGATATCATCACATGTCAAATAATAATTTCCTAATAAATAGCAATAAATATGGGGAAATATAGAGAACCATCTGATGTTGGACTTGGTACTGGTGCTTCAGCTACTGCTACCTTCTGGATAGTGGGGAAAGCCATTAACACAACCATCAATACAACGTTCATCTTCATTACCTCCATTGTTGACCTTTTCTCAAAGAGTAAGGAGCAAGCCTAGATGGTTCAAAATAGAGAAATGGGGCTCTGTAATTCCTCTACCAGAGACAGGCCAAAGAAGTGAAAATAAGAAAGGAAATTATAAAAGCAATAACAATGAAGTAGTCTTTGATGGCGATATGCATAATTACATAGATTCGCTTATGATGGATCTCGATGATAGTCATCATAGATGGCTATTAAAGACAAGTTATTTGAAGGTGTAATATAAGAGTGGTGGCGTGTAAATATGCATACTACAACAAGGCCAATCAAAGCAATTGTAGTAGATTTCAAAAGACAAATGACAAAACACCCTACACCCATGCGAGCTTCAGAACTCAAGCTACCTATAAAAAATACAACCATATTTCACCCAAAAACATACCCACATTAAGAAGCAGGAAAATGGTATACCTTAAATGGAGAAATCAGACACAAAAGGCTTATAAGCTAAAAATGAATACAAAACGGTGAAGGTAGAGCGAGGATGGAGAAGAACACAAAAGATGGTGAAGAAATCGAGATGTTTTATTGTTTTTATGACAAAAAACCTATTTTAAAAACATACAAAACATCTTTTCTATGCTTCTTTTGTAAAATTATTGTGATTTTTTATTTTTAAAAATAAAAATGGCAATAATATTCAAATAAACACATTTTAATGACTTGTTTTTGAAAACTATAACAAAAAAGGAAGAGGAAACTCAACCAAACAAGCTCTTAGCAACTTAGTTTTCTTGTATGAAACCTTTTGAATAATGAAATTTCCTTTAATTTATAAGAAAAATACCCTTTCAATGATGTATATGTGATGCTTATTATTATATATAAATGTAGTTAAATGACCAAATGAAAATTTTCAATTTCAAACCTTAATTAATGTTAATTAATAAGGTGAAACTTGATGTATCTATGACTTTTATTAAATAAATATATGAAATTAAATTCTTCATGTAAATTTTTTAACACATCAAATTAAATAAAAAGAACAAAATGAGATATATGCTTACTTAATGGTGGATAATTTAATTTCAAATATATTCTTAATGAGTGTCACTTCATATGATTAGTAAATAGTAACTAACGTTTAGGACTTAAACAACAAGTCTTTTAATGTTTAACACTTTATGGAAACTTTTTGAATAAAAATAATAGAGTGTCAAAAGATTTAGGGAAAGCTTTGGTCCTTGTCTTTTGACTTTTTTTCTTAAACGATCTTATTTATTTCACATCTTTAATCATTTAATAACACTCATTATCTTTTTTTCAATTTAACTTGTTTTGTTCAAGTTGAAATCAATTTCTTTAAGCAATATGGTTATTCATATACTCTTAAAATCAATGTATGATGGAAATAAAATAATCACACATAAAATAAATTTAAGCATTTTGTTCAAAATAAAATACTTTGTGAAATATTTTCATTTCTTTTATATTTAAAAATAATTTGTCATATGTTCATCTTAAAATTTACCTAAATATATTTTTTATTTTAAAATTTTGTTAATTGTTTTAGAGAAATATTATTTTTCTCATAAAATATGTTTTTAATAGATAGAAACAGAAAGTCTAGATTATATTAGAATTTTAACTGTTTTTCCGAGACCCAATTGTTGATGAACTCCACTTGAAAAGAAAAGATGCGAACTAGTGGGGACCGGGAATGAAGAGAACGAAATATAAAGGGCCAAAAAGTAAAATAAAAGAAAATTCAAGGACTAAAGGCAGTTCCACAGACAAAAAGACTTTTATTGTAACACATGTTAAAAGGAGAAAGGAAAATTAAAAAAAAAAGAAGAAGAAAAGAGAACGACTCAACAAAAAGGAGAACAGCTTTTATAACTGAGAAATGGTGGAGGATGGTCGGCATAGATGAGATGACAAACCAGTAAATGTTCTGAAGTCAAACCCAAATCAAACTCTTTCACTCACTTATATATAATGCCATCTATCAATTACACTGTTACGCAATTGCCTTCCTCTCTTGTTTTGCTAAGTTTTAAATAAAGAAAAATATAATAAAAAAGATAATACAAGTGTTTGCTGTGGTTGGCTTTCTTTGTTTGTGGAAAGAAAATCAGATTTATTGCTCCTCTTTTGTTGGTTGAATTGCAAATGGCTGAATTGGTAGAGCTACCAAGTCGACTCGCAATCCTTCCCTTTAGAAATAAGGTTCTTTTACCAGGAGCTATAATTCGTATTCGCTGTACTTCTCCCAGCAGGTGATGAATCATCCTCTTAATAATTACACGTTTTCGTGTTTTTTTTTTTTCCCGCCACTGCCGAGGAGGGGGTTGTTAGTTATCTCTTCTTGTTTTGATCTAAAACATTTCAGTGTGAAATTGGTGGAACAAGAGCTATGGCAGCGAGAGGAGAAGGGTATGATCGGTATTTTACCGGTTCGAGATTCTGCCGCCGAGGTGACATCCTCCGCGTCCACGCCACTACCACAAAGTAAAAATACATATGTGTGTGTGTATTTTATATTTTCACTGTACCCATTGACTTTGTTGGAATTATTATTAATTTCTTATTTGAAAATTTTGAGATTAGGTGTCGGTAACGGCGGTGGTGGTGGTGGTGATTCTGGTGACAAGGCCTCCAGAATTCAAGTGGGCTCGTCGGACGGGAAAAATCAACAGGAAATTATTCATTGGCACAACAGGTTATCTTTAATTCATATTATCTTTTGACTTTTGAATTTGGCCACTTTTTGTAATCTTAATTAATATGTTTTTTATTTGATTTGGTAGGGGGGTAGCAGCTCGAGCTTTGCATCTGTCAAGAGGGGTGGAGAAGCCAAGTGGGAGGGTGACTTACATAGTCGTTCTTGAAGGTTTGTGCAGATTCAGTGTTCAGGAGCTTAGTACAAGAGGGACTTATTACACTGCTCGGATATCTCCGCTTGAAATGACTAGAGCTGGTAAGCTTGAAAATCGATACCTTTGTTATGCAACAAAGGAGTGTTTTGGTGGTTTGAAACTGCTTAAGTTCTGGAATTCTTGATTAATTGACTTTAGATAAACATTGTATAAGATAAAATCTGATTCATCTTAATTTTGTGATATGTATCTTCGTTGGCCAACTTTCCTTGTGGTTTCCAATTAACTCATTTTCACTTATGGAAACTATTTGTTGTTAGACTTTGCCGTTATTGTGTCTTTATATGAGTAGTTACATGTGAAACTCAACTCCTGCCTGATCACACTTTTGTCTTATTATAAGCAGTAAGTAGTATTATTGAGAACTCTACTTTGAACATTATATAAGAGTGATTATGCGTCAATTATTTTAAAACTAGTGTCACGGGGCTTACTGAAGGTATGAATATAAGGGTTGATACTGAAATGAATATTTGGATATGTTTCAACCATTTGGAAAAGGGAGTTCTTATTAATTTGCTAAATAGGAGAGGTCTTACTTTTAGTGATCTAGGAGGCACTTGCCTTAATTACAAGCCTAGTTGTTTTTTTTTTTTTTTGGTTGATACTAAAACCTTGAAGTGAATAGCTATAGTTTAATGGCAGCTAATGCATGCATTTCTACATAGCTCAAATAATTCTAGTTGATAGACTGATATCTAATTTAAAGTTTGTTGTTTAGTTTAGATGCAGTATTAAAGCTTGCTTAATGGTTCCATTTTTTAGCACGCTGACATTGTTGCCTCATCTTTTCTAGAGATGGAGCAAGTGGAGCAAGATCCTGATTTCTTGGCACTCTCTCGTCAGTTCAAATCAACTGCAATGGAGCTCATTTCTGTCTTAGAGCAGGTAGTTTTATGTTGAGATTGTTGGAAGATGAAATTTTGGATTGCATTATATATTTCTTTGTTTTGCAAGTGGTTACCTTTATATTTTGGAGCAGAGTGTCAAAATTTCATATTTCTACCTCTAGTTTCTTGGTTCTTTTCCTTTGCAACTTCACTAATGAACTATCTTGCTTTTCCATGTGTTCTCTGATTTTCTCTTTCTTTGATGCTACAAGTAAAATATTTAGAGTTCTTTATTAACATTAATTGTTTATTCAACATTGATGTTGCTTCCTTTTTAGGATGATAGATACTTATATATAAATGGTATGACTTCTTGCAAAAGTAACATGGACCATATTTGTAATTATGGTATTTAACCTTTAAAATTGAAATTATTTTGATGTAGATTGGTATATAAAATGCCATAGGTTTTCGTTTGCTTCAATTTTGTTGTTGGAAAGAAATCCCATTTTTGGGCATCATGAAACTATAATTTTGATTGGGAGATACTTATGGGCTATGAAGCCTCTGCTTTGATCTTGTTCTATCATATACCCTCTGCAACTAAACAAGAATGTTAATGCATTGCAGATAGACAACTTGATGGTAATCCCATTTTAATTTTTTTAAAATTCTTTTGGCAGGACAAAGCTAATATCGTGAGTTGAATGATCTTTAACCAATTTATATGTGCATTATTGTTTTGTTAGAAAAAATCTTGAGAAACTAAGAATTAGTTTTATGGTCTGTACTTGGGTATTAGGTCCTATATGTTTTGTTAAATATGGGGCCTAATACTCGTATTTGCTATGTATTGGAAGTGCAAAATGCATATGGCATAACTACTTACTCTTTTCTTATCATTTCTTTCTCTATTGTGATTTACAAAAAACTCATTTTGTTTATAATCTAATTCTGTTCTTTTCTTAGTTGGAAAATTTTGATTTCATATAGTTTTGATGCTTAAGTTGCCATTCTTTTATTTATTCATGCTTTCTTTCCTAGAAGCAAAAAACTGGCGGCAAGACAAAGGTTCTTTTGGAAACTGTTCCTGTTCACAAATTGGCAGATATATTTGTTGCTAGTTTTGAGATAAGCTTTGAAGAGCAGCTAGCAATGTTAGATTCAGTTGATATGAAAGTAAGGCTGTCAAAAGCTACCGAGCTGGTTGACAGGCATTTACAGGTGGTTATTTTGATACTGCTAGCTAATCTTTGTGGCATTTAAGTTTAGGTTTCTACTGTATCTTGGTCTCTGGCCTAGTTTTTATGGAGTCACTTTTACTTGTGACAGTCAATACGTGTGGCAGAGAAGATAACACAAAAGGTTGAGGGACAATTATCAAAATCACAGAAAGAGTTCCTTCTACGCCAGCAGGTAACTTTTCTACAACAAAAGTGGTCTTTTTTAGGAAGGATTTCTATTTGGCAGTTTCTTCGAAAAAGGTTGGTCTATTAGAGTGTATAAATTATGGACCTCTATTCCTTGTGACTTTAACATTATCTGTCTCCTTAGGACATAGTCACTTGTAGAAGCATTTTTGACTTTTAGATATGTCGCTATAGTAATTTCAAAGTTTTCTTTTCTCTTTTGGGTTAAGCATATGTTATCATCTGTTTATATTTTTGTTCAGTTGTTGGATATATAATTTTAAGAAAAAAGAAATCATTCTTGTGGATCTCCCTTTTCTTGTCCTTAGAAAGTTAGGAGGTTAAGTGCATACTTTTATATTAGCTTTGGAATAGAGAATGAAGGAAAAAAATGTTGAGCGTTTGTTGATATGGAAATACTAAAAACACACATAAATTTGATTGATGGGCTTCAAATTTGTCATTGTAATTAATTCATTTAACTAAGAGGTGATGTTGATGATTTTTTCAGTCGTGAGGTATTATGGAAGTATGTCCATTTAGTTGAACGAGGTTTTGGTGGGTAGGTTCATGTTATAGATAAATGTGTCAATATACATTTTTATGACTTGGAAGTTTGTTGATGCCTTGATGCTCAAGATCTAATGTTTGGTTCTTTCTTAGTTTAAAATTTGGCTGCTATTAATTATTCCACTTTTTTGGGCCAATCCGTTTGAATTATATTCTAGATGAGGGCTATAAAGGAAGAGCTTGGTGACAATGATGATGATGAGGATGATGTGGCTGCCATAGAAAGAAAAATGCAAAGTGCAGGAATGCCTTCAAATATCTGGAAACATGCTCAGAGAGAGCTTAGGTATTGTTTAGAGTAGAAAGGATTCTATATCTTACATGAAGATGTGGTAGCTGATATTTTATCAAATGCAATATATCTGTAGCATGATGAATTGCATGAAACTTTCTTGAAACAACTAGACTATCAGGATAGTTAACTAGATTTGGAAGTAATCCTAAAAGAACAAAACAACAATTCCTTTCAAAGAGCAAGAAGGACTACAACCTGCACGGATACTTCGATGTTTACTTGGGAATCCATTTAATAGGTGTTCACTTTCAATAAATTTCTAGCATTGGTGAAAGTATACAATTGACAACAACCTTATCGAAACTGTTGAGATCTACAAAAACTTAGCGGTTTCTCTAAATAACTTGAACACTAATGGTTGATTTAAATTGGAGAAGTGCTACATTGGATGCTTGGCTGCAAAAACTCCTTGCATTATTATCAACATATATCCCAACATATCTTGGTCAATCCATTTCATCTCGATGGATAGTTTGATCAATGATTTTCCACCTAGTGTTCTATTTGTAAGCTAGATTTATGCCACTCTTGTGATTCAGATTTTTTTTACCTTTCAGTCCATGCGGTTCTTCGAGTGACTAATTTTGCTTCAAATTTTGGTGAATGTGAAAGTAGTGTTGTAGTATGTGTAGAAGATTCTTTCTTAACAGAGGTATATCATTTTTAGCCTATGTAGATGGGGTAGTAGCACAAGTCTGACTTGTGTTAATCTATTAAAGGATGTGAAGAAATTGGCTCTATAGTTAGCAACCCTACTTATGTTGTGAATGCATTTTCTATAATAAAAGAATTGTGCTGATAATCTTTGTCAGGTTGCGTGTTTGTTCTCGGAGCATTACTTTGATATGATAAATAATAAAGTATCTCATACCTATTACTATTTTAGTCTTGCTAATGATTTCTGCTGGAATGGATTTTACAAATTTTAGGAGGCTTAAGAAAATGCAACCTCAACAACCTGGCTACAATAGTTCACGTGTTTATTTGGAGCTTCTTGCTGATCTTCCCTGGCAGAAGGCTACTGAAGAAGAGGAATTGGATCTAAAAGCTGCACAAGAACGTCTTGACAGTGATCATTATGGTCTGGTCAAGGTTAAGCAACGAATCATTGAATATCTAGCTGTCCGAAAGGTTGAGTTTATTCTATTGGTTGTTTCCTTAAATATCTCCAATGTCAGTTTCAATTGATGTTTATACTCATTGAATCGATATTACTATTGCAGCTAAAACCAGATGCAAGAGGTCCAGTATTATGTTTTGTTGGCCCACCTGGTGTTGGGAAAACATCTTTGGCATCATCTATTTCTGCTACCTTGGGCAAAAAATTTGTTCGAATATCCCTTGGTGGTGTCAAGGATGAGGCCGATATAAGAGGCCATAGGAGAACATATATTGGAAGCATGCCAGGACGCCTCATTGATGGACTAAAGGTAGATCTTGTTTCATATATAATGCTTATTGAACTCTTATCCATTCTTTTTTTTCTCCACCTACTTCCAAGTGTGAGTATTCTTTAGGCTTACACTCATTAGAGGAAAGTGGACTTATTTCTTTACTTAGTCTTGTATTGACATCAGGTGGAGTATTCTCTAGGTTTACAATCATTGTAGGAAAGTGGACTTATTTCTTACTTAGTCCTTTATTGACATCTTTCATTCTATAGGAAAAGTACTATTATGTTTTATAATATTGAGCTCTCAAGTCGCAATAATGTTTACTAGCTTTGCTAAAGGACATATAATTGTTGCCTGGTTGCTGCTTGTTGGCAAACATTATTTATGGCTAAATTAATTATTTTTTATCTTTATTGGATATTTTGTAACTAGGTAGTTACCTATATAGTTTGTGGGACAAACACAACTATTTTATGATTTTCGTATCCTTTTATGATTTCTTGTTTAGTTAGGATATCCCATAATCATGGGATCTGATTATCCTATTTGTTTATAATATTCTAGGGATCTTACTATTTTTATTTCCTTTTCAGTTGCTAGGGTAACATGTATATAATTGATCCTCTTGTACACTTACCAGCAAGCAATGCAGAAAATATTCTCTCAAATCTCAAATTCTATCGTGTTATCAAAACTTGTAAGGTTTTGAATTCCTAGGAAAAATTAATCCGAATGTCTAGCCTTCATTGTTGATAGTCTTGTGATGTTGACCAGCCTTCATTGCTAGTATTTTGTTTCCTTAAGCAATCAACCTTAATTTGCTATTTGCTAGAGATTAGTAGTAGAGATGACAATTATAGCATGATTAGGGGAGACTTTTCAATATCAACATTTTAGTCAATTGCATAAAAATCCAGGCTGCGTACAAGTTGAACAGAAAATATTACCTTAAATGATCTCAACTCGTTGGCAACATACTAAAAGGGAAAGGGAAGATCAACCATCTCATAAATGTGAGGCTGAAACTAAAGGATCCTTGGTTTGAAGCATGGGATGAAGAAGATTTCCATAATTATTGTGTGTTATAGAGCTCTATGTCACTGGATATTTTTGCCCACTACCAAAGATATTTGGGTTGCATTCCAACAGACATATTCTAAGGTTAGAGACACGACCTAAGTGTATGAGATCAAGGTAAAGACTATGGTTTCAGAACAAGGGAGTAGGGTGATTACTGAATATGCGAATCAGTTCAAATCCCTCTGGCAGGAGGCTGTTTTAAAAACTAAAAGGCTTTATTTGAGCAAGATAGTCTATAATTTCTTGGCTCGACTTAATTTGGAATTTGACCAAGTCAGAATCCAAATTCTTGGCAGGCATGAAGTTTTGTGTTTTATCAAGATTGTGGCCTTATTTTGTGTGGAGGAAAGTAGAAGAAACTTGATGTTTGAACCACAAAACACAAATAAATCTACCATGTTGCTATAATTCGGCCACAAATTATGAAAAATTCTATTATCGTGATAACTTGTGGTGTACTAATTATAAGAAGGCATGCATACCACAAAAAGTGTTAAACACTTCATGAAAAATCTCCAATATGAGAGTGGGGACGGAGAGGAGATCAACCAAGAAAAAATGACCAGGCCTATGTTGTTGAAGTTTATTAGAGTATCCCGTATTGACTAAACATGAAAATGTTAAAAGGTTTATAAGTGGTAAGGGTCAACTATCCAAATGATTAGTTCTAGTCATTTTGGCAATGGTTGACCCAAGCCCAAATCTTGTTAATAGGCTCTATACTCTATCCTTAGTAAAAATTCTAACAAAGTTCAACAAAATGGACACCTAAGGACTTAGGTGGTCTCAAGCAATAAGAGTTTAGAAGGGTAAGATCTTTTATTGACACGTTTGACAAAAACAAAATTGATGTCAGTCCTATCCTACTAATTTTTTTCTATCATTAAAAATCAATTTGGCGTTAACATCAAAAGGTTTTGACACAAAAGAGCTTGAAGTCTATAGGAAAAATAATAGAGAAAAAATTAGTCAACCATAAGCCTTAATTTTGTGGAAATTAAGTTGACGACAAACACAATAAGGGTAAAATTTAGATTATGTTAGGATTCCTTATTAGATGGGAAGTAGCAGTAGGATAGCTGTATTATTTTAGTTTTAGATATGTTATCCTATTTGTTTAGGACTTAAATTTATAGAATTTTTATTATAATAGGATTTAAATTTGTTAAGAAACCTTTCCTATTAGAATAAGAGTTCTAAGAACTTCTCTAGAAATATGTGTACTCACCCTTCAATAACAACAGATCTTAAATCTTTTCTACAAATTTGAGTTTTTAATTAGAAGGTGTGATGCTTTCTTCCAAGAATGATTGTTAGACCCTATAAGTGATTTCTAGTTTCCTACCCTCTCTTGTTTGTGTCTTCTCTAAATTCCAACAAACCAAACCCTAAATTCTAGCCATTTCAAACAGAAATTCGAGCCATATTAAATTATAAAATCTTAGCCTAAGATTTTCAACAAACGCAAACAACCAACTATATTTAATTTGAAATTTTAGCATTCCAAGCTGAAATCTAGACCTAAAACTTGATATTCCATCAGTCGTAATTTTTGTGAGTTTTAGCTATTAATTAAATATTTCTTCTATTTGTGCTATATTAATTTGGTATCAGAGTTTTGGTTCACAATGGTGGACATAGCGGAAGGGCGTATAGAAGAATATTCAGTGACTAAGAGCAAGATGAAATACTTTTAAGAGTTATAGAAAGATTGGACCTTAAGAGGTTGAAACTAATCAACAACGAACATGGTTAGGAAATCAACGCGTACCGAGAGATCCAAGACAAAGAAACCAACCAGTAGCACATAGAGAGCACATGCAAGACTTTAGAGGCTATCATAGAGTTGAAGCACACAACGTACTCAAATGATATTACAAAGAAAGTTTGTGTTGAAGCCCTCAATTTTGTAGGAAAGATGGATCCACACCGGTTTTTAGATTGGTCAATACTAATGGAAGATTTCTTTGATTGGTACCCATTGTCAGAAGATCAAAAAGTTCAATTTGCAAAGATGAAGCTAGTTGGATGTGTTAAAATTTGGTGGACATCGATAGAGACTTCAAAAAATAGGCCAGCCACCAATTCAACTTCTTTGCTCACAGTAGCTATGTAGCTTTTGTACTCAAGCCTTTGATCTGTTTTTCTGATTTGGAGGTTTCCCACGAATATTTTGGCATGTGTCCTGGGTATGTCCACCTTTTTGACAATGGTCACACCAAGGCTTACCTTGTTTCCTCTTAAATTCTGACCCATTTGTTCCTTTGACAGCCATGACTGAAGATTTAGACGAATTTTTATAGCTTGGAGTGCCTAGCATCAACAACTTTCTACTCTCTTCACATTTCACCAAATTGATTGCCTCCATAATGGTTGGTAGTGGTAGGGTTGCCATGATTTTTCCACGAATCTTCTCGTAAATAGAGTTTAGTCCCAAAAGAAATTTAAACACCTGTTCTCGTTCCACATTTTTCTTTTAGCACGCCATATCTTCATCGCAAGCTCATTGATGTGGGTCATAGAGGTCCAGCTGTTGCCACAATTTTACCAACGTGGTGTAATAACTAGTGACTAATTCCTTACCTTGCTTAGTTTCCCTCATAATTCCTTTGATCTAAAACAGAGCAGCGGTATTTTCTATAGTGACATACATCATTTTGGCATTCTCCTGTATCTCTTTTGCAGAGGTTGCAAGGACAAACTGCTCACTAACTTCGAGAGTCATGGAATTAACCAAACAGCTCATTGGTTGGTTGTTTTTGATCATCTACGCCTCATATTTTGAGTTAGGCGCAACTGGTGGCCCGGTTGTTAGATATTTCTCCTTCCCTCCCTCTTATGAACATAAGCATGCTGTGGGACCACTGTAAATAATTGTTCCCATTAAGCCGATGGTTGGTTACCCCTGATAGTTGCATATCAATGTTGTTATGAGAAGAGGATGAGTTTCTTATGTCGATAATGGTGTTCGGCATTTCTGGGATCGATCCTAGTGGAGCGTTGCTTGAAGGGCTAATGGCAAAATTTTCCCCTGACTCGACCTGCCACGCTCCTATCATCTCGAATGAAACCATCCTCCTCTGCGTTCAAAGCTTTGATACCATAAACGAATTGGAGGATAAGTTTTGTATATTATTTCTCATAAATTACAGAAATACATATAGGGAAGATAAGCAATAGTTTTGCTATTCAATCCCTTGATTATTGCCTGGAAAGCAGTAAATAAGATCGCATGAAAATAGGGACCAGAAATGGAAAGGATAAAACGATATTTTAGTAAATAAACTATTGAGCAAATAAGGAAACAAATAAAGTAATAAAGGGGATCTCTTAGATAAGGGGATCTCTTGGATTTCTTTTTGCTTGACCTACCACCTTCCTTTAATCTTATGTTTGAACCTATACCGCAAAATCGATACGAAAAGACAAATTCAACCTTTAAAATGTGAGATTTAAGAAGGTATATTCAAGGAAGAAGATGATTATTCTTGACTTTACGCAAATGCAATACTCCAACTTGAATCTTAAGAATGAACCAACAATTTTAATCCTTTGCATAGGGAAATTGGATTTTAATTGAACAATAATGATCAAGATCTTCCCGTTTCTATTAGAAAAGGAATTAGGGAATGTACCAAACAATCATTATATCCTTTTGCTCATTTCTTTTCATTAAATTTTTTTTGGGTATCTTATAAAGCCTTCCTTGTTAACCCAAACACCATTTCTATCCCTAAAACCCTATGCAAGGCTTTAACCAATGAAAAATGGAAACAAGCTATGAATATGAAAATGGAGGCATTAGAAAAAGAATAAAACTTGGGAGTTGGTAAAGTTGCTAGCTTGGAAGGAACCTGTTGACTCTAAATGGGTTTATATGGTGAATTATAAGACAGATGGATCGGTTGAAAGATATTAGGTAAGATTGGTGACCAAGGGTTATACCCAAACTTATGGAATTGACTACCTAAAATCTTTTTTCTCTAGTTGCAAAGATGAATACTGCAGAAATTCTGAACAGATGTATATTATTCTCAATATATTGCTACGTCAATACGTAGGTTTAAGTATATACAGAAATAAAGAGGGTTATTCTAAGAAACTAATATCTGTACATAATATCCTAATATCTGTACATAATATCCTAACTGATCTGATTTGCTAACTTTTAGGAGTCCATAATAACTAGGAGATATCCAACTGGATATTTCTCAGCACTCCCCCATCAAGCTAGCTTGTATATGTCGTTCATAGCTAGCTTGGTAACCAAAACATTAAATTGCCTCTTGTGTAATTCCTTTGTGAGAATATTAGCTACCTGTTGTGATATTGGGATATAAGGAACACAATTGAATCCTTTTTCAATCTTCTCCTTGATGAAATGCTTGTCAACCTCAACATGTTTTGTTCTATCATGAAGAATAGGGTTGTGAGCAATTGAAATTGCAGCTTTGTTGTCACAATACACTTTCATAGTGAAAATGGAATTTGCAGTTCCTCCAGTACCCTTTTAATCCATAAAACTTCACAAATTCCATGTGCCATTGAACGAAACTCAGCTTTGGCATCGTTTCTTGCAACAACACTTTGTTTCTTACTCCGCCAAGTTACCAAGTTACCACCAACAAATGTGCAATAACCTGAAATTGATTTTCTATCAGTTGCACTCCCTGCCCAATTAGCATCAGTATGGACTTCGACTTGAAGATTGTTCTACTTTCGAAATGTTAATCCTTGCTCGAGAGTTCCTTTTAGATATTGTAGTATCTTGTATACATCCAAATGTTCTTGGCCTGGGGAATGCATAAATTGACTCACTAAGCTCATGAAAAAAACTATATTAGGTCTAGCGTGTGACAAATATATTAATCTTCCAACCAGTTGCTAGTATCTCTCCTTATTAATAATATTTTCAGGTTGAACTGGTCTAAGATTTACACCAGTTTCAACGGGAGTGTCAACTACCTTGCATCTTAGTAATCCGGTCTCATTCAATAGGTCCAGAATTTATTTCCTTTGATTCACAAATATTCCATCCTTTGATCTAGCAAACTCCATTCCAAGGAAGTATTTGAGAGGTCTAAGGTCTTTAATTTCAAATTCTTTGGCTAATCTTTTCTTCAACTCTACTATTTCGGATACATCATCTCCTGTTATGATGATGTCATCTACGTAAACAATAAGAATAGATATCATATTTGTCTTGGACCGCTTGTAGAAAAATATATGATCAGCTTGACTTTGACAATAGTTGTAGCCTAAGAAGCACGGACACGGCAAAATGGAGCCATGTCCGTGTGTCCGACACGTGTCCGACATGGACACACACTGGACACGCGGTGGACACGTGTCGGACACATGTCCTTATGTGTCGGCATCAAAAAAAATTTATCGGCTCGGACACGGCTTGGACACGTCTAGAGACGGCTCAGACACAGCTGGAGACGACTTGGACACGGCTAAGATGGCTTGGACCCAATTGGGTAGTTGCTTACTTACAAGGCTTTAGGAAATTTCATTTTCCTACACTAAATCTATGATACACTGGTTCAAGAAAAGGGGCCCAATTGGCCAACTCATTAGAAATACTCGTATGGGTCAGTGAGTCGTGAGTTAATTCCATTCACTTCATAGATTATTAAAAGAACAGAGCACAGCAGTTGAAGACCAAACTTGCAAGGGAAGCCAGCCATGGACAGGTCA
>JANIJH010000224.1:46542124-46553061 GCA_024520975.1 Erythroxylum areolatum
AGTATCAGTGTTAAAACACTGATTTTACTCAATAATATACTCACCTCTAGTATTCTAAACTAGAGGTTCCTAACAGTTTCCCAAGTTAGAATACATTTGATTCATGTTGTCCCATAACTCCTTAGCTGTGTGGTAACATAAATAGTTGGAGCTAATATCCTCCTCCATAGAATTTACCAGCCATGTCATAATTATAGAATTTTCAGCATCCCATATTCCATATGTAGGATCATCAACCGTAGATTTCTTCTTGTCACCAGTCAAATATCCAATCTTGCCTCTACTATGGATGTACATTCTAACCGATTGGGACCAGCGAAGAAAATTTTCTCCATTCAGTCATATAGTAGTGATTTGAGTGGAATTAGAATTTGAGGTAAGATTGTGAGGAGGAGGTGTTTGAACAGATGGGTTAGAGGATTCAACAATGTCGGACATGGTTGACATAGATGGGTAGGATTAAAGACAGTAGGTAGCGGCTAGGGTTTAGGATTGGTCAGGTATTCTTTTATACCATGCAGAAATTCTGAACAGATGTATAATATTCTCAATTGCTAGGTCAATACATAGGTACAAGTATATATTGAAATAAAGACGACTATTCTGGAAAACTAATATCTGTACATAATATCCTAAATAATCTGATTTGCTAACTTTTAGGAGTCAATAATATCAAGGAGATATCTTGCTGGATATTTCCCATCAAATACTATTTAGAGTTCTCTTATCTTCAACTACCTATGGTTGGGAATCACAACAATTTGATATCAAGAATGCATTTTTGCATGGAGAACTTGAGGAAGAAATCTACATGGTAGTGCATAAGAATAATTTGGCTAATCAAACTATTTGTAAGTTGAAGAAGCCTTGTATGAACTAAAATAGTTGCCATGACATGACTTGAGAGATTTATAGTGATAATAGTTATACAATTTAGACAGAGCCAAAGGATCATACTTTGGTCATCAAACACTTACCTTCATGGGGAGTCACAACACTTTTAGTCTATGTTGATGACATAATAATAGTGGCATGAGATAACAAGGCAAGATAGTCTCTAAGTCAATGTTTGTATAAGGAATTTGAGATGGAGGAGTTAGGAAGGGTGAAATATTTCCTTGTCATTGAAGTAGATCACTATTGTCAAGGTATTTTTATCTCTCAACAAACATATGTTATTGATCTCCTCAGAGAAAAGTGCAATACAACTTATAAACCAGCAAGTACTCCATTAGATCTAAACATTAAACTTGGAAAGGTAGATGAAGATGTTGGAGTAAACAGGAAAATATATCACACGTCTTGTATTTTTACTTTTGAAACTAAATAAACATTGTTACATTTGGTTATGTTTTAGTTTAGAATGCATGGCAGTGATATTAAAGTTTGCAACAGTAATTCCAGTTCCTCTATCTCATAGTTATCTTTTACTTTACCTCATGGAGACTTCCTTCTTTGCGGTTGCCTAGACCATAATTAAGCCAAATTTGTGGTGATGATTTTTCTTTTGGTCATTGATACATCGTGTTTATACAGTAATTGGAAAATTTTGAAGTTTATTAGCTTGGCATATTGGATATAATTTTGAAATATATAAAATTAGGAAAATATTTGTCCAATGATGTAAACTTCTTTACTTACTTGATATTTGTTGCACAGTTTCTTTTTGTGTGCTTATCTGTTGGGTGTTTAGGTTGGCGCATTAATGTATCTCTTTATGAAATATTTGCTCTAGAGAGTTGGAGTTTGCAATCCAGTCATGCTTCTAGATGAGATTGACAAGACTGGTTCTGATGTGCGTGGCGATCCAGCTTCAGCTCTGTTGGAGGTTCTTGATCCTGAGCAAAATAAAACATTTAATGATCAGTATCCTTTTTTCTGCTGGATGTCTTCTGTAGTCTTAATTTTGGGGTAAAATTGTACTGTTTTAGATAATCATTATTTTATTAAGAATATGCATTTCCTTTATCTCAGTTGATGGATTTTTAATTTCTGAATCTCCCCAACAATTTCACAGAAGGAATGATTAGTTATGGGTTCATATATGTAGCTTTCTATTTGATTTGATTTGATTACATTGGTCATTTCACCATTCATTGTCATAAGCATGTTTGCAACAGTGTTCCCTTGATTTAATTTCTATAGCTATTTAAATGTACCCTTTGATCTTTCAAAGGTAATCTTTGTTGCAACAGCAAATAGAGTGCAACCTATCCCTCCTCCACTTTTGGATAGGATGGAAGTGATTGAGCTCCCTGGATATACACCTGAAGAAAAACTAAGAATAGCCATGAGGCATTTGATTCCACGAGTTTTGGATGAGCATGGATTGAGCTCTGAGTTCCTTCAAATCCCAGAGGTACGAAACTAGTATGGTATAACAGTTTAGTCCTTCACAACAAATTGTTGTAGTCTAACTTCTTTTGATTTAAAATCGAGTTATCTCCATATTGTGGTGAGTCAAACTGAAAAGTACTTTGAATTGCAGTGAGAATGTTTCTCCTATTATTTAATGATTGAAATGCTCATCAATTTATTCCTTAGCATGACTTTCTTTTTGAAAGCTAAAAATGGACATTTAGATAGGATATTTATTAGATATGTAGGTGTCTTTCCACGAGTAGATGCATTTATCATGTCCTTATGTTTTTATGATCTTGACTTTTGATCATTATGCCACAGATTTGTGACAAAGCCACATCATAATGCTTTAAACATGAATTTAGGGATGTGACAATGGATTTGCATATCTTTGTCACCCACTGAACCTAACTTCATCTACATTCAGTTTGATGCTTCAGTTTAATTGCATGAAAAGAATGATTATTCAGTTTTTGTTCTTCATATTTATCTCAAACTCACTTCTATCATTATTTGGTTGCATGTTCAATGTTTCTGAGCCGCGCGTTTCTTCATATAATACAATTAAAAATATCTCCTCAACTTAGGTCCATGCTCTGAGAAACAAACTACTGTAAATCGTGCATAATTTTTCACACGTTACGCATGAACGTCATGAATGGTTATTTTTTCACATGTTACACATGAATGTCATGAATGGTTTCCATTGTGGTAGGCTATGGTGAATCTTGTCATCCAGGGATATACTAGAGAGGCTGGTGTGAGGAATCTGGAAAGAAATTTGGCTTCCTTAGCTCGTGCTGCAGCTGTAATAGTTGCAGAACAAGAACAAGCTGCTCCATTGAGTAAAGATATGCATCGAATTACTTCCCCATTGTTGGAGAACAGACTTGCTGGTGGGGCTGAGGTGGAAATGGAAGTCATCCCCATGGGTGAAAACAGTCATGAAATCTCCAGCACATTTAGGGTTCGTTCACCTCTAATTGTTGATGAAGCTATGCTGGAGAAAGTGCTGGGGGTAAGTATTCTCGTGTTTAATTATTTTTTCCCTTAAATAGAATGCCTTTGTCAGCGAGATTTTTATTGGGTTGTTTTTGTTGTAGTAGACTGATTTTGCATTAACACATCTCAATGTTTTTGAAACCAGAATGAATGGTGCATGGTTAAGACTTGTACTTAAGGATCAATTATCTTTGTCTTTCTGGAACTTGATTATGAGGATATGTTTACTGCTGAAACACTTGGATGATGACTCATCTGATTGTCACAATGTTGGGCTTAGATATGCTTGCAGAAAAGAAAATCCTTACGTTTTAACTAATTTATCATTGTATTGAGCAAAAGAAAAAGCACTTTTAGTTAATCAAAATGTGGTGAGAGCTGTTTGATTGCTTTAAATGTGCTCAGCCAATGTAGACTTTGTCTTTAGAACTGATTTAACCAGAAATTAAGTTTTAGTGCTTCAGAATGGAGCTCTAAACTGGTTCTATTTGAGAAAGCTCCTTTGGGGATGCGACAATCATGATATCATCTTTATGTTGAAGGGATGCTTCATTTTTTGGAAACGAGGGGTACTTGTTTTTGTAAAGAACTAGATTGAAGGGCCGCCTAAATTCAATGGTGCATAAAAGGGATAAGTTGGGTATAGAGTTCCTATTGGGCCTTCTTAGCATACGAGAAGCAGAATTTGTAAACCAATGCTTTTAGTATTGTTGATATTAGCCGATTCTCTTTAGATAATTAGTTGATATTCTATTAATTAGTTGAGTTTTTATTAGTTAGAGAATAAATATTCTTCTTAATTTAAGGAAGTAACTACGGCTGTATTGTTCTATATATTCCTTGTACTGTTTACAGAAGGAAGGACTATGATTCTAATTGTATATGTAGATGACATTATCCTTACTAACGATAATTTTGAGGAAATTTAAATTCTTAAAAGGAATCTCTCAAAGGAGTTTGAAATCAAAGGCATGGGGTATCTTAGATATTTCCTAGGGATGGAAATTGCTAGATCTAAGAATGACAGTAGTCACCCAACTGAAGTATATCATGGACCTTTTAGAAGAAACTGGGATGAGTGGATGTAAACCATAAGATAATTCAACTCAAAGCTGGGTGAATTTAAGTAAGGAGTTTCAATAGATACAGGACGAATGGTAGGAAAGCTAATCTATTTATCTCACACTAGACTAGATATTTCCTTTGCTATCAGTGTGGTAAGCCAATTTGTCCATAATCCCTTTGGAGAACACTTGGAAGTAGTGTACAAAAGCTTAAGATACTTAAAGGGAACCCCAGGGAAAGGATTATTCTTCAAGAAAAGTAATCAAAGGAAAGTTGAAGTCTACACTGATGCAAACTGGCTAGGGTCTCTTACTAACAGAAGATAAACTTCTGGGTATTTGCACATATTTGTTGTGAAATCTAATAACCTGGAAAAGTGAAAAACAATATGTGGTAGCTAGAGGTAGTGCGGAGGCAAAATATAATGCAATGACATAAGGAATTTGTGCAATAAATTGACTTAAAAGAGTAATGGAAGAACTTAAGAAATCAGTGGAGCGTCCAATGAAGTTGTTTTGTGATAACAAAGCAGCTATCAGCCAACAATCTAATTCAACATGATCGGACGAAGCATGTAGTGATTGACCGCCATTTATAAAAGAAAAACTTAAAAGTGAACTCATTTGCATACTATTTGTACCTACATCACATGTTGACGTCTTCACCAAAGGGCTACCAAGTCAGAACTTTGAATTCTTTGAATATCTATGCACCAACTTGAAAGGGAGTGTTCGTATTATAGAAATAATCAGCTAATTATCTCTGGAGATATTACCTGATTCTTTTTAGATAATTAGTTGATATTCTATTAGTTAGAGAATAAATAGATTCTTTTAATTTAAGGAGGTAATTAGGGTTGCATTGTCCTATATATTCCTTGTACTATTCACATAAAAATTAAGGAGTAATTACTTTGTCTTCTTTCTTTAGGTATCTGATTTCTGGATCTCAATAGATGAGTATCACGTTTTTCATAAACAAGTGTACTGTAGATTAAATTCTTTTGTTTTTCCACTCAATGAAGAAATTAGGTGGACCCTCCCAATTTTTAATTGATTTTAAGTGTTGATCGTCTGTTTCATAGTGCAGCCTCCAAGGTATGATGACAGAGAAGCAGCAGATAGAGTTGCAACTCCAGGTGTATCAGTTGGGCTTGTTTGGACTTCCTTTGGGGGAGAGGTTCAATTTGTGGAGGCTACAGCAATGGCAGGAAAGGGTGAATTGCATCTCACAGGGCAACTGGGTGATGTCATCAAGGAATCAGCACAAATAGCACTGACTTGGGTACTTTGTAATCTACAAGATTGGTGTTCCAACAAATAAAAATATTTGATTCATATTTATGATTATGTAATGATTCTGTTTTTTGTGCATTTTGCATTATATAAAATTCATATTCAATTAATTTAGGACAAAAAACTTGTTATTAAGTTTCTTGAAAGTTTAGAGTTGGTAATTTTGTCTAGTACAGCATTCATGTTTTGTATTTATTGTTTAAAGGTGTTACAGATCTGTTGAAATTGAGTGTAGTCTTCTTTAATTTTGTGAAGTTCTATCTATATTTCTCATTTTCTTTCCAAGAAATGAAATACAAAATTTCTTGTTGAAACTGTACTTCTTTTTTCTTCAATAATAGACTTACTTTTTCAATCCTGAATGTCTTATTTCTCTTGATTGCTTCTTTGGCCAAATTTTGAAGTTCTTCTATGTGTAAGTATTTCAAATGGAAGTTGCAAAATTCACTCGTAATGTAAAACCATTGCAAGAAAGCATCTTATTGTACTTACGGATGGTCTGTCTATAGATCCTAACAGCTTTGAGTTTCACCTTGATTATAGGTCCGAGCTAGGGCAACTGATCTTAAGTTGGCTGCTGTTGAAGGGATCAATCTTCTTGAGGGTCGTGACATTCACATACATTTCCCTGCTGGGGCTGTTCCTAAGGATGGGCCCTCTGCTGGTGTAACATTAGTAACAGCTCTAGTTTCATTGTTTGGTCAGAAAAGAATGAGGGCAGATACAGCAATGACTGGAGAAATGACTTTGAGAGGACTTGTACTTCCTGTTGGAGGCATAAAGGAGAAGGTACACATACTTGATCTCTCACTTTCTTCGATATACAAAAAGATGGACTTGCCTTGCTTACTATATTACTTCTGAATATTTTTGTTAATATAATCAATTTTTTACTGTTTGGTCCGAAATTTATGCCAATTGCTATTGGGAATCTCTTATTTGATGCTCTTGAAAATTGGAGATTTACTAGTGATTTTGCATGTTTAATGTAATAGATCGAATCATGTTTGTAAGTTTCTTTTTTTTTCTTTTTAATTTCTTTCCTGACATGCCACATGCTTGAAGTTTTATTTGTGTTCTTTATTTTCTTGCAGCTGTCATTGCATTATTAATTAGTTCCTAGAACAAGTGATCATCATTGGTTTTTGCTAATGGAGTTGAGATTTGAAATCTTTTTTCTATATTTTCTTGATAAAGTTGAGCCCTCTCGGAATGTGACATTGATTTGTCATAAATCAACCCATTTAGCTTGGTCATTACTTTGCCAATCTAATATGCATCTTCTTTTCTGCCATATATACGTATCTGATCTGCAATCCTGCGGTCTTTGTTTTATTTTAAAAAATAGTCTTCCTGTGTAACAGGACTGCACTCAGCTTTGAAGCTATGAATTATAGCTTCTACATTGGCTAAATGATTCCCATGAATTGATTGCTTATTCTGTTCAAAATAAGCTATAACAATAATTGAATAAACATGAGGGCGTGCATAGGTCTGAACTGTAGATTACTGGGTGGTTTCCTTGCAGATATTGGCGGCTCATCGCTATGGTATCAAGAGAGTTATTCTTCCTGAGAGAAATTTGAAGGACTTGGTTGAAGTACCAGCACCTGTACTTAGTAGTCTCGAGGTTAGTTCTGAATTGTGTTACTGCATGCCTTGTTCCTTTGTTTAAATGCATTTATTTACACACAGAGTTGTCACGTGATGAAACTGAAATTTGCTTTAAAAAGATGGGCGATTTTCCTTCAATTGGGTGGTTGAAAATCCGTTCAAGGATGTCTCAGACTTTCCATGGGTTTCTGATCTCCCGTCTCTCAACTTTTAGGTGCTTGATTCAGTATAAGACAATCCATTACTAGGCTGACACAGTGGGGAGGTGGCCCTCTCATTTTGGAAATTGTCTCAGCTCTTTCTAGTAGGATCTTAAGCTGAGACTTGCTTTATTTGGATGTCAAGTTATCTTTATGTCGATTCTCCGGAAACAGATTCTTTATTCAAGTCAAATATTGGAATAATTTTTAGTTGACAATTTACCATTAAGTCGCACTAAATACATGCATTTAGTTTGAGCATTATGTAACTGATAATGGAATGCCTCTTTGTTGATGTTGGAGCTATGATATCCAATACGTTATTCTTGTTTCTCTTTGGCGACTCACCATTTGTAGCTTTTTAACAGATTTTACGGGCCAGAAGCATGGAGGATGTACTGGAGCAGGCATTTGAAGGGGGTTGCCCATGGAGGCAACATTCCAAGTTATGAAATATATGTCTCGCAAGTCGTGGCTAGTAGGTCGACTTATTAGTGTCACTCGAATGGGGTTCGCTTGTAATACACTATGCATTAAAAAATACATTTTTGAATGGCCGACCTTTTAGCAACAGGTATGAAGAAAACTGAAGATAGACAAGAAGGGGCAAGATCCGTTGTGAGTTTAATTGATCCGTCGACTGGAAGAACAAGATCACCGGTTCGGTCATAATCTCTCTATATGATTGCGGGGAAGGGTATGTATTTAATGATCGAATTCTCAAAACTTCTGTCGCTCCTTCTAACCTGTTGACGACCTTGTTTTCTTCCCTTTCCTTTTTCTTTTTCCCCTTTCCTATTTCTTCTTGTGTATTAATTATTACTCTTCTAATTGTTGTACAATTATAAATAGCAAGAGGCACGTATGTCTTGTCATTTTCAATGGATAAACTGCGAAAATTTTGATGTCTGGCATAAGCAAAAATTTAGATTTCCTTATGCTTGCCTGATTATTAACAAATTATCTAGGTCTTACATTTAAGAAAAAAATTTCTTGTCCTCACCATTTTGGGACGTAAAAAGAAGTCACAAGTGATTTTTTTAATATGAAAAATTACTTCATAGTTATTAAGAATTAGAAAATTACATAAATGGTATGTGTAACAAATTAATTTATTGATTTATTATATATATAATTATTTATATTAAAAATTGTAATAATAATAATATGTAATGTTAATTTATTTCATTAATAACTAATAAATATTAATTATTAGTTTTATATGTTTATAATCAAATGTTTATTTAATAATTACGTTAAGCTCGCATGATTTTTCCCCGATTCAACTAAACTTAGTTTGAAATCAATAAGTTTGGCTCGAGTTGATTGGGTTTTGTAAATTAGGCTTAAGATTTAATTGTCGAATATAAAGTTTAAATTTTCTTTTAAAAATGGTCATTTTTTATTTTAAAATATCAAAAAATATATAATCAAATTTAGTCTGGGCTTGATCAAATTTCAAGATAGACTTAGGTTGAAATTCAAAATTTTGGATTGAACTTAGGCTTTGATAAATAAGATGATTTTTTTAATTTATTTATAATTTTAAAAAATAAATATTTGCTTGAGAGATTAAAATAGAAATCTGCTTGAGAAAATGTTTTAAAATTTGCATTTAAAACAAGTAGTTGAATTGGAGTTTACAGTAACAATTTTTTAGTTCTCTTATGTGTCTATTGTTGATGGCTATTAACTATCTTTTTCTTTGAATATGCCGATTGATATCTTCACTTGTACACCAAATTGTCGTGCTTCTGATACTATTTACAGACAAAACAGACAAACATAAATATCAATCAAATCAAACACAAATACCTTGACCACGAGAGGAAATAAAAGATTTTATCATATCTAAGCTAAGGAGATTTGAAGCAAATGTTTATTCTTTAATTTATCACTTTTGTTATATTATTAATAACTTCTTCAAAAAGAGATGTAATTATCTTATTTATAGATTCTACATAATATAAATCTATTCTAGATAATCAATATATAAATTTTTCCATAAAATAAAAAGTCAGAACATTTTCAAATTCTCAAATTAAAGGGTCATTATGCTTATGATCTTTAGTTTTTTTACCATAATTTACCAACTTTTCATCGGGTCTTTTAACAAGTTTTTAAACTCCAATCTTAGAGTTGGGTAACTACTCGTGATGCTCCTTCAATATATATCTTAATTCGCTTCCTACCTTAAGGTGTATACTAAAGATTTTAAGAGAAGAATAAGGTTTTTAAATGGAAAGTTTGATATATATTTGCTTAAAGGATAGATTTTTATCTCATAGTAGAAGATATTAAAAAGATGAGATACAAAAAGATTGCTTGATGCCTCCCGTTACAACACTCTAGGGATCTTATTTATACTAGCAGACTTAAAGTTCAGATTAAAAACTTAATGAAAATTACATCACATTAACATTTTTAGAAAATAGAGTTCATATTAAAAACTTAATGAAAATTACATCACTTCAACTTTTTTAGAAAATAGATTCTATCTTTATCGATAGTGGATTCTCTTTTATCTGAGTGGCTGGAGAGATTTTCATGTTATTTTCTTATTTGTATGTTTTAGAATTGTCATTGTATGATTAGATGCCAGATGTTTTTGCTTTGTCTTTTCCTTTAAACATCTTCTAACAACCTGTATAAGAAGGACATCAATGTTATGTATGTTTTCGAAGATTAAAGGCTCTATAATTCATGACTAGATCTTATCTCGCCTATCTTTATTTTTTAAAAAAATTTTAGCAGCCAATGGTTGCTTTTTGACACGAGCTATCATTAAAGAAGAAAATCTGTTTTTTTAGTGTAGGTTCAAAATTCCTTTTCAAATGTTGCCTCTTATGCTAGAATTAACAGTTTTCATCCTGATTCCTTTTTTGTAATAAATATCATTTTTAGTATTTAGAAAATTCTTATCTTAACTTATTGTCCACAGTAATGGGATAATGTTGTGCCTTTCCCAAAGTAATGAAATGATAAGAATCATATTGTTCATCTTTACAAAAATCTGGACCAACAGATAATATGTAACACCCCACTACCATAAGATATATACCCGAAATTCTTGAAAATATCCGAGCATGTTGGGCCCGGGTTCCGGAACCCTATTCCCGAGGCAGCCCCTCGGGTTGCGCCCGGATCGGGCGGCCCAAAATGTCGGACCCGATCCCAACATCCATATAAACTGATTCGCACATGCAATTCTTATTTCATACACAATAACAATTTAACTATGGAATTCATGCCATTATAATTCAGAAGAAACGCAACAAGAAATGCAACAAGTGTTTTCAATCCATACATAATACAAAATAAGTTTAAATCCAAAATACATGATAATGCTCCATGATGATATGCCTGGAGGGCCAACTAAGTACTAACTTAATACAGGGCT
>JANIJH010000224.1:46571961-46585140 GCA_024520975.1 Erythroxylum areolatum
GCCTAAGCCCATAACAACTTAAGTAAACTCCCTAAAATGCCCTTACACAATTTAACCCTCTAATTCCTATTTAAACCCTAATTAATCTCAATTATACTCCAATTAATCACTAACACACCCAATTTAAACAAGCTAAGGCATAATCACATAATTATCATAATTCATGCTTAATGACATCATAAAAAAATTTCGGGGTCTAACAGAGCACATACCTTACAGGAATGACATGTTAGAGTAGTCACATTCATTTAATATGGCATCATACACATCATAAGTAATCATAAAAACAACTTATCTCATTTCATTAACCAAACATATTTTACTCTGTTATTTCATTACAAACCATCCATATATTTACAATATAGAAACCATCTGTGATCACACTGTTTTAAACAAAAGATTTTACATAGAATGAAAACTATACAAAGTACTCTATCTAAAATCCTCAAATGACAGTTGACTAGACCTTTGAGCCATATTTTGATCCAAAATGAATAGTATTAAACTTCAATTAGTTTGTTCTACTAGCAAGATCTCCTCTCATTATCTGAAAAACAACATTGCAATTTTGATGAGTTTTATGAACTCAGTGAGTGAACCATGATCGATGTGTTCACTTAAGATAGAACACATATATATCAATGAATAACATTCAGCTCAATCAAAGTAACACTTCATTCAGAGCTATAACTCATATTCTACACTTTGCATCATAATACAAGAAACATTTAAAAATACAATCACTTTTTAAGTCATTCCAGAAGTACATTCTGAATGTAGGAATATCATGTAATCATTTCAGAACATAACACTCATTTATTACAATTCTTTATATCATCATCAAATTCATAAGCATTTCTTAATATCAACATAATATAGTTCAACATTCATTTGCAATCAATATCATGAACACATTTAAAGATACAAATGCAAAAGCAAATGAGACTCATTCCATTTTAACTTTGTTGTGACAGAGTGCCTATTTCACTGTCCCGTATCCATTGTAGATACCGGGCTCTTTTCAGTACTGTCCCATATTCATTGTGGATACTAGGCTCTATAAAGCCTGAGGCTCTGATGCGCACAACTGAGTTTAAAGCTCTTTTCATGTTGGCTACTCCGATCACAACTCTTTATGTGAACATGCATTATGTAATGGAGTATAACAGTTCACAAAATATATGACGAGTCACTTTCAGTTAATAAGCAAATTCAATTTTCACAATTCATCGAATCTAAGTCCGGCATTCAACAAATAGTTGAGCATTTAATTTCCTTATTCACATTCAAATCATAAACAATCCTAATATAGTCCCAACTATTGAACTTCTCAAACAGTCAATTGTCCGGAATCAGTAATATCAAAATTATATCAATATCAATCCAATATAGAGGAATTAAGTTTAATCAACAAAATTTGAATATAACATATTACCAATCAAAATCTCACATCTAGGTTACCTAGTATATCTATAATTTAAGTAGAAGCATAAATATTTGAGTTTATACAACTAGGTTAACTCATAACACACTCCAGTTAGCTATTGCCTCGACGTGCCAGCAATATCTGGATGGTGTCGATCAATGTGTGCCTCTAAATCAAAAAATACACATATGTAACCATTATTAATTGATCAATCAAATGAATGCTCAAAGTTACACATGCATATGTGTCATGTTTAATGCATGCTCAATTGATTATTCTGGGTATGAAATCTTATTCACAAATCATACTTATACATTCATCATAGTTTTTGCATCATGTAGTTTGCAATTAGGTTTATGCCTTTATACACTTGATCACTTTCAATTCATCACTCAAACATTTATCATTCTTTTTCCTAGGATTATACTCTCACACAATTCCCTAGTTCTCATTCATCCATTCCTAATTCATCACTTACATACTTTGAATCACATTACATTCATGAGAACATCTTTATATCATTATCAATTCATAGTTTACACTTATCCTTGAACATTTTTCATAATCAAAGGTCTCCTTTAACACATATATAATTTTTGTTTTAAATCTCGAATTTCAGCAAGCTAGATTCATACATTCACCAAACTTTTTCCAGCAATATATATGCATATATTTACCCAATTCTCATTTATAATTACCCCAAGTTCTTCAATGCTCATTCATCCATACCTTATACACATTTCTCAAGTTCTGAAGATCATGTTTTCATTAAAAGAACTCAGTTATTCCTTAAACAAATCATAATTTCCATATTTGAACTCAACTACATGAACATGGTCCATTCTTCAGGTTATGACTTCAATTAACTACATAAACTTATCAAGATATATTCTAGCCAAACTATTTCATATAAGCATAAATAAGACATCAATAATCATTTTTTTAATATTTTATACTTGGACTAATTCGAGCTTTAAAGTCCTCAAAAATTAAGAAATAATATAAGGTTCCTTCACAGGGGTCTATCATCGGAATTATTAGGGAAACAAGAATAACACAAACTTTAGTCACTATTTTATTAAGCAACTTTCACAGTGGTCAAGCTAAGACCTATATCTACAACTTTTATTCTTTGAGTTTCTTCAAATTCATGCTCTAAAGATATGTAAAATAGATCGAAAAAGGAAGATGAAATTGAAACCAAAATTTTGATTTACAACTCTAATTTTTCATATTCAAGAACACTTCAATAACTCCTATCTTTACCATAATCATAACTTAAGTCATCCATACAACAATCCTTAACTTAATATTTTTGTACAATAAAAAACAGAATAGAAAAGTACCTAATTTCATGCAAAAATTTCCAGCACAATCAATCATTAACATCATATGTAATTCATCCTAATTCATCATGATCAATTCTCTATCATAACATGCTATAAATACTAATCATTTACTTAGATGTTTAACTCCAATTCTAGCTCACAATATCAAACCAATCCAATAATCCAAGTAAGTAGAAATATCACACATTCAAGGTAAAACTTAGATGGATTTCGGCTAGGTTTAGTAAAGCAACTTCAAGCTAATATTTTACTTAACTTTGTGAGGCTAAAACGTGGATTATTTGTGCAAAAATTAGGCATAACCATAAACAAGTTCAGGGAGGTGAAAGAAAAGAGTTTTGGTGGTATGAGTGAGAGAAAAAAGAAGAAGAAATGAGCTAAACTAAGTTTGCTCCTGCTGAATGTTACACCTAAGTTGTTAGGTTTCATTTAATGGAATGGCCATATGTCTAAAGGCATGTTCAACATGTATCAAGTATACATGCTATCATATGTCACCATTAAAGCTAGGTCACATGTAATGTATTACAGTTGCCACTTGTCTATTAATCAATTATGCCATTTGTCATCAACTTAGTAGCCCATTTGTCACACAATGATCAATGCCAAATGTCACTCAATTATAGGTTAAATCATCCAAATTTTTCATGTATCAATTTATTTTATCACTTAGCATTTTTCCTAGCCCAAATGTACATCTTAATCCCTCAATTTTCCGATTATACCAATTAATTACAAATTTACTACTTGTGATCAATCAAACCAAAATGCAAGGCATAAACATTTCACAATTCACATCATGAACATTTTAAACTTTTCATACCTCGAAATGAATCAACTAAGTGCATATGCTATCTTTGTAATGTATACAAAATCATAATTTATATGTATGTATGCTAATGATATGCAATTCATTAATTCTAATAACAAGCTAAAGTTTTAATACTCAATATGAAAACGAGTTATTACATAATATCTTTAATACTAAGGTATCTTTCGAAGTCAATGTATGGTTATTTAGATAACAATACTTAACCCTTTCGTGAATCAATTTAAAAGTAATGATATCTCCAGAGACTCTGGGTTAGTCAAATATATAACATTTATCATTTCAAAATCATACCAATCCATAATAGCTTGAAGATGAGAACGATATGTATTTGAAGATGAGAATGATATGTGTTAGGTCAAAATGACTTCATGTGTAATAATTTTGTTGATAATCAAATAATAATAATGTTTGAAATAAATGAACCGTTTTGATGTGTGTGTTAAGTATGAAATGAACGAAACACAGAAGGAGTTTCAAAACACAGAATAAGTTGCGAAACATAGAAGGAGTTTCAAAACATAGAAGAAGTTGCGAAACACAGAAGAAGTTTCAAAACAAAAAGAAGTTGCGAAACATAGAAGGAGTTTCAAAACACAGAAGAAGTTGCAAAATACAGAAGGAGTTTCAAAACACAGAAGAAGTTGCGAAACACAGAAGGAGTTTCAAAACACAGAAGAAATGCCGAAACTCAAAAGAAGTTTGAAAACTTAGAAGAAATTCCAAAAACTAAGAAAAAGCAGGTTGAGTTAGTTACAGAACTCAACTGAATAACGGTTTATGCAAGAAGCAAGAAGCAGTTATCAAGATTCAAGAAGAAGTTGGAGACTTAGGCTATAAATATTAGTCGTAGTCGAAGACTAAACAATCTTTGATGCTTATAAATTATTACTTACAAAAATATTGTGCAATATACGAGAGCTAACATTACTGTAACAAAAGCTCACATTATCTTTTTAGTGAGAGAAAGAAAAGGTTGAGAGCCTGGAGGGGCTAAGATAGCTAAAAGAATACTCAGTGTAAGAGACCTGAAGAGGCTCTGAAAGGGAGGAAAGAATACTTGTAATTTTGACGAAGTATAGTGAAAACTCAGAAGAAATCTGAGGACTAGACGTAGCCCAAAGTTTAGGATGAACCAGTATAAAAATCGCATCGTCTATCTTCTAACTCTTTACTTTTAAATACTCTTGTTCTTGTACAAGTTTATACGAGTTATTTGAGATTTAACTAAGTAACTATATTATATTCATTTAATACTTGAAAAAGTTTCTTTTTCAAAAGATTATCAAAGGTTTTTTGTATTCACAAAAAGATTACACAATTCAACCCCCCATTTTGTGTACTTAGTGAGTTCTATATTAACGTGTCATTTACTTCAATATGTACTTAATCAATGATGCATTTAATCTATAAAACTTAGTGATTAATGATTTAAAATGCTTAAGACATTCATTTTAGTTCATATTTGGTGTTAGGTACAATTTGTAAACGAAGGAGCTAAAGTGAGTCGAAAGCATAATCTTTAAGTCTTCTTAAGATTCACACCCATTTGTCTTTATAGAGCAAGAAAGAGAAGGATTAGAGTAGGAGGAGGTAAGAAAATTGATAAAATGAAGAGTATATGATGCAGAAAATAGCTCACAACTCATAGCCATAACAAAAAAGTCATGGACGTGACAGCTTGAGTCATACCTATGACATGAAGGCTCACATCCCATGAGCCTTCAAGTCACACTCGTGACTTTCAGACAACTGTCCTTGAACCGTAGTTTTCACTATAAATATAACATATTGTGACGGCAGAAGGCATGAATCGTTTTGGGGTTTCGGGGGAATAATGAGGGGCAGAGCTCAACTCCATTAGAGACCTATGGAGACCATAGAGGGATAAGCTTCCCGAAAATAGTTTGGAGGTAATATCAATGCCGAAGAACACGGTTAAGCATATTTACATTGTGTTTGTTGATCCTTCTCTCTCTAGGGATTGACTATGTTATTCTATGCTTATGGATTTGGGTTTTGTGTAAGAATGATCTTAATGCGTTCATTGGATTGTTTTATTATAAACCCATTGCTAGAATCTTTGATATAATTTGTAATTGTTATGCTGAGATTTTTTAGTAGCTATTAATGGTGTCGAATCATTAAAGATAACGTAATCTTGGTTAAATGACCTAAACTTATATGATTGTTACCTTGATTAATTTGTTTTCCTAACTTCTAATGTAGTTGTCCAATCGAATCTAGAGAACTTATTCTAGGTTATACGATAGCTAGGTTCGATTAAAGAACTTGTTTTAATTGAACACGACCTAAGGAAAAATTGGTGTTAACAAAACTTATTGTTAACCTATGATTCATAGTTGCTAGAAGAGGTATGGGATTAACAATTTAATGAAATATTTTTAATTGTGTGTAGATCGAGATTGAACCAATGACCAGGTCTTTAATGTATTCATCGCTTTTCTCATTTTTATGTTGTTTGATTTAATTTGCTTCTGTTAGTTTAGTTGCATTTTATTTTCTTATTTGAAGTCAAACCAAATCCCCCACTTAAACACTAATTCTTTCCTTTTCAAAAGCTTTACACACACTCTCTGTAGGATTGACCTAGACATATCATTTGCTATAGTTTTAGGTTTAGTTATTTTGTAAAATGTTATGATGTGTTACTAATTTTGACATCATTTCCATGTAATATGGTGCTTTAGTTTTTGTTCATGATTTTAATTAGCATTTTGTATATGTATTTTCTAAATTTTTCTACAATTATTTCTTTATCTTCTTACATTTTTTATGTTTTTATATTGAGAAAGAATATCAATGTTGGATATTATTAATGCTCTTAAGGCAAATTTTTTCCTACAACTCATATTTTCAATCCTATAACCAAGTTTGGAGTGATCATATGAACTTTAGTTATGGATGAGATAACTAGAAAAATTACTTCCCCGATAGTTTGTAGGATATACTACAATTCCCGTATAGACTAGAAACTTCTTGTTACAAATTAGGTCTATCTCTGGAAGAATTACTTTATATTATGATTGCTTCAATTTAACAAAGTGTAAAGTAGTTTCAGCAACATATGCTAGAATTCTAGCTAGATACAATGTCCAGAATCCAGGACTTGGTAAGCTAGATAGGTCAAATGATGAAAGCTATCAACCGCATAGAATCACTAAGCGGAGAGTGCAATCATCTCAACCCCAAGTGAACCTAAGGGATGTTAGTGTAAGGACCTTAGAAAGTGGAAAGGAGCTTCAAAGTCTTGAGAAGACTACTCAAGGAATTGCTTGAGAAGAAGAAGTAGAGACGAAGCTCGAAGCAAAAAAGGATATATCATTTATTTCAAAGGTTAAATACTGAGTCCTTAATTGTTTTTAATACTAACCCTTCACCTTTATGTAGTAGATTTGAGAAATTAAATGAGGAGGAAAAGGGTGAAGAGACATTTGAGGTATTCCAAGAGTGCAGGACTCAGTAGAGATTGAGATTCTAAAGATAGAGAATATGCTAAAAAATGAGAGGTCATCAACTTATGCCCTATCCTGAATGATAGGTGTCAAATGCATCATATTTTAGGGTATAGTTTGATATGTGTTTAGTCATTTATTCGGTTGTTTAGTATGTGTTTAGGGTGGAATTGTGTTAGTTTGGGATTTATTTGTGTTTTAAATGTTTTATGGGTTACAACAATCCTTTAAGCTTAAATATGATATTTTTTAGGTACATTGATGTGTTTTGTAATGTTTTAGGGTAAAGATCGAAGAATAGAGGAGCAAATTGGGGCCAATTGTATGTGATCGTGACAAAAAGGCCTGAAATAGGCCACGATTGTGACCTACATCGGGCAAATCCAAAACCATTTCCAAACATTGCATTTCGAGGAATTTTTTAGACCTTTAAGACCCCGAAAAAACCCTAGTTCAACTATAGACACAAAAGAACATAAATAGAATAACAAGAATAAAAAGAAGGAGCTTTACATTCAACCACTCTTGGAAATCGTAAAGAGGGAGAAAAATGAGAGAGAGAGAAGAAGAAGAAGTGGATCCTGACACCTCTACTCCCCAGATCAGGTGGTATCTCGATGCTACTGCCTTCTTGATTTGTCCAACCTAAGTTCCACTTTCTCTTCATTTCCTTTTTCATTTAAATGTATAAAGTTGAGATGGGTTGTATGGATATGGATTTTGAGTAGTTTATGGTGTTCTAACTTTATCTTCAGGATTTTACTTATCTTTAATGTTAATCTAGTTGATTTGTGTTTACTTAAGTTGGGTGGTCTTATTGATTGATGTATTTGCATGTTTCGATAACAAACCAAGAGGGTGAGCTGGATAAAATTGATTAAATGAGAATAATGAGAGTTAGGCAATCTAATTGACCACTTAATCAATCTAGTCGATAATTTCATTGAGAGAGATTCGATACGAGACCCGATTATTTATTGGAGAGCTTTAGAATTAATTAGAATTGTGGGCAATTTGTGAATTGAGAAATTGCAAGTTCCATAATTCGATTAGGGTTTACAATTTAAAGTCTAATAGTTATAACTCGAGAGAGGTAATCAACCCTACTACTGTCTAAAATCGACACCCTATAAACACATACATGGCTAGATTAGCATTAATGATAGATAAAATCCCCTCTCTTATAACTTGATTAACTTTCTTGACGGATTTCCATTGTGACCTGTGTGATTGCTCAGTTTAATTATGTTTTGTTGAATTTTTGGCTTTACAATTCTTTAATCAAATCTCGTATTTACTTTTCGTGTTCACTTATGTAATTTTTTATTTCTTTTTATTCTTTTTTTTAGCCTTAGATGACTTAGGATTAGGTTAGTACCCTCCTCGTGGGATTGATCATTCAACACTACAAAATACAACCCGTGCGCTTGCGGTTATTAAGGGTTTTATAAATCGTAAAACTTGCTCAACAAGTTTTTGACGCTATTGTCAAGGAGGCATAGATTAGTTTAATTCTTATAGTATAAGGTTTTTTCATCTTCTTTTGTGAAAAGAAAAAAAAGAAGTTGGGTATAAAGTAGACGATATATCAACTTGGATATCTAAAGACAACAATGGGGAATCTCAAAAGATGAATGCTGAAAAGAGATTGAAATAAGGAAATACATCATAGAGAGCGACAGACCATTATGGAGGTCATGAGGCCAAAGCTCAATGGCCATCGTCAAGGGATTATGCAACCATTGGTGTAAGCGAATACGTTCGAGATCAAACCATCACTGCTAAAGATGTTGCGAACCAACGCACAATTCTATGAGTGACAGTGCGTTGTAAGACTCGTCAAAATAAAATAACTAGATTACTACTATAGCAGCGGTGAGTCTAGGTCGTTCCCACAGAGATTGTGTGTAAAGTTGTTCAATTGAAATTAATCGATGTTTAGGTTTTGGGGAGGTTTGGAATTTTTAAACAAAAAAATAAAATGAAACTAGACTAATAAAAACAAATTAAAGAAAATATACAAAAAATGATGAAAGTGGGGAATTCAATAGGGACTTAGTTCTTTGGTTCAATCTTGACCTACACCCTAATTAAACATATTTCATTGATTTGTTGTTCTCAAACCTCTCGTAGCAACTAGTAATTATGGGTTAATAATTAACCCGAGTTTTCCCTTAGATTTTGTTTAATCAAGATATGATCGTTAATTAAACCTAACTACTAAATAAACTAGGATACGATCTCTAAATTTAATTAAGCAGTAGTATTATGAATTAGGAAAACTGATTAATCAAGACAACAACCACATATGATGTGTCATTTAACCTAGGTCATGTTATCCCTAATGATTACAAATGATTAATTGCTACACATGAATTTCAACATAATAATTACGGATTATATCAAAATTCTAGCAATGGGTTTGTAATTAAACAATTCAATGAATGCATTAAAATCATCTTTTCATATTACCTATTGGGTTCATACACAAATAACCGAACAATAATGAGCATCTGATTATCCATACATAATACCCAAATCGATTAACATAGGATAACACAATCAATTTCTAATGAGAGAAAGAAACAACAAAACAATTAAAAAAAATACTTAACCTGGGTCGTCTGTATCGATGTCACCTCTGAATTGGCGTTGAATCTTCTAGCCCTTCATGGCCTTTTGAAAAAATGCTTCATCCCTAAGTCCCTAACCGAAACCCCTTTCGGCTCTCTTCACTACACCTCCCTCTCTGTGTTTTCACACAACTCTCTCTTTTTCCCTCACTATTCATTTATGTGACGAATAAATTTGTTAGGTCACACATACTATTCATGCTTTTACTACTCTCCCTTTTGTAATGTTAAACACTAGCTTTTAACATCAGCGTTTCTATTACTTGTACCTCTCTTCTGTGCTGTTGTTTTGATTGTTTTCCTCACTTGACTTGTGAGTCATTTTATTCATGGTTATGCTCCACTTCCACGTAGTTTCACTTGCATGAAACGCAGGCTATTTGTATTTTATTCACGCGTTTAAGTCTTAGACTATTGCGTGCTTCATCTTTAATCTTTCTTTGTATTTTTAACATATGTTTCATTTTTCTTGGCATTAATTACTTGCTCCAATATTTATCATTCTTGCTCCATGACGACAAAAGATTATGATTCTTCAGAAAACGACCCAAATGTAATGCTTTCAACTCACTTTAATGTCTTTATTTCCAAATTGTACCTAAAATCACATAAGAGTTAAAATGAGTATCTTAAGTACTTTCATGTCAATAATTGCTAAGTTTTATGGAATAATTTCATAATCAATTAAGCACCTATCAATTTTTCCCACATTTAGCTTTTGACCGTCCTTGGGCAAAACATTAAAATTAAGCTCAAAGACCCAAAAGCATTAACTCATTTCACATGTGTTCCAAGAATACCTAATCATAAACAAAGATGAATGGCTTTCAAAAATCATAGCAAGAAGTCAACATTTCAGGCTTTTACTTATGATCAATCGACATTCATCATTTGACTCAAAAAATGTGTTTAACTAAAATATATCAATAGGTACACTCAGCACCATTCATGATCATGTCATTCTACAACTTTACATATCATTTTATTTCTCCACCACTAATGTTCACATGCAAAATCATGAATCAAAGGACTTTTCAAGGTTGTAATGTGGGCAAAGGTAAGGTGAGATGTATTTGGGTCAAGTAGCATGAAAGTCATCAAAGCTAGTGAAACAAAGTAACACTCAAAAAAAACTGGGCACCATAAGTTATGATGAATGCAACATTTATATTTCACAACCTCATTCAACTCTCCCATATAAATCACATGAAGCATATACTAATTTGAAGGAATCACTCATACAATTTAAGCCAACAATACATTGAAATCATAAGAGTGAACCTTCTAAACCCACATCTACCTCATATTCAACATACTCAAATAACACATTCATTATAACTTTAGCAAGATGTATTAACCATAAACAACTTTTCATCAATTATGCAATTCCTCCATGATACATTTATTTAAACAATTTTTTTCATTCTTTATCTTTCTCTTTCTTTCTTTCTTTTTCATTTTCTTTTCTTATGCTTTTCACTTTTCTCTTTTCTTTCTTTTCCTTTTTTTACATAAAAAGAAACTACGTTAATATGGGAATTTCAATGATAAGATATAAAATAACATCCCAACATTATAACCAACCCTCACATATGTACACCTCCACACTTAGAATTTTATACATCCACAAACTCAATAATCACAAATGTTTCACTAGTTTTATGGCTTGGCTAGGATATGTGGTTAAGTTTAAAAGCATAAAATGTGGTTTATACAAGAAGAAAGGTATAAAGCTTAAAGGGGATTAACAAAGGAAAATCCATGTCAATAGGGTAGGCTATTTGGATAATATAGTTCGGAAAAACAAAGAATGCCTAATCGTTTCTATGTTAATGCATATGATAAAAATGTGGTCTCAAATAGAAATTCAACGCTAAATTAGGATGTACATGTCATGAAGGTCACACACTATCAAAAGACAATGAGACTGAAATAAAGTTGTCAGTCTAATAAGGCCCAAAATCTCGACTTTTTCTACCGTTAGTCACTACTCTTCTAAAAATAATACACATCGACCAATCACAAGAGTAAAAGTACATAATAAAGTTGCTATGAAATTCTCTAGTCAATGCATTATCTACTTATGACTATATAGTCCCATAAGCAATAGAAAAAGAGAAATATTTGTTTATTTGTTTTATTCTTTCTCTCAATTTGATTGAAAACTTAAAACAAGTAGAACAAAAAAAAATCAAAAACACACATACATATAAAAACTAATATGGAAATGTAAAGAAAAGAAATTTACTTCCCTTGGTTTGTCTCCTAAGAAGCGCCTTTGTTTAGGGTTGTTGGCTCAACTCCACGTTTCCTCCTTACGTGACAAAATTGTGATCTTCAAGTATCACATACAGCTCCTCCACGTGAGGTTCTTCAAGATAGGGTCTCAGTTGATGATCCGTCATATTTAGCATCTTCCCTATCTTCTAACTTTTAATCTCGACTAAGTTTATACACTCTAAAAAGATCTTAAATATCTCTAGCCTTTTTCTTCCTCATTTAATTCCTTCAATCTACTATGTAAAGGTGAAGAATCATTCTCAATAATAAAATGAAACTCAGTATTTACCTCCAAGCTAAAAGATATGTCTTTTTTTGCTTCGAGCTCCTCCTCTGCTTCTACTTAAGTAATTTGTTAAGTGTTAACCTCAAAATTCTCAAGCTCCTCATCACTTTGTAAAGTTTCCTTACAAATATCCATTGGGTACACCTTGGGTTGATACGGCTGCTCCTCTTCGCTTTGCTCCTCTTCACTGTATGGTTCTAGATGATTGATATCTCCCCATCAAGGCAATGCATCTTGCTGGAATTGTAGAGCATCCTGTGGGATTTACTATATACCTTGCTAAAACAACTGTTGCATATTTTGTTGAAACTGCTGCGTACCCTGTTGAAATTGAAGACTGTTAGTAGCCATAATATTAAGCATTTCTTCTAGAGATATACCTGAGTCATATTAGCTCTCCGAATCTTGGCCACTAGACCATGTGTTTTTTGGAAATTGGCCTCCATCCTTTTGAAATTGTAAAGCATTCTGCTGCAATTGCAAAGTATTAGCATTCATAATATTAATCAACTCTTCCAGAGATGGACCAGAGTCGTGATAGAAAGCTTTTGGTCTGTATGAGAATTGTTGTACGTCCTGCAAACTATCGTGGAAGTAATTATGATTATTATCCTATCCATAATAAAAGTTAGGTTGATAAGTCGAAACGTTATTATAGGATTGAGAATATGTGTTATAAAAGACATTACTTCCATCCATATTGAATTTTTTTTACAAACACGAAACTAAAAAAGAAAAGATCATGAAATAACTGAAAAGAAATAAATTACAAACAAATATATATAAAACACCAATTAAATCACAAACAAAAACTAAAATACCATTGTTGGACCCCGAACTTTCGGTGGAAATTAGAAATATTGAAATACAAATTCAATGAGTGTTTTGTATATGTATTGT
>JANIJH010000224.1:46632414-46643852 GCA_024520975.1 Erythroxylum areolatum
TACGTATTTATGTACATATATACTAACATGATGCATGAGCAAGAAAAATGCATTCCTTAGTCTCAATTTCTCTTTGAGCTCGTATGTACTGAAATTTTGGATCACAACCCTTAATATGGGGACGGGATGTTACACTTGATGTGTTTGCTAGTGCTTCAGCGTCATTATCGATAAATGGAGGAGTTTTGGAAGACATCCAGGCTGAAACAACGACCCAGACCACGATTGTGACAAAAGCTCCAAGAATTATTCACAATCTTTTCTTGCACGCCAAAATCATGACAAAAGGCTCAGATGTGAGCCACGATTGTAGTCTATGTCAGGCAGCACACAGACACTTATGAACTTCACATTTTGATGGACTTTTATAACCTTTTGGACCCCTAAAAAGCCCTAGGGTTACCTAAAACATAAAAGACTATTTGAAGAACAACAAGAAAAGAAAGAATAGAGAAAGAGAGGAGGAAGAGGAATAAAAAGGAAGAAGAAGCAATCTCGACGTACTTCTAGGATCAGGGGGTTGCCTGATGTTGTTCCCTTCTTAGATCATCCATTCTAAGTTTCTATTTCCTTTTCATTTCAATTTTATTCATGTAAAAAGTTGGGATGGATTATATGATGATAGATGATATATGGTAGAATGTTGATTTTATAACTCAGTTTCTATTTCCTTTCGTTTCAATTTTATTCATGTATAAAGTTGGGATGGATTATATCATGATAGATGGTAGAATGTTGATTTTCTAACTCTTCTTCGTGATTTTATTTTATTTTAATGATAATTTAGTTGATTGTGTTTATTGGATGAATGTCACACACTCACGGGTGTGACAAGGCATGTCACTCCTGTGAGCCCATCTGCACACACGTGAGAGGGAACATATGTCTTATTTTAATCCTAGGTTTTATCTATAAAGGAAAAGATTTGTGACAACTAAAACTTAACACATTCGAGACATATCCTAACTAACAATGTTTTCTCTCATTTTTCTCTTCGTTCTTCAACACTAAAAAAGGAAATGGTGAGAATGGCCAATGATTGGAGCTTGAAGAAGGAGATGGAAGGCTAATTTCTCGACGCCAGTTCAACAGTGATATTGACTCCAAGTCACAATTAAGCTATTTCATCTTGTTAACGTTGTGAATCTCTTTTTGGATCATTATCTTGTTTGTGTTGATTGAATCAGGTTTTTGTATGAATGATATTAATAAGTTATTTGGATTGTTTTATTTGTCATAGGTGTGATATGGTTTGCATGGGTGTTACATTTCATCTCACGCCTATGCTAGGTGACTTATGGGCATGACACCACCATGCACACCTGTGAGAAATGACCAGCTCACCCAAACCATAAGTTTTTAGTATAAAAAATTATTTTATGACGGCAAAGATATAAAAAGTTAGATTAAACATTTGTGGTTTCGGGAGAAGAATGAGAGGCAAAACTTGACGTTGTCGAAGATCTATGGAGAAGATAGAGAGATAAAAATCCCGACCTAGTTTGGAGGTGATATCAATGCTGAAGAACTTGATTAAGCATTTCTTTCATTATTTTGTTGTTGTTTCTCTTTTAGGGATTGATTATGTTATCCTATGCTTATGGATTTAGGTTTTGTGTATGAATTGTCTTTGTTCTCATTCTCGTTAGATTGTTTATGTATGAACCTGTTACTAGAATTTTGAACACAATCTATAATTGTTGTGATTGGATATTGCTATAATCTTCAATTTAATCCGTAATTGTTATGTGGAGATTTATTTGTAGCAACTAATAGTTTTCGATCATTAGGGATAGAATCCATAATTTTTTTGGTTTCCTTTTAGTGTCGAATCATTATGGATTATATGATCAAGGTTAAATGACTCGAGCTTGTGTGGTTGCTTCCTTGATTAATCTGTTTTCTTAAATTTGTAATGTGATTGTCCAATTAAATCTAGAGATCTTATCCTAAGTTGTTTGATAGCTAGGCTCAATTAATAAACAACTCTTAATTAAACATGACCTAAGGGAAAACTAGGGTTAATAAAGCTTATCATTAACTTACAATTAATAGTTGTTAGGAGAGGTATGAGAACAACAATTTAATGAAGTACGTTTAATTGTTTAATTGTATGTAGGCCGAGATCGAACCAATGATCGGGTCCCTAACATATTCATCACTTTTCATCATCTTTGAATGTTCCCTTTAATTTGTTTTCATTAGTTTATTTTCATTTTATTTTCTTATTTGAAAACAATCAAACCCCTCTAAACCTAAACATCAATTCTTTTCGTAACAAAGGCTAACTGAACACTTTTTGTAGGATCAACCTAAACTCAACACTGTTATAGTTATAGGTTTAACTATTTTGAGTAATGTTATGACATGCTATATAAGTGATATGTACTTCATATGGTTTATGGTGTGAGAGCTTGAATTTGAGCTCTAAAATATAATTGTTAAATTCATCATAGCTGATAGTACCCAGTTTTGAAAGGATGTTTTCTTATGCGCTTGAAGTTTCATTGAGTGTTACTTTTGCTTCACAAACTTTGATGGCTTTTACGCTACGTTACCCAAATAGATCTCACCTTGCCTTTGCCCACATTAAAACCTTAAAAATTCCTTTAATTTATGATTATGCATGTGATTCTTAGTGGTGGAGAAATTAAATGATATATAAAGTTATCAAATGTCATGATCATAAATGTTGTTTGATCTACCTATGGATCTATCTTAGTTAAACAAATTTTGTCCATGTCTACCCCTAGATTGTTCAATTTCTAAGGGTGATGAATATTAATTGATCATGAGTAGAAGTGTTGAATGTTAATCTCTTGCTATGGTTTTTAAAAGTTATTCATTTTTGCTTATGACTATCTATTCTTGGGAAATATGGAAAATAAGTTAGTGTTTTCAGTTCATGACATTGATTTTGATGATTTGCTCTAGGACAGTCAAAAGCTAACTATAGGAGAACTTAATATGTGCTTAATTTTTGATACATTTAATCCATGACACTTAATAGTTAATGCCTTGAAATACTTAAGACAGTCACTTTAGTTCATATTTGATTTTAGGTATAATTTAGAAGCATAATAGCTAAAGAGAGCCAAAAGCATACTCGTTGAGCCATCTTTATTAGACCCCACTTCCGAAGCCCAACATTCGGAGGTCATAAAAATGTGTGCTTGTGCTTGTTATCATGCATGGTTATTCCAATTAACCCTCATTAGTCGTCCTCAGTTCATCTTCATTCTCTGATACTATAAGTTTCGGGCCCCATTTTCAAATTGATTGCTTTTTAACTTCAGAACAGATTTTAGGAAACCTCAAATCAGAATTTCAATTTGATTTCTTCAAAACATTTGTTCCCCATTATCTTAAACTTCTAATGAAACCGAAATCATTCAATTTGGTTCAGAATTCTAAAAGTTAGGGCCCAAATATTTTCAAACTGTTAATAAACTGGAACAGTACACTATACCCAAATTCCATCCAAAATTTGAAAGTCTTAGGGACCGAATTAAAATTATATTCCTTCAGATCATTGGTAGCTCTAATCTTCCTCTTCCTTTTTCCCTTCTTGAACACTTTCAAAATCTCTCTTAAAGGCTAAGAAAAACTGAAACCTAGCTTAACTCTCTTTTGTCTCCCAACCCACGACACTCTCTCACCCTTCTTTCTTATTTTCTATTCTTCTCTCCCAGTTCACGTTTTGCCTTCTCTTAAATGCAAGACTACATTTCTTTCTTCCATTTCTACCCTTAATGAGCCCAAAAAGTTCCTTTTACCCTTCCTTATAGGTTTATGTTCTTTTGACCTTAAGTGTCTTGCCAAAAACACCCTTGAACATTCCTATAACCTTAACACTTTAATTCAATTAACCTATATCATATAATCTTTATAACATTAACATAATAATTAACTCCACAAAATTCCATAAAGACCTCATAATTAATTGTAAATCATACTTATTCATCAAGAAAAAAATTTAGGGGCCAATAATCTTCTTGAGATTCACAATCAATTTTCTTCATGGAACAAGAAGGAGAAGGATTAGAACAAGAAGAGACATGAAAGTGCCAAAAGGAATGAAGAATAGCAAAGTCATGGTCGTCAGACTCATGTCATGCCCATAGAAAATTTTTCATAGACATGCCATGATTTGTCATATGACACCTTAATTCACGGCTGTAAGCTGTCCACCAATCACGGTCATGACACTACAAGTCATACTTGTGACTTTTTTCAGCTCACTCGATTTTATAAATACATTATGTTGATAGAAGAAATGATTAGGTTTTGGGGGAAAGAAAGATGACATTATCTATTCCTTGGAGACCTATGGAGAAGATGGAGGGCTAGGCTTTTCGACACCAATTTGAAAGTGAAATTGGCTACCGAGTCACATTTAAGCATACATTTCCATTATTTAATGCTAAATATCTCCTTTTGGATTGTTATTATTGTTTAATGTTGATTGACTTGGTTATTGTTTAAAGATGATCTTAATGCCTTCATTGGATTGTTTTATTACAAACTCATTGCTAAAATCTTGAATATAATTCATAATTGTTATGTTTGAGATTCATTAGTAGCCACTAATGATCTTGAATCACTAGGAACAATGTAACATAGGTTAGATAACCTGAGCTTATGAGTTAATGCCTATATTGATCCATTTTCTATTTCGTAATGCGGGTGCCTAATTAAATCTAGAGAGTGTGTTCTAAGTTATTTGGTAGTTAGGTTTAATTAACGAGCTTATCTTAATTAAACATGACCTAATGGAAAAACAAGATTAGAATAACGTGTTGTTAATCTACGATCAATGGTCCTGGGAGAGGCATGAAAGCATTATAATAATGAAATTTATTTAATTATGTGTAGGTTGAGATCGAATTTGAGAACCAGGTTTCACACATATTCATCACTTTTATCATTTTTGACTATTTTTGATAAATTGCTTGCATTAGTTTAATTTTATTTTGTTTTCTCAATTGCATCTAATCAAAAGCCCCCATTTTATTTCCTTGACATCAATTATTGTCATTGTGAAAGTTAACTGAACATTGCCTATGGATACGATCCCAACTCACCATAGCCATAAATTTTTAGTGTGCAGAGTTAGGTAAATTTTACAGTACATTCCACATAAGTTGCCATAGTTTGATTTATGAATAAGATATATATTTATAAATGATTAAATCTAATCTAAATTCACTTATGAACAATTAAAAGAACTTTTTTATAAGTGGATAATGAATTAGATAAAAGGGTTTAATTAGGTACTAAAGATAGACTATATGATAGAAGTAGTTGAATTGGGTACTAGAGACAAACTTATATGATATTTCTAATGTTATAGTGAAAAATTTCATGAAATTTCACGTATCTTAAAACATTCAAAGGGGTGTTGATTGTTAGAGATAAGGGTTAGCCAACCAAAGAATAGATAGTTATAGCTTGAGAGCATTAATTTTAGTGTCTAAAAGGTTTTATCCAAATAATATATAGATTTTATGTTAATTAAATCAGGACTTCAAATATGGTACTAAAGGATGTACTTATCTAGTAACTAATTTATAACTAATTTTTGTATTTGACAATTTTCTTTGCTTTTGATTCTCTTGGTTTCTTTTAGGTTTTGTTTTATTTATTTATTTATTAAAAATTTGATAAATTATCCATTATTCTTTATACTAGTTAGTGATAGGAGAGTTTTCTATATCCACATTGTTTCCTAATAAAATCAAACCTTAAAATTATATTATATTTTTTGGTAATGATAAGTGCACTTGCCTAAGTTAGTCCACAGTTAATTTATAGCAGGGAATACATTTTAAGATGTTCAACAGTAGTTGACGCTAATCATTAATTTCATGTACAATCTAAAGGAGAAAAGCAAGTACTTGTATGGTCACTCTTTAAGATTTATTTTATCTTTAATGTATAGTGTGGCATAGGCCGAGAAACATGAGTTATTTCTTCAATATTTATTTGGATCATAAAAGAATAAAGAAGAAGGGGGACATATAAGAACGTAGCACCTTAAGGAGAGGCAATGGTGGTAGAGTAGAGCATCCATACATAGCATCTACAAAGGTTGAACTATATGAGGTAAGACCTTAAGTTGAGGCAATGGTGGCAGACGAGATTGAGTATCTCAAACTAACATTAGAATAATTATTATGGAAAGGCATCAAGTGGTAGATTCATCAAGTGGAGAATTAATATGTCTTTTTCATAAGAACTTATGGGAGCATCGAAAGAATCTACTAAACCAATAAAAGTTGCTCAGTATTAGTCTCAACAAATTGATTAGATACAAGAGAACCTAGCCACATACTTCCATAACATATAGATCCTTTCAACAACCTTAACCTTAAGACCATGCCTTAGTCTATAGGCCCCTCTAAAAATATTACATAAAGATGCATAGCCTAAGACTTAGGCATATCAGAGCCTACATCCTTCTTTGAATAAAAGTGGAAAGTGACGAGGAAAATGTTCGATTCATTTTCCAAACCATGTCTAAGTACAAAAAATTATATAAGTGACAAGGAAACCTAATCTTAGTGATATTTTGTCATTGCTTTCTATTTTCTTTTATTTTAAACATAGGATTTGTTAATGGAAGGTATAAAAGCCCTTTAAAGACCAACTTTGAACCTATTTTTGATAGAGAAGGAATGGATATCATTCCAACATATCAAAATTGATTGGAATATAAAGATTTCATCTAGATCTCTTTTTAGATAATATATTTTATTTTATCATTTATATTTGTTAGTGTATACATTATTTATGGCTATTTTCTATATATGATTAGATAGAAGAAGCTTTAGTATTGCCCTTTTCAAGATTTATTAAACATTATTTATGAAGTGGGATTTACTTTTATGAAATAATTTTTAATATTCCTAAATTGGATTTAATTAAAATTCACGATCACATTCGGTATTAATTTGTATATGGATGATTTGAGAGAACATACATTTGAGTGGAACCTAACTTTAATTTGTTCGGTAAAACCCAAAGTCAAAAGGCTTTATGTTAGCTTCAACTCCTACTCCAAAACTTGACCTACCCTAAAACCCATCATATAAAATAATTAGGGTTACTTCTTCTCTTGTCTCTATTATGCCTACTTATCTCTTCTTTTTCTTTTTCTTTTTTGTTTTTCTCTTATCTCTTATTCTAATTTTGATTGACACTTTTGTTATCTTCTTCTATTTTTCCTCTAACCCCTTATATTGTCTTTTCTCCCTTTTATTTTTTACTATTTTCTTTAAGTTTTGTCGATTGATGCTATAAGTCATATTTTTTTCATTATCTTCTCTATTTTTCCACTTTAGTTAAAAAAATAAGATCTGGAAGCTTGTGAGCTCACAAATATTACTAATAGAGTGGTCAATGATCTACTTTCACAGTCTGTGAGTTAATCAATATAAGAATATTACTAACAGAGTTGTCAATGATCTTCTTTCATAGTCTGTGAGTCAATCAATATAAGAGTATTATTGGAAATTTTCAGCTTGTTTGCATGTTATTATTGAAAAGATGACAATATAAAGTTGGAAAGTACTAGAGGCATCTTGGGTCAGTTTAAGTGGGGACTCAGGTATCTTCAGGCTGTAGATAGGCTTTGAGTTGCTCAAAGTTCAATTGAGGTTAGGTTCGGGCATCATGAGACATGTGTAATTAAGTTTTGGATTCGCCTTGAATCATGTATAAGAGACTTTAGGTTGGGCTCAGGCTACCTCAATTCTAACTTGACCTAGACTATTGCTAACTCTACTTGACAGTTACAAGATAATGAAATAAAAAAGAGGAAAATCTATGGTTTAAGGAAATGAGATCCATTTATATGAAATCCTATGGTTTAGAAAACAAAACGTATGATTTCATATAAACGGATGGGAGAAGATTAAATTATCTTAGGTTCTCTAATGAACTTGATCTTTCCTTTTGATGTAACAAATTCTTGTTTCTAGCCTTTCTCCCCTAGTTTTTAAAATTTTTCCCTTATAAGTTCTCATTTCTAAAAGAAATCTTAGAAAATATCTATGTATCAAACTATGCAATTGCCCTTGTTGTTTTATTTTCTTACATTTATCCCTTTAATAAAATTAAAAAGAATATCCTAATAAACCCTGATAAACCAAAATAGCAACATATGTGTAAAAACTTCAACTACACATTATTAGATACTAATCAAACATTATTATAGATAATTATCCACAAGTAAAATTTGATTAGGGGTATTATGAATTTAATGAATAAAATTAGATATGACAAAAATAAAATTAAACTTAATATAGTGAAATTTGACGTAAAACGGAACAAGACAAATTGGAATTAATTGGATGGAACTTCATATCTCGTATTGAAATTTATTTCGATACAAAGAAAAATGGATAGTAAGTATAGGTAATGTTTTAACAATATTTAGTTATTGTTAATGTATCAAATTTAGTTTAATAATAAAGAAAAATATTCGTAAATATACATATATTTTATAATTAGAACTATTAATAAAAAAATCTTTTACTGTATGCTAAAATCTCATGATTTCAAATCATTAATCCAAAAACTATTCTTATAATGAAAGGTTGAAATCTTATGTTACATATTTTTATACATTAATTATATCACTGTAAATGCAACCATAGGTAATACAAAATATCCCCATAACCATTTCTCGAGGATATGAAAAATATATAAATTAGCTATTGTCGTTCTCTCTCTTTTGCTTTTCTCTGCCTTCTCCCTTCCTTATGGATTCTTCTTTCTTCTACTTTCTTATTCTTTCTTCTGTTCTTCATTATTTTCATAACAAATGATATTAGAGCTTTAAGAGGCTCGGCTTGGAAATTCCATAAACATGAAAAATTTTGATTAGAATCAAGAGTTTGAGAAGCTTGAAGAAAATATCCAAAAAAATAAGGAAGTTCATATTCGAAGAGATAAATTGTTGCAAAAAATTAAAGCATTGTTCAATCAATTTATGCAATCAAGTGGAATGGTTGCTTCATAAAATGTCAACACTAATGATAGAATGAAAGATGGATAATGAAGATGAAGATGAGAGGCTTGGGAGCAACTTGAATTTTAGTATGAGTACTGTGATGACTATAGAACAGAATAATGAGGAACATGTATGGAAATCTTAAATTGGTGATTCATTCACCATTGATGCTAACAATAAGGAGCAACGCATATGGAAGTCTTAAGTTGGTGATTCATTCACCTTTGATGTTAATGGAGAACAACTTGGTAGAGAAATTAAAATCACTCTCCACCTTCATAATCACCAACTTGAATATTTAAAGGAGAATGACAATCAAAATGTTATTGGGCAATTGGAGAAGGGTGATGAAAAGGTCATTTCCATAAAAAAGAATACAATTGTTTCTTTTTTGTCCATTCAGTAAAACTTCTTGATAATTTATGTTCAAATCTTATCGACAAAGTTTTCTTGATAATTTATGTAAGCTAGTGGGTACTCATCGACTTCCACAAAGGATGATGTCGCCGTCATGTCCTACGCTTCCTTACGACATCATTTTGCCTAAACGAAGTATTCTTGTGTTTGGATCAATCGGCAATGGAGAGGAGAGGTGGTGATAGTCGTTAGTAGTCTTTCGCTCTAAAGATGATCGCCACCACAACCTCTGCCATCCTCACCCACATTTTTCTGTATCTAAGACTGAAGCTTCAGTATCTAAAAATCGGTTATCGTCTCTGTTGGCTCAGTATTGAATGAGTATAATAGAGTAACAAATACTCTGTACTTTCTTTCCTTTACTTACCATACACCATCCAAATGATTATGACCAGGAAGGTGTAATGAGATCGTAGATTATTACTTTACTAACCCGTTTTCATTTTTTTCATGTAAGTTATAAAAATAAAGCAGCAGGAGTGTAGCCTCATCGGAGTGGGAGAAAAAGTAGAGAGACTCTGTGGCGTCCAAAGAGCTACTGGATGGCAACTGGGTTTTAGCGTAAGTTCTTCTTTATCTTTATCATTTTTGGTTTAGTGGACATGGTTCGCATTATTGCTCTGACAGTCGCCGGAAATTGTGGGAACGACATAAGCTACTTCGGGCATATGCAAGGTAAGGCCAGAGCTATACCTCTCTGTCCCCCATATTCTGCCATAGCCAGTTCATCTCTCTCTCCTCCTGTTGGAAGTGTTGCAGGTGAACTTTAAATTAAATGTTTTGTATTTTGCTTAATGTGTCTGCATGAAAGGTGTGCGTAAAGAGGGGTTTTGTTGCTTAAGTGCTCATTTGTAGCATTTTAAGAATCAAGGGTGGTCATAAGGGGTGCAAGTCCTTCCACAAGGGTGTAAGTCTCTGCTCAGCATGGTGGAACCGGCAGCAGCTAGCAGCCATCCTTGTAATTCATATCTTATGTCCTCTGGTTCTATGTTGTTAAAGTGGGGTGTTGTTTAAATTACGCATAATGCAGGTCCTCTCTGTGGGTCTTTGTTCTTAGTTTGGAGTGATGTTAGTTACTCACGATTTGCTGGTAAGCTGGGTGGAGTTCTCGTTTACTAAAACGTACACAGGGAGTAACAGGGGCAGTTGAGCACAGCAACAGCTGCAACGTGGGTTTAGGCGGAACAAGAATGTTGGTTAGGGGTGGTAAGGTAGACTTGTAAAGAAATCGATAGACGTAGACTCTCTGGCAGTTCGCATGTCTATTGATAAGTTTGTTGTCTTGAGCATCCTGACAGGGCGGCTGTTGCAAAAGGGAGGTTGTCTTTCTTTTTCTTCGTCCGACTCGTTGGAATTCACTGACGTTTTAGCACATGTTCTTCTTGTTACTTCTACCTTCTATATATAGTCTTCTCTATTAATAACTCACCTTACCGATTTCACTGTCCTTCATTGTCCACTTTTACTTGCTTGCCTTACCAGTATATTCACTGCACCCAAAATTGGATCAAGTGGGTCATCAGATTTTCTTACTTGATCAGACGTGCCTTTATTTTATTTATTTTTTCATGCTAGTTGTCAAAGCGCTTTATGTTTATTGAGTTTCTTAGTCGTACTAGTTTTATCATTATTATTATTATTATTATTACTACTACTACTACTACTACTACTGCTGCTACTTACTACTACTGCTGCTACTACTACTACTGCTACTACTACTACTGCTACTACTACTACTACTACTACTGCTGCTGCTACTCCTGCTACTACTACTCCTGCTGCTACTACTACTCCTGCTGCTAGTACTACTCCTGCTGCTACTACTACTGCTGCTACTACTCCTGTTACTACTACTCCTGCTGCTACTCCTGTTACTACTACTCCTGCTACTACTACTACTCCTGCTGCTACTACTACTCCTGCTGCTGCTGCTACTACTACTACTGCTACTACTGCTACTGCTACTATTGCTACTGCTACTACTGCTACTGCTACTACTGCTACT
>JANIJH010000224.1:46673126-46683553 GCA_024520975.1 Erythroxylum areolatum
TACTCCTATTGACAGTACAAAATTTGGGGATGAAGATGATACACTTGTCAATCGTGAAGAGTATCAAACACTAGTGGGAAGACTAATCTATTTGTCTCAAACTAGACCAGATATTGCTTTTTCCGTGAGTGTTGTTAGTCGCTGCATGCATGCACCAAGGAGACAACATTTAGAGGCAGTCTACAAGATCCTACTGTATCTAAAAGGTACTCCAGGAAAAGGGTTGCTATTCAAGAAAGGAGATCAAAGAACAATTGAAATATATACTGATTCAGATTGGGCAAGCTCAGAGGAAGATAGACAATCAACCACTGGATATTGTACTTTTGTGTGGGGAAATTTGGTTATTTGGCAAATTAAGAAGCAAAAGGTGGTAGCCAAGAGCAGTGCTGAAGCTAAACTAAGAGCAGTTGCAAAAAGAATGTGTGAAAGTCTTTGTTTAAAGAGGGTGTTAACAGAATTGGGAATCGGGTTTGAAATACCTATAAAACACTATTGTGATAACAAGGTAGCCCTAAGCATGGCACACAATCCAGTCCATCATGAAAGAACAAAACACGTTGAGGTTGATCGACATTTCATCAAAGAGAAGATAGAAGATGGGACAATATGCCTAACATATGTTCCAACAAAGAAGCAGATAGCTGATGTGTTTACCAAAGGACTCCAACGACAAGCATTTGAAGAGTGTATTAGCAAGTTGGACATGATAGATATCTATGATCCAACTTGAGGGGGAGTGTGGTCAAAGATATGCATATCTCATAATATTATGATTTGATCATAATCAGATCATTTAAATTAGATAGCAGTAACTTGTAGATATATAGGATCCTAGGATTATATTTCCATATCTGTACAGATTTCTATCCTATTATGTAGTCCTATGCATGTATATATATATTGCAGTCTATAATAAAAGAAATATAGAACAAATAAGCTCTGATTCATACATATCTAGATCCTGCCATACACACTTTAGGGATGATAGAACTCTAGTCTTAGAATACTAGAGATTTACTGTATTATTGCAATATAACCGTAATGTATATATCATTACAGTCTAGAAGTATGGTGTTTCTCCCTAACCATAGCAGAATTGCTCCTCAGAAGGTATGAATATCCTTCTGTCACAAACCATTCTCACTTTTCTACCTACTCTCTTCCCTTCTCTCTCTCCCTTAGATAAATCCCCTCCCCATGTACATTCTATTATGCCTAACTAATCTGCCACCTTAGCTGATAACTAACTTCCCCCTGGCCCACTGTTCTTTCTTCTGGAGTACAGCTTCCACACTAACGGATTATTCCCTTTTCTATTGTCCCTCTCATTTGCTAAATCACTCTCTCCCCCGTAAGTTCTATCATAGTTCCTCTTCCACATGGGTAGACAATTGTGGGTTGTCGTTGGGTATTCAATGTTAAGGTTAATTCTGATGGCATGGTTAATCGTTTGAAAGATCATTTGGTAGCTAAGGGTTAGACAGGTGTATGGTATGGATTATACTGAACCTTGTCTCTTGTGGCCAAATTGATATCCGTTCATGTTTTCGTTGCATTAGCAGCCACCCATGATTGGCCTCTTCATCAACTCAATGTAAAAAATGCTTTCCTTAATGGTGATCTTCAGGAGATTACTTTTATGGAGCAACCATTAGGGTTTGTTGCTCAGGGGAAGACTAATCTAGTTTGTCGCCTTAACAAATCTTTGTATGGTCTAAAACAATTACCGAGAGCTTGGTTTGGGTGCTTTAGTACAGTGGTTGTGGAGTTTGGTTTGCATTGATGTTATGTTGATCACTCAATGTTTTATTGTCACTCTTAGGCCGGTAAAATTCTTTTGATCAGTTATGTTGATGATATTGTTATTATTGTAGATGATAAAGTAGGAATCCAGTCTTTAAAGTTATTGCTACAGACTAAATTTCAAACAAAGGATCTTGGTTTACTAAAACAAAGGATCCTAATCAGATCATCTAAAATTAGATAGCAGTATCTTGTAGATATATAGAATCCTAGGATTATATTTCCATATCTGTACAGATTTCTATCCTATTCTGTAACCCTATGCATGTATATATATATTGCAGTCTATAATAAAAGAAACATAGAGCAAAGAAGCTCTAATTCACATTTAAAATTCTTGTTATTTTCTTATTTAAAAGATATAATTCTATTGATACTGTATAACTGTCATTTTTAAATTCCAAGGATTGTTTCTTAGCCATAGTGCTTCTAGCAATTCTCTTCCCATGCTTTTTGAGCTTGGCATTTTAGTCAAGAAAAATAACATCTTTCTCCTTTTGCAAAACCTACAATTTGTTAGGTTATAGTCATGTGGAAGCTGGAATTCTATCTTAATGTTGCTTTCCTTATGTATTCTGGCATTAAGTTAAGCAGCACATTTTTGTGTTTGAACTTGAACAAATTGTCATTTTACCTAAATATCTTGTCTGTAGAATTGTGAACAACAGCTGAACTTTAAGAAATCTTATAATTTTGCAAAAAGTTTCTCTTAAATCTCCTGATATCACTCAAATAATATAAAAAATAAAACTAATACTAGATTATATGCTCTGCAGAAAATTCAAGTTCGGGGCTTCCTGATTATGATATAGAGAGGTGTGGGGTTTCCTTCTAAATTCTTGATTAGCATTCGTTGTTAATTTGACCTTTTAATGTATCAATCATGTCTGATACACACTTCCAAATTTTATTAGGTTCATATTTGTGGTTCAGGGTTCTGCAAGTCTTAAGTATGCGACTGGTGAAATCCATCAACTGAAGGTTAGAATTTTTGCATATTAGATACAGCAGAATGCATTTCACCATCTTATACCTTTTTTTATCTGAACAGCAACATATCTGTTTGTCAAAACAATTATGACTTGGTTCCTTTTATTTCGGTAGGTTGATTCATTTGCTTATTTACCTCCTAACTTTGATCATTCATTGGAGGGTGGTACATCTGCTACCATTGTTACCGTAGAGCGGAGGTTAGTTTGTAACTCAATTATAATTATCTGGAGAAGTTTCTTTCGGTTATCTTAATGGTATTTGAATGTTGTGTATATTTAAAAGCTTTAACATTAGGAAATTACTAAAACCTAGAAAATCTATCTTGGACGTAACATTTTGGTGAATTACAACAGTTAAGCATATGTTGTTGTAGCTGTTACTTTAATTTTATAATTATTAACCTAAAAGACTTTCTGGGATTCTTAGATATGCTTCACTGGGAACTAGTACGACTGAGCCAGTGGTTGGTTCCACAGATACACAACCACTTCTTGAAACTCCTGGTGAGGTAAGTTGGGTTGGTTTGATCAGTAGCTCAAAAGGCTAGGGACAGATTTTGAAAAAAATACATGACTACATGCAAATACATTTTCTCTCCATAATACATATCATATTGCATATGTAGGTGTGCATTTCTGTGTATGTGCATACATTATAGAGCAAAACTGGTGTCATACAAAAACTAATCCAAACACAAAATAGAAATTATGTTTGTTGTATTATTTCCAAACTTAGAGAACCTAACATCATTATTGCCATCCTTTTCCCTCTTTCCTTGCTAAGATTAACTTTTGAACATACTTCTTTGTACATAACAGGAAATAGGAGGAAAACAAAATGTTTCATGTTGCACCTTAAAATGCAGTTCAAATAATTGAAAGATGGATGCTACTGAGGTCCTTGCAAACACTAGAAGACAATGTATTGACTTTGAGTTTTCTTCTTCTCTTACCAAAAGATCACAGTTCCTAAATTCTTTGTAAGCATCATAGGGAAAAATATTGATCATAATATTATAACAAAGAAAACCTGAATTAAGATTAGAAGACATAGCCTACTGGAGTAGTGACCCATACACCTTGCTCTTCTTCTTTGATGCTCTTGTTATAAATTATAATAGTTGAATGTAAAAAGCCCATCTTTTTTCCCTCAAGGAGTGTAGGTTATTGTTTAGTTTTCCATGTTACGTTTTATATCGATCATGCATATTAATCGTTCTATTTTAATTAGAAGCATCCTGTGCATAATCGCCACTTAATTTTCACATATCATCCTTATGTGCTACTGACTAGACCACTGTTTTGAAATCTCTATTCTTATGAACAGTGTTTGACCTTTATTATATTTCCTATATATCATATCAGACAACACACATTCACACAAAGAGACATACCATGGTTTTAATGAACACACATAACCACTTATTAGATGTTCTCTCTTTATTTTGTAGTTTTCTTGATTATGTTTCATATTTTGATGACCCATTTTTTACCTTTTGATAGGTCTTTGATCTAAGGAAGCTTCTTCCTGAATCATCGAATTATGACTTCAATATCCATGTAAGCCACTATTTTGTCTTCAAATTTTAAAGATCTTTTTGGGAGAAGCCAATCTCAATTAATTGTTGTCATGAATAAGTTTTTCCTTGAAGGGATTGCTCCAATAGTATTTATTTGAATGAAAAAAGGATCTTTAACCAAATGGATAACTTCTAGTTGTATTATCTAAATATAAAAAGAGAGAGATCCCAAGATTAGGAAGTTTGAAGATGAAATGTATATGTTTTTGGAAGACAATTCATCTTCCTCATCTTCTCTCCTATATACTTTGTTACTAACTTTGGTATACGGTAGTTCTATAAACTACAGGTGATGAAAACCAAGCTGGGTTAAGTAGAGCTCCAAATGATCCATTGAGGATTCAAGGAGGCCCGATTACAAGAGCTAGAGCCAAGATAAAGGAAGCTATAAATAGGCTAATTGAAGGGACATGGACTAGACAAACCCTAATTAGCTTGGAGAGAATTCAAGGCCCAATAAATGTGATCCAAGTTGAGCCAAGGAGCCCAATGAGTGTCTAAGTTATTCAAATTTGTTCCAAGCATTCCAAGACATGTTTAAATTGAACAACTTTTGGGGGAGACATTAAAAAAATGTGCAAGTTGTCCTAACTAATTAGGAGTGGTTTTAGGCATCAAATCATCAAAACGGTTGTAAGTTGTCCCAACAAATTAGGAGTGATTTTAGGCATCAAATAATGTGTTTTCCTCTTGTTTCTTATCCAGACCAGTTGTTAAGATTGTGTTCATACTATGACTAGCTTAAATTACGGGTTTCACATTATGATTAGCTTAAATCATGGGTGATTTTTCATTCTAGTCAAATTATTCAATTAAGGTGTTTTTGTATCTTAATTAATATATATATATAATTTTTTATTCTAGCCAAATTATTCAATTAAGGTGTTTTCGTATCTTAATTAACTCAAAACTAAATGCCTATATAAAGGCAAGCATTGTATTGTTCAAGACACTTCAAAAAAATTCAAAATTCATTTAAGTAGTGTGAAACCCATGATTTAAGCTAATCATAGTGTAAACACAATTCTAACAACTGGTCTGGACAAGAAACAAGAGGAAAACACATTATTTGATGTCTAAAATCATTCCTAATTTGTTACGACAACTTGCAAATGTTTTTGATGCATAAAACATATTTGATGCCTAAAACCCTCCTAATTTGTTGGGACAACTTTCACAAGTTTTTTAATATTTCTCACAAATCTTGGTCAGTTTGAACAAGTCTTGGAATGCTTGGAACATATCAGAATAACTTAACACTCATTGGACTTCTTGACTTGACTTGAATCAGATTTATTGGGCCTTGAATCCTTTCCAAGTTAATTAGAGCTTGTTTATTCCATATCCTTTCAATTAGCCCATTTATAACTTCCTTTATCTTCTTGGCTCTATCTCTTATAATTGGGCCTCCTTGAATGCTCAATGGATCCTTCAGAGCTTTGCTTAGGCCAGTTTGGTTCTCATCATTCCCCCACTCTTTAGAAGGATTCGTCCTCAAATCATCACCTGCATCAAAGAGAGATAAATCAGCAACATGAAAAGTAGCACTTACATTACCATATTCACTTGGAAGATCCAATTTGTAGGCATTGTCATTAATCTTTGCAAGCACTTGAAATGGACCATCTCCTATAGGATGCAACTTTTATTTTCTTCGTCGTGGAATTCTTTCCATGCGCAAATGAACCCAATCTCAATCACTAGGTTCTAATATCTCTTTCTTCCGCCCCTTGTCAGTTGAGTTCTATATTGCTTGGTCCGCTTCTCAATATTCAGCCTTACTTTCTCATGCAATGCCTTGATCAAATCTGCCTTCTTCTTTCCATCCAAACTAACCCTTTCCTTAGTTGGTATTGCCATCAAATCCAATGGCGTTAGTGAATTAAACCCATACACAACATCAAAACGAGAGTAGTTTGTTGTCGAATGGACACTCATATTGTAAGCAAATTCAACATAGGGCAAACATTGCTCCCAATTGATAGAACTCTAGCCTTAGAATACTAGAGATTTACTATATTATTGCAATATAACCGTAATGTATATATCATTACAATATAGAAGTATGGTATTTCTCACTAACTAGAGTAGAGTTGCTCCTCAGAAAATATTCTCACTTTTCTACCTCCATCCTTCCCTTCTCTCTCTCCCTTACATAAATCCCCTCCCCAGGTACATTCTGTTATACCTAACTAATTTGCCACCTCAGCTGATAACTAACTTCCCCCTGGCCCACTGTTCTTCCTTCTGGAATACACTCTCCACACTAACAGTTTATTCCCTTTTCTATTGTCCCTCTCATTTGCTAAATCACTCTCTCCCCCGTAAGTTCTATCACCAATTCTTCAAATTCCTTTGTATGAGGCAAGCAATAAGGTAGATAAGGTCCTATTAACAACTTCAGTTTGACCATCGATTTGGGGATGATAATTCCCTTTTCTATTGTCCCTCTCATTTGCTAAATCACTCTCTCCCCCGTAAGTTCTATCACCAATTCTTCAAATTCCTTTGTATGAGGCAAGCAATAAGGTAGATAAGGTCCTATTAACAATTTCAGTTTAACCATCGTTTTGGGGATGATAATTTGTTGAAAATAATAACTTAGTTTGCATCTTTGCCCATAAAGTCTTCCAATAGTAGCTTAAGATCTTCACACCTCTATCACTAACAATACTTCTTGGAATGCCATGCAAACGCACAATCTCTTTGAAGAACAAATCAGCTATATGTGTTGCATCATCGGCTTTATAGCATGGAATGAAATGAGCCGTCTTTGAGAATCCTTTCCCCCTTTTGACCTAGGTAACCCTAAAACAATAAAAATTGAATCCTTCCCCCTTTTGACGTAGGTAAACCTAAAGCAAAATCCATAGAAATATCAACCTAAGGTTCATTAGGTATAGGAAAAAGGAGAATACAAACCATGAGGCATAACTTTAGACTTAGCTTGTTTACATGTAATGCACTTCTCGCAAAGTCTCTCTACACCCCTTTTCATATATGACCCAAAAAAGTGATCACTTAAAACCATCTAAGGTTTTTCTAATAATCCCAAAATGCTCCATTAAACCTCCACCATGTGCCTCCCTCACTAATAATTCCCTTAAAGAAGATTGAGGAATTCACAACTTACTTTCCTTAAACAAGGAACCATCATGCTTATAGAACTTACCAAATGCTCCATTATCACATGCCCCAAATATGCTAGACAAGTCATGGCCATTAGCATATAATTCTTTTAATGTACTTAAAACCAAGTAAGTTTGCATCAAGTTTAAAGAGTAAGGAAGACCTCCTTGACAATGCAGCAGTCACAATGTTCTCCTTACCTTGCTTGTACTTGACGACATACGGTAATGTTTCAAAGAACTCCATCCACTTGGCATGTCTTTTATTCAACTTACCTTGTCCCTTGGGATGTTTCAATGACTTATGATTTGTATGTATCACAAATTCCTTACGTCAAAGGTAGTGTTGCCAAGTTTGCAATGCCCTCACTAAATCATACAACTTCTCATCATAAGTCAGGTAATTCAAAGCTGCCCCATTGAGTTTTTCACTACAATAGACAATTGAACGATCCTCTTGCATCAAAACAGCTCCAATACCTATTCCTGAGGCATCACACTCAATCTCAAGTTTTTGAAATGTTAGGCAATGCTAACAAGGTGCTAAACACAACCTATCTTTAATCAAATTGAATGCATGCTCTTGATCACTACCCCACTTAAAATCAATAGTTTTATTTATAATTTTAGTGAGTGATGTTGCAATGGTGCTAAAATCTTTAACAAAAAGCCTATAAAAGCTAGCCAACTCATGGAAACTTCTTACCTCTGTTATGGAATTAGGTGTTGGCCATTCTTGGATAGCCTTTACCTTTTCTTCATCAACCTCAACACCTGCCACTTACAGCAAAACCAAGAAAAACAATCTTATCCATGCAAAAAGAACACTTTAAGATTGGTATAAAGCTTCTCTTTTATCAAAACATTCAAAACAAATCTTAAATGTTCTAAATGCTCATCCATATTCTCACTATAAATTAAGATATCATTAAAATAAACCAAAACAAATTTGCCTTTGAATGCACACAACACATGATTCATTAACCTCATAAAAGTACTTGGTGCATTAGCAAGATCAAATGGTATTACAAGCCATATAAACCATACTTAGTCTTGAAGGTAGTTTTCCATTCATCACCTTCTCACATCCTAATTTGACAATAATCACTTTTCAAATCAATCTTACTAAAAACACGTGATTTATGTAAGTAAAAACATGTGATCTATGTAATTCATCCAACATATCATCAAGCCTAGGGATAGTATTTGTATACTTTACCTTTATGTTGTTGATAGCTCTACGATCAACACACATCCTCCAATATCTATCCCTTTTAAGCATAAGAAGTACTGGCAACGCACATAGACTCATGCTCTCCCTTACATCCCTTTTTACCATCAACTCCTCATCTTGCCTTTGAAGTTCCTTTGTCTCCTCGGGATTGCTTCTATAAGCTAGTCGGTTTGGAATTAAAGCACCAAGAACAAGATAAATTTGATGTTCTATTCTTCTAATAGGTGGCAATCCACTAGAAACATCTTCAAGAAACACATCCTCAAATTCCTTCCATAAAGAAACAACGACACTAGGCAAAGAAATGTTAAGTTCTTTAGTATTAAAATAAGCCTCTTGTACAACAGTACAATATTGGCTCATTTGAAAACACAGCCCTCTTGACATCACTCTATTTCGCATAAAGGCTGCATGCTTCCTAGTTTTTCTGTCACCACGCTCATGATCTTCTCCTTTTTCATCTCCACTCAAAAGTTACTTCTTTTCCTCTCCTCTTGAGTTCAACCACTTCTTTCTTTTCACTCTTATTTTGTTTCTTTTTACTACTCTCAACTTCACTCTCTCTTGTTGTGTCACTCCCACTTTTATCTCTTATTTGATATCCATATACTTGTCTAGGGGTTAATAGTGCAACAGTGATTGGTTTCCCATTCATTATAAAAGAATATTTGTTCTTGAATCTATCATGCATTGCATGCCTATCATATTACTAGGTCTCCCCAAAAGAATGTTTCCAGCATGCATAGGCAATACATCACACAAAATCTCATCTTTATACCTTCTAATTGAGAATGAAATTAGCACTTGCTTTTCTACCTCAAGTTCCCTACAATCATTCAACTATTGAAGTTTATATGACCGTGGGTGCTTTGTAGTAGGTAAACTCGCCTTCTCCACCAATTGTTGCATTTGTGCAACTACTACTATCAATGATCGTGCTAAATACCTTGTGTTTGATGTGGCATCTTGTATGGAAGATATTGCCATGTTGCTCATCATTATCTTCCTTCACTTATGTACTCAATGCACGCCTAATAACCAATGCTTCTCCCTCAACAAGGTACTCTACGTCAATAGCATCCTCCAGAGGTGGCATAGATTAATAGTCTCAACAACTCCATTCTCTCTCAAAATCATAACATGTTTGTTTGGACATTAAGAGGTAATATGACCTGTTCTCAAACATTGAAAACACTTAATATCCCTATTTCTTTTTTGTTGGGAAGAATTGTTACCATTGGTGGATCTCATGTCTGTGGCCTTCTTTGTGCTTAGACATAGCCCTGCCTTCCTTTTTACCCCAATTCGGTTTCCATGATGAAGAGGAACTCGAATTTTGGCCAAACTTTGTAGGACCCTTCCATTTGAGTTGTCTTTCTACTTTCATGGCCATGTGCAACATATCTTCTAGCTCCATATAATGTTGTAGCTCCATTACATTGGCTGTCTCTATTCAACCCTTGCAAGAAACGTGACATGGTTGCTTCTCTATCTTCCTCGACATTGGCTTGAATCATTGCAATCTTCATCTTCTTGTGGTAGTCCTCAACACTTTTAGACCCTTTATTAAGGCCTTACAATGCTGAAGTGAACAGGGGTGGTACCAACTACGACTAGAAAGCGGTCACTCCTATGAATGAATACCATTCATAGCTGTCCATGTTAGTAACATAGCCGTAACGACTTT